>VWPW01017979.1:363118-611882 GCA_013389825.1 Crypturellus undulatus
TTTTTTTTTTTTTTTTTTTTTCTGTATTAAACAGGTGTTTGACAGTGGAGTCACCGTGACTGAAAGTATAGCGGTAGACTGGGTAGGTCGCAATCTTTACTGGACAGACTTTGTTCTGGAAACAATTGAAGTCTCTAAAATGGATGGGAGCCACAGGACTGTGCTGATTAGCGAAAATGTAACAAACCCAAGGGGACTAGTGTTAGATCCCAGAATTGAGTAAGATTTGTTTTGTTTTGTTTTGAAAATACGCATATTTTATCGTGATAACAATAAAAGAAATTAGTTTATCCAATGTTTTGACAACTGGGAGAGCAAATATTTTTAAAGATATCTTTAAGATATTTTTAAGATGATAATGTATTTACTGATTGACTTTAATGTGAATATTTAACATCATAATCATTATTTATAATATGTTACTTTGTAATATTTGTCTAAGATAGATCTTCATGCATTTAAAATTATTATTATTTAAAATTATTTTATATTATGATCACTCAGTGTTATACCACCAACCTATCTGCAGTATAATATACATACAATATAAGGTGTTATGAGTACAGGCTCTTTTGTAGCCACAAATCTAAAATAATCATTTATATCATATTGAGATCATTAGAACAGCACCTTTCCATCCTGGACCACAGGAGGCATAAAATAAATGCAATGTTAAGGTTTGAACTGTTCATGCACAAGCCTTTCCTTTTCTGTGCCCTCCAGCATCGAGAAGGTTGATCTGTAGCACCAACCGCATGAGGCTCTCAGGTCCAGCACTGATAGTGCTAACAGGGCAAGCCAGTAAAGGCACAAACCTGGATCGAGTTAATGTTCAGTACCTGGAGAATGAGATTCTAATCAGCATTGGAAAAGAGTGAAAACAAAGTTGATTCTATTTTGCTCTTATCAGTTACAAATGAAAGCAGCAGTAGAAGTATTTTCAAAAAATGGTGACAGAAGTTGTGGTAATATCTTGAATAAGCTTATTGCTGAACCCAGTGATTTCAGTGTCACTGCATTTGTTGAAAATGTTGTTTTACCATTTGGGTAACAAGACCTTGTCTGACATTTTTTAATAAGGAGTTCATGTGTTTTTCTGACTGGTAACCGCAAGCTACTTTTTACAGTGCTCATGTGATGTTCTGGAGCGACTGGGGCCAGAAGCCTCGAATTGAAAAAGCTAGCATGGATGGCAAAATGCGAACAGTTATCGTTAGTGATAAAATCTACTGGCCTAATGGACTCTCCATTGATTACCCAAATAAGCTGCTGTATTTTGCTGATGCCTACCTTGATTATATTGATTTTTGTGATTACAATGGAAACAATAGACGACAGGTGGTTGCAAGTGATTTGGTAAGACATTAATAAAATAACATTTTTTTCATATATCCTTACTGATGATACCTAACAACATATTTGCACTCTTATAGACTGGAATGTGTTTATCTTCAAAATACTCCTATGAAGCAGAAGAAATATTTTAGCTGCATGTTAAACTTGGAAAAAGAATTATATAACCTACCCATGATTTCACAGGAGATCTTTGAAAGAACCTGTAGATGAATACAGGCTTAGTGCTGTAGATCATTCTCAAATGCTTTTTACATGCATGAAGTGCAAAGACTGCCCTAGACACTGCTGCTATAAAGGTGATGCCTTTGCTGCAGTGAAACACACTCCAGCTTGCTGGAGGGACATCTCCCATTGTGTTCCATGACGGATAAGTGCGGCCACTCTCGACAGCAGCAAGGGCTCCATGTTGCCCCAGCTTGCTACATGCTGGGCATTTCGTGAGGACTATCTGTCTTACAAAGTGCTGCTGTCATTTGGCAAGACTGCATGTATATCGGTGCAATAATTCAGAGCTCAGCTGATACACATAAGCTAGTACGAAGGATTGCATGTGTATTTTTAACAGTTAAACTTTAGGGCTTGTTTGTCTTTGACCAGACAGCTGGTGAATCTTCAAATCTTTCTTGTTCTACTGCTAATTTTAGATAAAGAACTTCATTTAACACTCTGGAAAGTTACACGGGAGCTTATCAAAGATGCAAAGTCTGACACATCCATAATTTACAGTAGGCATTTCCTCTTGTGCCACTGAAAATCTACAATTGGGTCTTTATCTGTTGTTTCCCTGTGTTCCACCCTGCAGCTTGATTGCTTTATTAATTCTTTATGCTGTGTTTTAGGGTCTGTATAGTATTTTAATTAAATATGTTTTAACCATTTTTTTCAGGCAATATATCAAAGATATCTTTTGGGACACAACTACGATATATTTTTTTTATTATGCTCATCTCTTGTTTCAGTGTAACCTTTAGATGATCGTAATCTGCAGAACTAAATTAATAAACATCCTTGCCTTTTAGATATTGCAGCATCCTCATGCTCTCACTGTTTTTGAAGATTTTGTGTACTGGAGTGACCGATACACTAATCGGGTAATTCGAGCCAATAAGTGGCATGGAGGAAACCAAACAGTTATGATTTATAACATTCACCAGCCTCTGGGGCTTGTCGCAGTGCACCCTGTAAAGCAACCTTATGGTAAGTTCATCAAAAGAACTTTGCTTTGAATTACAAAAGCAAAACCATACAGTATTCACAAGCGTAAATTCTCCTGGATTCTGTCATGTCGACAAATGCACTGTGTGGAAATGAACAGATAAAATTTATACTGTTGATTTGTATGAGGATCATTTCAGCCTGTCCAGACTGCTATATTACCTGCTCTTTAGAGAAAGAAACCAAGGTATTATATGAGCATGATAAATAGAAAAAAGGAGTAACAGAGAAGTGGTACATGCAGTTCTTCTGCTTTGTTTTGAATATTTATTTGAATATTTCTTTTGAGAAAAAAAAATTTTGGAATGCACTTGCATCTGTAAAGACTATATCGGCACAGTTCCTTGTGAATTAATTCCTTGTGAATAAATTAATTATATCATGCTTCATCATCTTGCTTTGCAAGCACTTCAACATTATTTCACTTAATGAAATAATAGTAAATGAAAGCCCTCCATTACATTTAAGATACCCTCTGATATCATATGCAAGTGATTTCTTACATGTGTGTGACTGTCAAGGATATCACTTTTTACCTCTGTCAGGTAGAGTCATCTTCCAAATCAGAATTTCTGTCAGGCAGACGTGAAGTGTATTTTTAATCAGTAAGTCTTATGATGACTTTTTTTTTCCCTGAAAATTTTCTTATAGAGGTGGGCTCTATAGTATGAGCAATTTCTGTGCTGAATTGTCTGTGTACTATTTTGGAACACAACTTACCTGTATCGTATTCAGAGATGAAATCCCTTAGCACTGTCATTGGAAATTGTTCAGTAACTAAAGGGTGCCATTAATTTCCACATCATAGTTGTGGCTTAAGAGGTTGTATTTTACATCTCAGGGTATTAAAACTTTTCCACGATTGGTGAGGAAAAGGGCTTACTGTTTTCATTGTATAAAATTAGTAAGTGTCCTGATTTTTCCTTTAGAACTTTTTTGTTGTACTGTATATCGCCAGAAAAGAAAACACTTGCAAAATGCTAAAACATGCTAATGTTTAATGGCTAAAATTCCAAATACAGTGTTAAAACTTTCCCCTTTTTTTTGTAAATCCATTAGTGTTTAGATCATTAGATTGTTTACATTATTACATTTTCAGATTCAATATAATGATGAGATAAATTATTCTTTGATAATTTGAGTTTATACTACTATTACACTGTAATCTTTTTGCCATCAATTTGTTTTCAGTGCTCATTAGCTTTTATGTTAGGCACAATTGTAGAGTTTCCTGAACATACTAGCTTCTTAGAGTAATGCCTGTTGCAATTGCTAAGGCTATACTTAAAATATGATTTTATTTTTGAATGAAGACTGCTTAATATGAAAAATCTTCTATAGCAGCTGGTTTGTGGAATCAAGATGCTTAAACTTTGATGTGTGGTGGTAATTGCAGTCAGTTTACAAACTTAGACTGAAGTTTTCAAAGTGACTCAGAGAAATTACTCATTAAAGTTTCTCAGTCTCTGAATGAGATCTGCGCAACTATGTTATCCATTTAGTATTCTCTGAAAAGCTTCAATAAATAATTTAAGTTCCCTCAACTAGAAAGGTTACAGTGCTCAGGTATGGCATTCTGGTGCAGTTGACAAAGGTTTGAAAACTAATTTAAAAGTCTTTATATAATAAAAACAAAAGAGCAATTGGATACCGATGCTGTTTTTTTACAGGAAAGTTTTATCATGTTGTAAGTATATTGCTTGTGGTTCTTAGAAATATCTATATCTATATCTATCTATATATCTATATATCTATATCTACATATGTATCTTAATATTATATATATCTTAGAAATATTTTTTCAGTTTATTTTTTCAGAAATACTGATATAGTACTAGAATGATTTTAACGATATTGGTGGCATTGAATGTTCTTCCTAGTCTATCATACTGTTAATTGCCAATATTTTCTTTTTCAGATATCAATTCTTGTTCGTCATCCCCCTGTAGTCACCTCTGCTTGCTTTCTTCATCTGGACCACTTTTTTTTTCCTGTGCTTGTCCTTCAGGATGGACTCTTTCTCCTGATAATAGAAACTGCCTAAGAGGTAGGACAGTAATAATGAGAGATGAAAACATGACCTGATAGATGGTCAGAGCCATGGCTCTCTCAGGCATAAAGCTTACTTCAGATCTCTAGGCTGTTGTCCATGAAATCAGAGTCTGGGGCCTTTCCAGGTAGGCTGCTTTAAGAAGCCTGCCATCAGCTAAAGGTTAGGAGCCAGGTTCTAGAAAGAACTCATAGCCAGAGATTTGGATGCTTCGTTTGGGGGAAGTAAAATGAATGAGCTGATTTTTTCTTTTAAGTGCTTTAAAAATAGGCCTCATTTTGTAGTTTCTCAACACATTCAGTATTTTACCTTTGGAATACATCTGGAAGGAGGTGAGCATTAGTTAAAAATGAAAAATTTCTCTGGCAGATCATTGAGCCTGAAAACTGTTTTCAAGGGTTGCATTTGTAAGAATGTAGTATGTGACCTTGATCACTGTATCTTTTTTCTTCCTTTCCTTGACCACTACGTTATGTTCCCCTTTCACCAGTCAAACTCTGTTTCAAGATTAATTTGTTTTCTTGTCTCTAATACTCCAAGTAAAAGTGTTTACTGAACCTCACATTTTTGATATTTGGAAACCGTTTGGTTTTTAATTTAAATATTCTTTTTCCTTCAGTTTTGGTCTTGTCCCTCAGGATAAATAAGATAAGTAGTTCTTCCTTCATTCCTGGTGTGTGTTGCTGGTTTTTAAAGAGAACATCACATTTTCTCAGTCCATATTTTATTATGAAAAAAGCCATAACCCTTTGGTGTCCTCTAAATCAGAAGAAATGCTTTGCCAACTAAGTACTCTCTTCAGCCTGTCTGAACTAGTGCATTGTGGAATTCAGATCAAAATTTCACAACTTAAGTTTTTTTCCCCAGTGTAAGAAATATGTTTGCAAATGCAGGAGATGTAGAAACACACACTCTCAGGCATTACAGGTGTTGCTTGAGTATTGAGCTAACTTTTGCAACTAAATATTTCATGTGAAAAACTACTGTTGAACTTTCTTTGACCTGTCCATGATTTGTAAAAATCATTCAGCCAATTCATTAAAAAAAAAAGTCAAGAAAATCATAAATTGCTGGCAGGCAGTTTGTGGCTAGGAATTTGACCAGATTAATTTTGTCAGATAGAATATTCACTGTGAGTTTTTCTGTCAGCTCTACAGATATGAAATGTGCTTTGGTGCCTGCCTAATAAGGAAGCTTCAAATGACTGAAATTTAAGTAGAAATTATCCCTGGACTAAGCTAACACTAGAAATCTCTGTTTCTGTCAGAAGCTCCTTTTCTTTTAAAACTGTCACAGTTTTAAAGGCCAAATCACTTTCCCTCCCTGCTTGATACTTAGCAGTGTGTTCTTTATATTTTTATATTTATTTTATATTTTGGTCTCCTTTTTCTTAGCAGCAGTAAGAGAATTAGAAGTAAACACGGGGTGAAGTGAAATGCACATTTATTTTTAATCTGCTACAAGCGGTATTTCTTTTAGATTTCTACGCTATTTTTTTTGTATGTGCAGGCCTAGAGGCATCATGATGAAAATAATAGGATATGGCAGTGATGAAGCATATGTACAGATGGACCCAGGTCTATTCTCTGCCACTGAATGAATCAAGCTACAGATCTTAACATTTACTTTGCAGCAAATGGGTTAAGTTCTCTCTATCTAATTAGGTACTATTGTGATCTTTTCTCTAAGTTCCATAATTGTTCAATATAAATTGAATGAGAGAGAAATAGTAATATTCTCCCGTGAAGCACAATTTTTTGAAACTGTATGGGTTTATTCTTTATTTTTGGATGGAATGTATGCATTTAAGATAGAAAATGACTGCCTTTTGTTTTTTAATATGTGTATGCTGATTGCTTATCAGGAAAGAACTTTATAAAACTTTGCTGATTCTTTTCATGGTAGAAGGTTTTAGTTATTACTAATGATTACAGAAAAACAGACATTTGCCATCTCTCTTCCTATTTTCTATAATCCTAATCCTTGCTGTCATTGTTTAGTTTTGTTTGCCAGCACAAGGTTTCAGCAGAAAGCTTAACCTGAGCTGCATGCGTGTGGTTGCCCAGTGCTCTCCATTTCACACTGATACTGCTGACCTCTGCATACTTAAGTAGCATATTGAATATTGCTAACATCATGCTGATGAAAAGCTGTTGATGCTAGGATTGCTCCATTTCTTGCTTTATATAAAACAAAGAATGCTAATGTTATAAGGTTGCTTTTGTAGTTATTTTACTTTAAGCTGCTTTTTCATGTTCATTATAAAGATGGTAATGTAGCATTTCTTCATCTTATTTCTTCTTCTTATGTTCCATGACTGGAACATAAGGATATGTGTTTACTTAAAAGCAGATTTGCTATAAAGGAGCATGACTACAAAAAGATAAACCAGCGAAAGATAAACCTGGTACTGCGATTATGCTCGGAACATGGACAGTGAATCATGTACTTCTCTTAGCCACCAAGGAGTGGACCAGCCTTGTTTCTTTCCACCTTCTTAGAATTTGCTTGCACATTTTTTTGTGATTGAGCACGGTGCTGATACTTTAAATATTCTGACTTTTACAACAGCTGACTCTACAGTTCTGGTGAGATAAGAAACTGAAAAACAAATAGGTGGTTACAAAACATCACCAGAGTAACATTCCTCCATCCCCTGTCAGGGAACAGGCTTCTCAGGAAGGTATCACATTGCCAGTATTTTATTGGATGAAACATACTGGAACATAATTCTGAATTATATTGCATGTTTTCACAGTTGAACATCCCTTCCTTATTGCTGTAAGAGATAATATAATTTATGGAATCTCTCTGAACCCTGAGGAGAAGACTAATGATGCCATGGTTCCAATAGCAGGAGTTCAAAATGGTGTTGATGTTGACTTTGATGACACAGAACAGATGATTTACTGGGTTGAAAATCCGGTAAGTTAGTGTTTGTGTTCAAAATTTACACTGGAGTAACACTTTCTACTTTAAAATAATGTTTTTGTTAAAAATATTTTAGCATTGAAGGCAACAATTTTAATAGAATTGAAAGCAATAAAGGAATGAAATTTGTCTTCTCTCCCCACATTTGTAAATAAGTTTTCATATTTTTCAACTGACATGCTTTATTAGTGCTATTTCTAGCTTAGCCAGAAAATTACTTATTTTAAAGCCTTTTCTGTGTCACTCATGAGCTTTTACTTTTTACATTAGCATGCTTAGTTTCTATGGGGTATTTAAATAGACCTATTGAAGCACATATTTTTCCCAGAGTGACAACTACTATTTGGGAATCTATTTCATCTTCTGGGCAGTTAGAAAGCGTGTTCCTGCCCACACTCGACCAGCAGCCCCAACTGACATTTACAAAAGGTTGGAGAGCTCTGTAGGAGTTCACGGGCTCTGTATCCATTAGCAGAACTGGCAAGTGGAATGGCAGGTGCAGCTGCAGGCTTGGTGCAGGGAGTGCTTTATTTTAGCTGGGTCTGGAGTGGCAGCCTGACCAAGGTGTGATTGAGCTGTGCTCTGTCTGTAACCCTGACCCACAGGTCTCAGATTGCTCTTGCTTCCCAAAGGAACTGAAGCACCTGTGTTACAGCCGCTTCTCTAAAAAACATATTTCACTAGTTTCTGATGGCAGAAGTGTATTTCCTACTTTTTTTTCAATATAGTTCTTGTCCATTACCACAAAGACTCTTAACACCCTCTTTTGCCTCCATCTGTTGCATATTTGGCTTTTCTTCGGTTTGTCTATAATTGCATAATTTGTAGCTGTTATTTCACTCTCAGTGTTGGCAATAGTTAAAGCTGTTAATCTAGGTAAATAGCCATCATCTTGTTCACCCTATTTGATATTTATTTTTGTCCTGAGTGTGCTTTAGAGTCCTACTCATTCTACTTGAAAAACACATCTCAAGTATTTCTGTCTTCAGTTATCATATTCCATAGATTTTTTTTAATTATGTACAGAAATGATGGGCAGGAGACTAAAGAATAAATTGTTCATTGTGTATTACTTAACTTCCTTTCTGAATGGCCATTTTGAATCCTGCCTTCAGATATTTCTATTATGCATTATATTGATATAAGGATAACAAAGCAATGAAAAATGTGCATGGATCAAGTCATTACTGGGTGCTGATATCACCCTTATTTTGGCTTGTTTCTCTTCTGACCTGGCACGTACTGTCTGTCCTTCCTGAACTGGCCTAATTCAGTGCACAGCTGCTCTCTTCTAGCGGCATGAACACAGGGCTGTGTGGCAGGTTTTGTCCTTTTCTAAGTGCCGGGGCTCCCATGTCTTTCCAGACAAGTCAGAGCAGAAAACAACTGGGTAGTAGCTGCCAGTCTGGGCACCTCCACCATCAACCGAGACCGTCCCAGGACAGGGCCTGGCTGCTCACTCATTAGTGGAAGTGGGAGGAATTGGCGAGACAGTGAAGCAGATTTCAGTCCTCACTGCAACTACTTCAGCTCTCACTCTAGTTTGTCTCTGCTTAGTGCTTGTTACTATCATGCTTTAGTGTTGCACACTGTAGCTAGTACCTTCTGGTTTCCAAGCCACAGACTGTTGCTTCAGGAGAGACCCTTATGAGGAAAACCCAGAGGATAATTCTAGTCTCATTTCTTGGTATTTCAGCTTGTTAAAAATTCGGTTTTAAATGAATATGCTTAGAGAGAATACTGTTTATTTTCTTATACTAGATTACAAGTGTATTCAAGGTAGTTAACTGCAGTATCCTGTTCAAAATCCTTTGAAAAAGAGCAAATCAAATAATGCGACTCTATATAACTTTAAAATATTCATTTTAATATAGTCATTTTTCCCACCAGTCAGATTAATTAACTTGGTGAACTGTAATTTTTTTTTACATCATATAATCTACAATAATGATTCTATCATGTTTTTGCTTTGTAATTGCCTGAATACATTTCTGTATCTCTGTGGATTTTCCTTTAGCTACAAAAAAGAGTATTAAAATAAATGCACGAGCAGTTGGAGTGAAACTATTTTCTTTCCGAAGTTGTTCTTGACCTTTTTTTTCACTTTTTTTATCTTCTTTTTTTTTTTTTTTTTTTTTCCTAAGGGCGAAATTCATAGAGTGAGGTCAGATGGAACCAATAGGACCATTTTTGCTCCAGCAGCTGTTATTGGTACTCCGATTGGCCTGGCTTTGGACTGGATATCTGCAAACCTGTATTACACTAACCCAGGAACACAGTCAATTGAGGTAATTATTTAAAAGATAATGGTAAAATAAAAGCCTGCATTTTTGGTTGCTACCTATACAGTTTGAAATCAGTAATGTTATTCAGTAATGTTAATCAGTAATGTTATTTTAGTGGGAAAAAAACCCTGAAATTAGACTTACTTACTGTTATTATTACTCTTGCTTGAGATCAAAAATTCCAATGTAATACCTTTAACTGCTAATTTAGTTAAATAGTTGTTAATTTTAACTCAAATAACATTAAATAGTTGTTAATTTTAACTCAAATAGCAATATATATTTTTTTTTGAAAATTACTCATATTGAAGGAATATTACCATCAACTAGAGTGAGAACCTCTCCCAAAGGCTTTGAAATTTTATTATGCTGCTTCTTGGAGACTGATGGTATGTGAAGGACAAAAATGCCATTTACTGTAGGGAATAAGCAGTATATAATACAATGAAAAATGTGAATAAACCCAATCATGAATTTCCCTGTCCTAAAATATCAAGATGATGCACACACTGTTAATTAACAGGCAGCTAATTTTAAACAAGTAAAATGGAATCCTTTTAAATTGTGATTTTGTCAACCTATTCAGCCTGTAATACTGTCAAGCTTTTTTGGAAGCTGAAAGATAAGCTATATCTGTACCTAGGATGGATACCTTAATTGTTACTAGAGGAAGCTTCTGAGCTACAGGAAGCTCATTCAGGGGTTGCGTGTTAGTGAAGGAGATTAAGAGCACAGGGCAATGTGCTTATTCTGCACAGTATTGAAAAGTATTTTCTGCAGTTTCATCTGCCTGTGAGTTTATACTTCCTTCCTTTTTATTTAAAAGCCTATGCTCAGCTCTGTTTTATATATTGTAAATGACTTCAATGCTTGCCTAGGTCCTGAAGCTACACGGTGAAGTAATGTACAGGAAAACTCTGATTACCAATGATGGTACTTCTGCTGGAGCTGGCAACCCGATTGGTTTGACTGTTGATCCAGCAAGAGGGTAAATTTCCAAAACTGCTATTGTTTTTGCAAATGAGATTTTTTTTTTTTTGCACATATTTCCTGATTTTAGGGCCTTCGTATTTCAGTCTGGATTGACATTGTTTTTTTTTTTTTTAATGTTAGTGCAGACTTAATACATTTTCAATTTGTCCTACATAATAATTATATGACTGCATAAATAGTTGCCTAGATAGTCAATCTGTATGCCTACATGTTAAAATTCAATTTTTAATTAAAAATATCTCTGCAAAATGGAAAACCAGAGTAAAGAGAATTATAAAGACTGATATCTTGGGATATCTCTTAAGACCTGTGTACAATAGAGGAATACACTACATGGGAAGAGTGACACATTTTAAATAGAATAATATTAAATAGGCTTTTTATTGCTCTATCCCCAGATGAGAACCCTATACAGGAACCTGCATATGGGTTTTTAAGAACTGTAGTTTATTAGAGCTCCAAATTACCATATGGTGCTTGTTAATAATGAGATAGTTGTGCTGGTGGCTCGGCAGGCTTTCAGATAAGGCGCTGCTTGACTGTTTTTCTACTTTGATCTTTGTCCATAGTTGGGACTGACACATTCTGTGTATGTTTTCACTGTTACAGCTCAGGTCAGAGACATACATGTATTCCCCAGCATCAGATAATACATGTATTCCCCAGAGTCAGATAAGGGAACTCTGATACAGAATTTTTAAACTTGAAGTTTTAACAAAATTAGAGTGTTGAATCAGAATTAGAGCATTGAATCAGAATTAGAGCCACTGTTGAAATCTTGTAGCCCTCTCTGAAAAGAATTATTTTCTCTTCCTTTCTTCTTTTACTACTATTGAGTATATCTGCTGAGCCCTTGTGACTCCTACAGCGAAAAAAATGGGTTTCTAAAACTAAACTAGCAAGCATTGTCTGGGTAAAACAAGATCTATTTTTCATTGTGGGGCTGGTTCCAAAGTGATCCCTATTTAGCATGTGTTTAAAGTATTTGCCTGAGTAAGGAGATGAACTTGAGTGTGTGCTTAAGTGACTCAAGGCCATGGATCAAGGCCAGGAGTTCCACAGGAACTTAAGGAAAAATTTTTTGACAGTGAGGGTGACAGAGCACTGGAACAGGCTGCCCAGAGAGGTTGTGGAGTCTCCTTCTCTGGAGATCTTCAAGACCCGCTTGGATGCAGCCCTGTGCCACGTGCTCTAGGTGGCCCTGCGTGTGCAGGGGGGTTGGACTAGATGACCTCTAGAGGTCCCTTCCAACCTTAAGCATTCTATGATTCTATGATTCTATGATCTCTGTTACTGACTTTGCTAATGACTGTGACAACGTGTGTTCCAGGAAGCTGTACTGGACAGACCAGGGAACTGACAGTGGAGTCCCTGCAAAGGTTGCCAGTGCAAACATGGATGGCTCGGGTGTACAAACCCTCTTCACTGGCAACCTTGATCATGTAGAGTTCATAACCATTGACATTAAGGAACAAAAGTTGTACTGGGCTGTCACAAGCACAGGAATGGTAGGAGTTAATTTTTTAATAGCTGTTTGTTACCATCTTTGTCTGTAGTTGTCATGACTAATTCAGTGACCTCGATTTGCTCGTATAACTGGGAGTTGCAGATGGAGCAAAATCAGGAGGATTGTTGTCATTTAGTTGCCTTAAAAAAATATTTGGTAAATTTGAATGAAAGAAGAAATCATTATTAGCATCGTGCTGACACTTGCCTTCTTGCCTATAGAAGCTACGTCAAAACCTTTGGCATTAAGAGATTTTAGTACAAGATACTGTATTTTTAATATTGCATTATAACATTGAACTAATATTCAACTTTAAACTGATTTCTTAGATTGAAAAGGGCAATGTGGATGGTACAAATCGTGTGACTCTGGTGGTACATCTTTCTCATCCTTGGGGAATTGCTGTGTATGATGCCTTTCTTTACTACACTGATCGAGACTATGAAGTCATTGAACGAGTTGACAAGTCCACTGGAGCAAACAAAGTTGTACTGAGAGATAATGTCCCAAGACTGAAGTGCCTGCGGGTTTATTACAGGGACAGTAAGTGTTTGCTAAAGAGGAATTTCAAAGTGTCCAACTTGTGAAAACGTTGATGTCTCTGAGGCAGAATGTGTGCTCTTTCAAAACAAATTGTTTGATTAGGGGAAGACTTTTAGGGGAGTGTCAGAAGTATTTATCTGTTTTTTATTAAAGAGTTGTTCCACCATTCCTTTAAGGCATCTGATAACATAAAATAATCCATGTAATATTGACTGAATAATGAATTCTGTTACTGCCAGCTGCAAATTTGAGTTTTATCTGAGTCTTGAATTTATGATCTTAGATGATAATAAATGAGCAAATTGATTATTAGCAGTTATGTACCAAAATGTGCAGTAAAATCTTTTTTTCTTTTTTTTTTTTGCCACCTAGTTGATAGTACTGTGCAAGCATACTGATTTGCTTGTGTATGTGCAAGGGTTTCTGATGATCACAGTTCAAATATGTATGTGTAGCCATGTCTTTCTTTCACAGATTCTGCTGGTTCTTCAAATGGCTGCAGTAATAATATTGGAGTTTGTCAGCAGCTTTGCCTTCCTGTACCTAGTGGATTATTCTCCTGTGCCTGTGCTACTGGCTTTCAGCTAAATCCTGATAACAGGACCTGCTCCCCGTACAGTTCTTTTGTAGTTGTTTCTATGCTTTCTGCAATTAAAGGATTTAGTTTAGAGACATCTGATCATTCTGAAGCGATGGTACCACTGGCAGGAAGAGGTATGTGAATATTGTAGTAGAAGAAAATCTCATCACTCCTAATTTTTGACAATATAATATTTTACCAAAAGTACTGTATTTAGCACTGCAAAATAAATAGGATGAATGCTGTCTGAACACTATGCAGGTAACATCTGTACAAGGCAGGGACATTTACTGACCTTTTTCTTCTTGGAAAGCAGTCTCATTACAGTTTTAGATAGCGAGTTTTATTTTAGCACACAGTAAAAGTCAAACTTGAGTAGCTTAACACTCATGTAGTGTTCAAAATACCACATATCAGAGCTGAAATGCTGCAGTGTGATGTGCATGAGAATTTCATCTGAAAATACTCATATGGGAGAAAATGCCATGGCATCATGAATTGATGGTAGTTTTTGTACCATGAATATGTAAAATCTGAAGTAATTTCTTACATGCACAGTACATGTTTTTTTATGAAGTACTTTATATTAAGAATAATTAACTGTTATTCTTCGAAACGTTTTAGGGCGAAATGCACTTCATGTTGATGTTCACATGCCTTCTGGTTTCATCTACTGGTGTGACTTCAGCAGCACAGTTCCTTCTCAGAATGCAATACGTAAAATTAAACCTGATGGTTCTGATTTTAGAAATGTTATTACAAATGGAATAGGAAGAAATGGAATTCGTGGCATTGCAATTGACTGGGTGGCAGGTGAGCATAGCTGAATTTTCGAAAGGGTTTTTCTTTGCACCTTATAAATATTTTAGACTAGTGTAAGCAGGTAGAACTATTTCAAAGGGAAATCATACATGATTTTAACTTGTATATCTATGAAATGATTTTAAAACAACAGGAATACATATGTGTGTACATACAAAAAAAGAAAGTTCATCTGTCATTTGATATAAGGCCTAGGTATGAAGTGTTAAATTTATGGTACGTTTTCTTTTGTAATAGTGCTTTGCCGTTTAGTTTGATTACATTTTTGGTAGGATCTACACAGCTTCTGTAATGAAATCAGTTAGAAATCTTATAAATTACACTGAAAAGTAAACAGATATAATCCTGTGCCAAAACCCAGATTTCACAGTTGTGAAGGGATAGCAGTATGCAAGGGAATGCCAATGGTAGCTTTAAGTTATTAATGCTAAATATTTTAGGTTAAAAGAAATTCTAAAGAAAAAGTATGGCTAATGCAAAATATTAACATAATTTTGAGCATACATGGCTGATTTTCCTCTTGGAAATTAAAGAGGATGTACAAATTCATTGATTTGTGTAATTTTAAGTTTTTTATGTTTGTTTTTTAATTCCTGAAAGTGGAGACAAGAACCTTATGTTCCTAACTACAGAGATCACTGAACATATAGCCATAAGCATGCATCAGCTCGTGTTTCTGAAGTGTTGATTATTTTTCTGAATGTTTTTCTGCCTTTCTTTTAATTACAGGAAATCTTTATTTTACGAATGCTTTCCTGACAGAGACTTTCATAGAAGTTTTGCGTTTAAACACAACCTATCGACGTGTTCTACTTAAAACTGCAGTTGATATGCCAAGGCACATAGTAGTAGACCCAAAGAACAGGTATCTGTTCTGGGCAGATTATGGACAGAATCCAAAAATTGAACGTGCATTTCTCGACTGCAGCAACAGAACGGTGCTTGTGTCCGAGGGCATTGTCACTCCTCGTGGCTTGGCCATAGATCACAGCAATGGCTATATTTACTGGGTGGATGATTCCTTGGATATGATTGCAAGAATTCAGCCTGATGGTGGTGATGTTGAAATTGTGCGTTATGGCAGCCGCTACCCAACTCCCTATGGTATCACTGTCTTTGGAAACTCAATGATCTGGGTGGATAGAAACCTGAAGAAAGTCTTCCAAGCCAGCAAGGAGCCAGGCAATACAGATCAACCAACTGTTATACGAGACAACATTAACTGGCTAAGGGATGTTACCATTTACAACAGTAATTTTCAGTCACGTTCTCCTCACGACATCAACAACAATCCCTGTTTGGAGAACAATGGAGGCTGTTCCCATCTGTGTTTTGCCTTGCCTGATTTGCAAACACCCAAGTGTGGTTGTGCCTTTGGGATGCTGGACAGTGATGGTAAGAGATGTTCCATTTCAACAGAGGATTACTTGATATTTGCCCTTGAGAATGCCCTCAGAAGCATCCATCTGGACCCTGAAAATCACAGTCCTCCCTTCCGCACAGTCAATGTTTTAAGAACTGCAGTGGCACTAGACTTCGACAGCATAAACAACCGAATATATTTTACACAAAGTTCTCCTTCAGGGACAGGAAAAATCAGTTACGTTAGCATTTACTCAGGAATTGGCACTCCAACAGTGGTTGCATCAGGTAAGTGCACCAAAATGTGATTCAAAGTAATTGCGTATTGAGAAAACTGGACTGCAACACCTAGCTGCTGTCATCTCATGTGTTTTTATTCTATCGGTCTGATTAATTCCTCCTTTTGACTTTTCTGATTTTTTTCTCTTCTGAAATCCTTATTTTATCATGATTGCGATGAAATAGAAGTATAAAACTAGGTAAATATTACTACTATACTGAACTTTTTGTGTGTATGTGTTTGCGTGTGTGTCTAAGATCTGGGGACTCCAGATGGCATAGCCTTTGACTGGATCAATAACAGAGTTTACTACAGCGACTACCTCAATCAGACTATCAGTTCAATGGCCGTGGATGGCTCTAACCGCACAGTGATCGCCCGCGTGCCACGACCAAGAGCCGTGGTGTTAGATCCCTGCAAAGGGTATGTGATGCACTTGTATACTTGAGTTTGTTTGCAGGTAAAACTGTAGTTTGGGTTTAATTAAGATTGCCTGGTACTTCCTTTTCTAAACACTAGGTTCCAGTTGCAAATAACTGTCTGAGATGTAAATCATTATGATTAAGTTTTCTGAGTTGATTTCTGCCTCAGAGATTTGAATATTCTCAGATTTTTAGAACATTTCAGAATGAGTGTAGATGTTTGGACTAGAAGGCTTTGAAAGCTAGAGTTTGAAATGAGACAATGATTCTAAAAGCAACTAACCCTCTTCCAGTTGCTGAGCTAAACTGAGGCAAAAAAGGGGGCTCGTAGAAACCAGGGATTGTTCAAAAATACTGTCTTGATGATCAGGTGGCAGGACAGACACATCTGTATGTTTCATCTTACATGATCTTTCCATATTTGTGTGCTTCCTCAGTGCCTCAGTTTTGTTCATGTATTTTGTATCAAAGCATTCCTGAGAGACTGGGAGCAGTGTTACACTGTATTTCAAATGTGGAAAAATAAGAAAAAGACTTGCTGACTTCACAGGATTCTCACAGGATCCTGAAGTCCACTCTGGTGGAGTCCAGCTATCCCTGCTAGGAATCCCCTCATAAAACTGGTTCTGAATAGGGGAAGAAGCTCTTTTCTCCTTTGTCTGCAGCCTTCACTTCAGTGCGAGTCTTGGAGCACATATGTGCTTTGTGAGCGTGTTTGCTAGAAATGTAACTGCGCATTCACCCTTTTGGCAGGTACATGTACTGGACTGACTGGAGTTCCAGTGCGAAGATAGAACGAGCTACGCTTGGAGGAAACTTCAGAACACCTATTGTGAGCACGAATTTGGTGTGGCCAAATGGGCTTACTCTGGACTATGAAGAACAGCAGCTATACTGGGCTGATGCAAATTTGTATGTATCATCAATAGCATGCTTGTTAATTTACATCAGATTACTTTTTATTGATTATTTATTTTTCATCTTTCCCCCCCTGTTTTTCAATTTAATTTGATACTTTGTATTTTTGAATACTATAAAATGCTTGATGGCTTTTTTTCAAGAAATAGGCACTAAGTAGTGACAACATTGGAATGGAACTACTGTGTAATAAATTTGGTGACTTTACAGGGTAGGTTTAGTCCAATGCTTTAAGTCATTTCAATCCATTAGCATCTGTTTACCTTACTTTGAACTCAAAACTTGCATAAGCATCTTCTCTAATATACACACATCTAGTGGACTCCCTTGTTCATTGCTTATGGTTGTTGCCTGTCATTTATGGAATCAGGCTTGATGTTCTTGCTGCTGCCTCCCAGACAGAATCCTAACCTTCAGATCATGTCACGTTTCTTTTGTTCTTTTGCAAAAGCACAGTAAATAATAGGCAAAGGCTTCAATACAACAGAACAAAAGGCATCTTTCTATCAAAGTGTGCTTACAAGGCATTGTTTGTATAAAAGTTAAAAGACTTTTTAAAGGCCTATTAACAGACAGGAAAACTTGTCATCATATCTTTATCATTTTAGGCAGAGGATTGAGCGATGCACACTCACTGGGACAAACCGCGAAATAGTTGTTAGCACTGCTCTGCATCCGTTTGCAATGACCTTGTTTGATCAACACATTTATTGGACAGACTGGAACACAAGAAGCATTTACCGAGCTAATAAATATGATGGTTCAGATCAGATTGTAATGATCATGAATCTGCCCCAAAGACCCATGGATATTCACGTCTGGGCAAAGAGTAAGCAGCAGCAGTGCACCAATCCTTGCAACCAGTTCAACGGTGGTTGCAGTCACATCTGTGCACCAGGTAAGCTCTTATGCTTAATGACTATAAGAAGTTGTTGTTGGCTGTATTAGAACCCATACTACAACAGTGAATAGTCACATGGACATAGCTGAAATATTTCTTAATAAAATATATGAACATATATACATGTTTAATATATATTTTATTAATATAATATCATGAAGACAATTACATTTCAGAGTCATGGTGCTTTAGCAATTGAACTAGAGATTGTGTTTGAAAATCTTCTTGAATAAAAAACATAGGTTTCCTTAATTTAAACCAAAAGGCTTTTCCTGGGACGTTTGGGTGTCCCCAAATGACGGGGAAGCTGGAGTGCAGGGTTCCCTGGAAGGCCCTGCCACGCGGCTGATCCGTGTGCTCTGGCTTGCTGGGAGTTTCTGTGAATAGCTTCCCAGGAGCCTGTCTGAAGCATCAATATTAAATATTTTCATGTATTTTTGTTGTTTTTTCACTTATTGTCAAACATATATGTTTAGGTCCGTCTGGTGCAGAGTGTCAGTGTCCCTCCGAAGGTCGCTGGTACTTAGCCAACAACAACAAGCACTGTATTGTGGATAACGGTACCCGGTGTGATGCTGGTTTCTTCACATGCCTTAATGGGCGCTGTATCTCAGAGCGTTGGAAATGTGACAATGACAACGACTGCGGTGATGGCAGTGATGAGCTAGAGAGTGTGTGTGGTAAGCATTTAAAATGCATGAGAAAGTTATGTAGGTTGTCCTGCTTATACTGTATTCAGTATTGTTTTTATGGCTTTATGATCATGGGCTTGCATCGTGTGACTTTAGATTAGAAATGATCCCTTACCCGCTCTAAGACTTTCTCTTACATCATGATGTCTGCAAAATCTAGATGAGATTTAGTTTTGTCTTTGAATCATGTTAACCCAATTTCTACTTGGTTTAATTCAAATATGTATTTTACTTTTCATGCAGTCCGTTTTGCTGCTGTGTTTGCCCTAGCAGGTAAAAAGAGAAATATTGTGATTTTACTTGCTACTGTCAGAGAACTGAGATTACATTTCATCCATGTATTTTATTCTTCCTTTTGATCTTCTGCAGCTTTTCATACTTGTCAGCCAACAGCTTTTACCTGTGGCAATGGACGCTGTGTACCCTATCATTATCGCTGTGATCACTACGATGACTGTGGAGACAACAGTGATGAGGCTGGCTGCCTCTTCCGAACTTGCGACTCGCACACAGAGTTTACCTGTGGTAATGGAAGGTGTATATCTCTTCAGTATGTGTGCAACGGTGTAAACAATTGTTACGATAATGGCACATCCGATGAGAGAAATTGCCGTAAGTTCATCCTAGTTACTTGTTATATATTTGAATCTGCCTCTTTAGACCAAAGAAGAAGCAAATTTATTTTGTGGTTGTAAAGAATTATGATACATCAGTAGAGGAAAGAAAAGATATTTATTTACTTTACATATTCAACTTTCTATTATTTTGAAGCAGACTAAACTGTTCAAATATACAATGAATAATGTGAGATTTTACGTAAAAAGTATTACTTTAAATAGTCTGCCTTGACATGAGAAGTACTAATGCCATGTTTAGTGTTAGATATTGTAAGTAATCCCATTGACTTCAGTAGGATTATTTCAGTTGAACTGAATGCAAGGCTTATAATTTTGTAAGATTTGCCTTGAGTTTTACAGTGGATTTTATTGGAAAATTTGTATCATGTATCATATTAATTATATTAATTTTCATCGTCAGGAGTGAATACTGTGGTTATATTACAGAGATAATTTGTATTGATTTTATTCAAGTTATATTGCCTATACCTCTTGAAAGTTACCACTAAAACAATAAATATGTTAATTCTCCTAAAAATATAAAATCTGTTAATTAAATATTGATTACTAATGCTTTTAAGCTAACTGTATGATTGCTACCAGTATTAAGTCCTTCAATGGATAATTTATAACTGGAGTTAAAGAAATAGTGTTGTAAATGTATGTTTTCATTTTCATCATATGTTTATGGGTTTCATTTTCATTCAAATTTCATTTTTCAAGGAAACACAGGATTATTTACTTCTGAGAAGGCAAATGGCAAGGAAAACGCACAGCATTGTACTTAGCTTTTAATGTGCTGTTGTTTTCAGTGGGAAGAAGACATTTGCAGGTGTCTCAGCATAGTAGTACTAAAGAAACTTCAGCCATCTTAAAGCCTCTTGGTCTCCTTGGGCTGCAGCTGACAGTGAATCATTAGCACTTGGCAACTCAAAACATGTATGAACAAAAAAGGGTCATTGGAGTTCCCACAGATGGGAATCTCTTAGTCTTTCAATGAGATACAACCTCCTGTATTAAAGTTTTTTTAAAAGTATTAAAGTAAGGTGTAAAAGTATTAAAGGTATTGAAGGTTTTTTTTAAAAAAGAAATCTCTTAATTTTTGTCTTATTTTTTTCTTCTACCTTCTTAAAGCGGAACGCACTTGCCAGTCTGGTTTTACAAAATGTCAAAGCACAAACATTTGCATACCTCGAACATACTTGTGCGATGGTGATAACGACTGTGGAGATATGAGTGATGAGAGCCCTACTCACTGTGGTAAGTTAACAGGCCCTCCATTCCTTTCCTGTACTTCAGGCATTTATTCACTGCTCCTTGCCTTCGACGTAACCCTGAATGTTCTGAGAACATTTACCCTTTTGTAATACTGTAGATTTTTAAATTTATACACAGTACCGTTACTACTCATTTATCTAAATTGTGCTTTTATTTAATAAAAATGAACTTCATTTTTTCAGCATTTTTATGTGCCATTTGAGGGATTATTCCTTTTGCTTACTCTGGTCTGTACTTATATTTTTACAAAGTTCTTGGGACTGAAGTGTTGTAGTGTTTTGTTTTGTTTTTTTTTTCTCCTGGAACTTTAAAGATAGTTGTTTGTTTGTTTTCTGTGATCAAATGAAGTTATCTGTAGTCTCAAATGTAGCTTCCTTTAGCTCTTTCATGGGATTGTATATACAGTAGCACATATTTCATCTTTCATTGTAGTTTCTGGTTACTGTATCAGCCTTTCTATCAGCCTTGATTATGAAATAACAAACTTTCCTTACTAGTTCACACATTTTAGATGATGTTTGTCCAATGGAAAAAAGTCTTGGATCACTTTGTAAAATGTACAGCTATTTATAGACTGTGATTTACTTGTAGTACTCTCTAACTGGATTATTTTTGCTTGTACTAATTTTCTTCAAATTACCTGTCTTGAAGTAACTATACCATCATCTTTCTAAAATATGAGTTCAATTTTTGCACCTGAATGTGGCCACTTGGCACATTGACCTCTATATGTCAAAGAAAATGTCACTGTATATGCAGACCTTGTGAGTCTTGTGCTGCTCATGAAAGATGTGTGTTATCCCTTCCACAGCATTGGTCTTCAGCAGCACTGGGGTTATTGATCTCTAAATCGAGATGTAAAGGGAAAAAAAGTGAGAGAAAAGGAGGATGAAGGATGAAAGAAGGCTCAAGATCTTACTAAGGAAGCATGTTACTGTCTGTCATTTACGATATATATAATATATGAAAGAGCAACCAAAGGCGAGACTGGGTCTTGGTATCTTGGAACCATCACGTGGTTCCAGGGAAATATTAGTAACTACTGAAGAAATTATCAAGTCCATTATACATAACAGTTTCAAAGGGCCTTGCCAGTACGCTGAAGAAATATTTGTGCAGTTCTTGACTGGAACTATTCAGTGTTAGAGTCTGTTCTTTACTGGCCTTAAGAAAAGACTCCTACCTGCAAATCAAGAAAAATGAGTGGGAGCACAAGGAAAGTGGTAACTGCCATGAGATATTAGCTTCTTTTTTTTCCTTTTTGATTGCTTATAAAGCATAGTCTTCTACTGTTTGATTAGGACACAGGAGAAATGAGGACAGTTACTTGTGCACAAGTCTCAAATGTAAATGTAGAGAATATTTATAATTGTTGTATGCAGTCTTATATCCATGGCAAATTCTGCCCTTTTATGAGCTGATACGTGTATCTAAGGAGAGAATTAGAAAAGTCAAACTAATTTGTACAAAGAACAGACTCCAAACAGACCACGAAAAGATGACCTTTCTAGCATAATTTTTTTCTCTTTCTTTTTGGAGATCTGTAATATTTTTGCATAACCTAAAACAAGTTGGAAGGGTAACAGAAAGAAAGGAGTCATACATAGGTTTTTTTTCTTCCAGTCTCACTGACTTGCACAAATAGTGAGTTTCGTTGTACGTCGGGACGTTGCATTCCCGCCCATTGGTACTGTGATCAAGGAATAGACTGTGCTGATGGATCTGATGAACCTGCCTCTTGTGGTAAGTGGATGCTCAGAAGATGTATGTTAAGAAACAAGTTGGACTATGGGAAATCAACAGCATCTTGTGTAGACAGTAGCTTGGATTCATTATAGGTGGAAACCAAGTATTTTATGACGTTTATTCAGTGGCTTTAAGTAATCTGACTCACTGAGTAATCTGAGTCAGTAGTTTTACTGCAGATTCTGTGTGGAATATGAATCCTATTAACTGCCACAATTGATTAGTCTTGATGTAAAATCTCCTGTGTGCTCTAATAGTATTGAATCAAGTGGTGAGAGGTGGCAAGTATTTTGGTGCTGTTTTGGAGGTGAAACCAGATGCCATGTTGTGCAGGAAGTGGATGTGCAATATTTATGAAAAAGAGGGCATAGAATGCAGAGGAGCATGTTTAACACAGTATGAGATGGGAAATCACACAATCACAGTAAACAAATCCTGTACACACAACAGAAGCTGATAGTAATAAACAGAGGAAGGAGGAAAGATGTGAGAAGAAGTAATTTCCATGGAGAGAGAAAACAGGCTGAAATCATTGGGAATTGATGTTACAACCTTGACATTAAATTCATTGTAAAAACGGACTCACTGTTTTTTATGATTTAAGCAGGGCTGCTAGCTCACATTGCACATTACTAGAGTTTGCAGCTTATATCAACTTTAGATCCCTAGCTCATAAATAATAGTTATATCAGAGTCATAATGCACTGACTGTTGTATTCATGTTTCATCTTGTCTTCATATTTTCGTTTTCTGGTCTCAGATTTTTTGAGCAAGCTAATTCTGATTTATAACAAGATTAACAGACTGATAATCCGAACAGTAGGGTAATTGTAGTGACTATTAGTGTAACTGAAATAGATGGAGACTCTGAACTGTTAACAGGAGCTGTTTTCTTTATCTTAGCACATAGTATTTCATTTAGTCTCTTACTCTTATGCTTCCTTTCTACTTTTCATTAATGTTCTCCATAAAGTACCTTCCTCGGTAGATTATCATATCAGTGCATTACTTTAACAAGCAGAATCACTGTGCTCGTTTTTAAGTGCCCCAAGTGCGGACTTGTTCAAGTGACCAGTTCAGGTGTGATGATGGCAGGTGTATCCCAGCAACGTGGATCTGTGATGGCGATAACGACTGTGGAGATATGAGTGATGAGGATCAAAGACACAATTGTGGTAGGTGTCTAATCTAAATAGATACTTCACCTTCTCTTTTTGACCTGCAGACATTTTCTTTAAAGTTTCTGTCATTTTTCTATCCACAGAAATGGATAGAAAAATATAGAACATCGGGTATACTCTTCCTATGTCTTTGGCTTCATTATAGTGAACTAAAATGTTACATTTTGCCCGTGTTCTGTTTTGTTTTGTTAAATTTTGTGGGTGCTCACCTCTGAATTGATGAGTTGGAATGCAGATGTAAATAGTCTGGTTTGTTTGTATAATCTTGGAAACAAAAGCACCTTCAGCAACTGAAGTTCACTGATCATCACACACTACAGTTTGTGCACATTATTACCTACATGATTTTGATATAAATCTTTATGTATTAGTGAGCAAAAAGAGCATGGCCGTTCTGATGGTGAACAAAAGAAAGAAGATCCAGGAAGCCTGGTCTTGCTTCTTGGTGCCTTTGACAGTGGTTGGATACACTTGAAGTCTCTGTCCTATTTCAGTTCAGTCATACTCTGTTTGCTCCCTGGAGCACAAAGTGTGTCAAAGAAGGTGATGTTTGGACAACCTAGGGCAAATTTTTTTCAGCTGCCAGAATATCTGGCCTGATGCATGGAAAGCTTATACTGAGAATCCAGCAAGATCCAGCACTCTGCACGCCCAGAATTCCCTAAAGTGCTTTGACTTGCCATGAAGAGCAATACCTGGATGAATGACAGTAGGAATCAGTATGACTTCTCAATATGAGAGAGTACAGTGGTATCTTTCTACATGAGGGGGAGAGCATATGTATGATATTAAGGCTGGGCATCAGGGGTAGGGGGAGATGTTGTGTCCAGGGAGCACAATTTGCTGACTCAGCAAACATGGCTCATTCCAGCGACGCGCAACTGCACCGCAGCAGAGTTCACGTGCGCCAACAACCGGCCCCCGCTCAGGAGGTGCATCCCGCGGGCGTGGGTCTGCGATGGCGATGCTGACTGCAGCGATGCTCTTGATGAACACCAGAATTGCACACGA
Organism: Crypturellus undulatus; assembly: GCA_013389825.1. Taxonomy (NCBI): domain Eukaryota; kingdom Metazoa; phylum Chordata; class Aves; order Tinamiformes; family Tinamidae; genus Crypturellus; species Crypturellus undulatus. The sequence continues at coordinate 387,809 of VWPW01017979.1, forward strand.
AGATCCTGCACAGAAAATGAATTCACTTGTAATAATGGCTTGTGTATCCGAAGCACGTACAGGTTTGTAAATACTTTAGCTGCTGCAGAGCATCCTCAGAAACTGCCTGAAATGAAAAAAAACTAATTTAACTTAGTGTTTTGTTTCATTAGTTAGTTGTTAAATAGGTTTGCATATGATAGTCAAGTTATTTGTCAGTTCTACATTCCTGTCTTAGTTTTAACTTGAAAATGCTTTTTTGCATGTTAATATCCTCTGTGCTCATTGTTGGCTTTTAATGTTTTTCTGTGTACCGTCTGTTGAGGTGATTCTGATAATTTTTTCTGATTGACTGTGCAAGTACATTAGATTTCTTTTCAGTAAAGGGAATAACGGCAGGATTTGTGAGATCAGACAGTGTATAGTATGCACCTGTCTTTTTTTTAAATCTGTCTCATTGGAGCCAGTAATATTTGAGCCCCTTGGAAATAGGAGAGTTGAGTATATCAATCTGCCATAGAGTCACTGTCTTCTTAAAGTTGAACAAAGTATTCATTCTTCTTCAGATGTGACAGACGGAATGACTGTGGTGACAGTAGTGATGAAAGGGGGTGCATCTATGAAGCATGTCAGCTGCACCAGTTCACCTGTCAGAATGGACGCTGCATTTCCAAAGCCTACATCTGTGATGGGGATAATGATTGTGGGGATGAATCTGATGAGTTGGAACACCTCTGTAGCACACCAGAAGCAACTTGCTCTCCTCATCATTTTAAATGTGACAACGGAAACTGCATTGAAATGCTTAAAGTCTGCAATCGATTGGATGATTGCTCCGATAATAGTGATGAAAAAGGATGCGGTATGTGTAGATTTATTTGGATGGTATTATTCTCTTTAGAATATTTAGACACCTAATCTTTCATTTTAGTTAAGTCATATTAATTATATATTATTTTAATAAGGCCTGAAAACCACTTAATTACATAAAATGTAAATATAGTTTATACATTATTATAGATGGCCTTTACATTTTTAAAATGTATCATTCATAAGCGAGTGGGTTTCTGACACTGAGTGGATTTCCTAATAGGCTATACGGGAACTGGAATAAGTTTCATTGGTTGACATTCTTTTCCTTGTTCTTTTGTTTCGCCCAGTCCAGATGAATATTCAGGCAGGGTGGTGAGGGAATATGCTGGATAATCATGGCACTAGCTTCTCAGTAGGCCAGTTCCTTGAACAGAATTCCTTTTTCTTTCCCAGGTGTAAATGAATGCAGTGACCCTTCAATCAGTAGGTGTGATCATGACTGCACAGACACCCAGACAAGTTTCTACTGTTCTTGCCATCCTGGATACAAACTTATGTCTGATAAACGGACTTGTGATGATATAGATGAGTGCAATGAAACTCCATCAGTATGTAGCCAGATTTGTGAGAACACAGCTGGCTCCTACATCTGTAAGTGTGCCCCAGGCTATATCCGGGAGCCTGATGGAAAAACTTGCCGACAAAATAGTAATATCTCCCCATACCTTATTTTTAGCAACCGTTACTATCTGAGAAATCTCACAGCAGATGGCCAGTCTTACTCTCTCATTTTGCAAGGACTGAGAAATGTGGTGGCACTGGACTTTGACAGGGTGGAAAAAAGGTTGTACTGGATTGATGTGGGGAGGAAGGTCATTGAACGAATGTTCCTAAATGGAACAAATAAAGAGGCAGTGATAAGTGATGATGTGCCCAGCGGGGAAGGTATCGCTGTTGACTGGGTTGGCAGGTAAGAAAATATGTTTTCTGTCCTTGTGGTCTATAATGTGTGAGGGAATTTATTTTAGGGTCTTTCTCCACCGTCATATGAAACTCTTGCAGCGCGTGAGAATAACTTTTTGGATTGTGAATACAGTAGTATAGAACCACTCTGGAAAAGTTTATCAGCTTCTAATGCATTATCTAAAACTTTTGGTTATAAGGCTGTCCTGTCTATTACACTGAGCTTATATCTGAGTTGTTGAATCACCAATGATAATGTTGTCCATATGACTTCTGGGAGAGACTTGTTAGGAAACTGTCCTTGAACGGGGCTACCCAGGCAGGCTGGTGAGAGGTTTGCATATGGCCATGGAGGAGCTTAGTCTCTTAGTCTCTGTCTGCTAGCACTAGCTAGTGTTGGGGTTCAGGCCCCACTTTGTAAGTAAATAATATGCAACATCATTTAATTAGATTCTAGTGAAACAAATAACACTTATGGAATTTAGCTTCTGTACCCATGTGAAAAGCATATTTACTTTTCTCTTAAAAAAAGTATCTTTAAGTGTTATAAGCTTATTTCTTATAGGAGAAATAAAGTAATAGGAGAAGTTACAGCTTCATGCTAGAAAATGCTGTGTGAAGCTTGAGTTAGGCTATTAAATTTCAACAGTTAGCAACTTTCAAAGGAGAACCTGCGAATCGTTTTACCTGTTTTATCTGATGATAAAACAGATAAAACGTGAACAAGATAGTGCAGCGTGAACAGCATGAAAAAGATGGTGCAGCCCTGATCACAAGGCATGGCTCTGCTCATCTTCTCCTTTCTTCCTCTTTGCTGCCTGATGCTGGTAGCAGAGCAGAGAAGGGAAGAGAGAATCAGTAATTTGTGGGCAAATGGCACATTATTACTGAGCTGGGCAAGTGCAAGTTTAAAATCGGCACCAATGACTACGGAGGCAGGAAGAGCAAGAATGAAAAGAGGAAACTTGGAGCATTGTCTAGAAGAGATGTCGGAACAGTATGCGTGTTCTTTATGGTGGATGTATCACTTCTTGGAGAAAAAAACTCCGAAGTAAAATAAACCAAGTAACTAGGAGTGTATAAATTAACTCTAAAACATTTCAGAAAACTCTACTGGGTGGATGCCTACAAAGACTGTCTCTATGTTGCTGAACTTGATGGAAGATTCCGGAAAAAAATGGTGGATGGGTGTGTGGATGCCAACAACACTTTCTGCTTTCAATACCCCAGAGCAATTGTTGTTCATCCAAAATATGGGTATGACATTTCAAGAGCACTTTTTCTTCCTATTGTGAATAGTCCTGTAAAAACTGAGTATCTGAAGAAAATTTGGACTGTCCATACTTAGATTTGTGTCTTAGATCTTAGCTGTAACTTAAGAAAAAGAACATCTTGTCTTTTAAGTACATATGCAGGGCTGTCAGATACCAATGAAAGTGGAATTTGATCCTGTATGGACAAGGAAATTTTGATGGAATAGTTAGTAAGTTTGGTAGAAATGTGTCTTTGTGGTTACACACAACTATTTGGTTGTGTTAGTACTTAAACTAACATGCAAATGTATTAACCATTTTCTCATCTTTCTTAGTCTCTGCTTTAGTTGTTTTTCAGGAGACCACATATTCAAGGTGTGTCTTCTAACACTGAGCATATTTTTAGCACAATCTTAACTTTAAGCATTTATTTGAACAGACAGATTTACTGGACAGACTGGGCAGATCGAGCCTATATTGGAAGAGTGGGCATGGATGGCAAAGACAAGACGGTGATCATTTCTACCAAGTTAGAATGGCCCAATGGACTCACCATAGATTACACCAACGACAAGCTCTACTGGGCAGATGCCCATCTAAATTACATCGAGTATGTACACAGAGAAGAATAAAGAAACTGAGCAATTGTTCGTATTGGATTTTAATGGTAGTGTTTATTAGTTATTAGCACTGACTTGATAGGAAACAGGAGTTACAGATGGCATGGGTCACTGAATGCCACAGTAGCATAATGCCCCACTTAGGCCTCTCTGGAAGAAGTATTCCATGTTTTATTAAGGAATGGAAGTAAAAAGATTCACACTTTGCTGAGAAGATTCACATATTGGAATATTCCTGAAATATTCCAATTCATGTATGCTGAGGTGTTCAACCTGAAACAAGCAGTTTCTACTCTGATATCTCTAAATGCCCTATTTAAAATGTATAGTCATTAAATGTAAATCTCTATGCCTCTCTGCCTCTCTCTCTCTGCATCTGTCTCTCTTGTGTTTTTAAGTTCCCTCCTGTAGTAAGGTCACAGTAAGAATATAAAATCCTATTAAAAATACCTTATCAGAAGAGGCACTAATCTAGGTGTATAGGAGGCATATTGTCTTAAATGTCCTGTCATTAGCAGTCTGAATTATCTGGACTGCGAGGTAAAAAAAAAAAAAAAAGAGAAAACCTACTTACAGCAAATAAACAAAACATAGTTAATCTAGCTGATAAACATCTGTGGGAGGACTCTCTACCTTTCAGTGGATGTTTCTCTATTCCATTTCTCTGCCTAATACAACCCATTGAACTTCTGTGCATCTCTTCAAGTGAATTGGCTGAAGATAGTGCTTCCGCATGGGACTTAAGAAAGCTGCACCATTAATTAAGCATTGGTGACCCACCAGAAATGAAGTAATGTAAACATAGACAGTAAAGATGAGAAGACATAGCTTTTACTAAATGTTTTGCATGTTTTTTTTTTGGTTTGTTTGTTTGTTTGTTTTTTTGTGTGTGTAGGTACTCTGACCTGGATGGACATCATCGTCACACAGTATTTGATGGGACTTTACCTCATCCATTTGCAATTACAGTTTTTGAAGACACCATATATTGGACTGATTGGAACACGAGAACTGTTGAAAAGGGAAATAAATATGATGGGTCAGACAGGACCGTTCTTGTGAACACGACGCATAGGCCGTTTGACATCCATGTCTACCATCCTTACAGACAGCCGTTTGGTGAGAAAACAGATTTAGATTTACATTTAGAAGGCCAGCTTTTATATGAGGAGTAATTGTAAAAGGTACTGAATACACTCTGCTGTTGCTGAGGGGAATAAAAGGCAGAGAATAAATTTAGGTCCTTACATTTCATACATCAATGGTCTTAGCTGAAGAGATAGTATCGGACTGGAAATGTGTAGCCTGAAACTATTAGATTTAAAAGCCAAAACTTAATAGGATCATACCTGTATTTCTGGGTGCCTAATTATGTAGGTTTTGTTTTTCAAGTGATGTCAGTAGTCTCCATACCATAGTCAAGGAGACTATTGTTGATTGAGATGTTTGTGTCCTGGGGTTTGCAAGTTATGGTAATATTTATTCTTTTGTTTTGACAGTTAATAATCCTTGTGGCACCAACAATGGTGGTTGTTCCCATCTTTGTCTAATAAAAGCTGGTGGTCAGGGTTATTCCTGTGAATGTCCCGATAACTTCATGATAGTACAGTTTGGCAATACTGCCCACTGCCTGCCGATGTGCTCAAGTACCCAGTTTCTCTGTGCAGACTCTGAGAGGTAAGTTCACTGCTCATCATCTTTCTTCAATGCATTTTAGAGAGATATTCTAAAGATAAGGCTTTTCAAAAGGGTATGAAAGTAGCATTTTCTCCTGATATCCCTGTAATTCTGGAATGTTTAGGCAAATACAAGCCAGACAGGCTTTATTTTTGGTAAAGTATTTCTAGAGGGCTTTGCTTAAATTGAATGTTTCTCTTTTCATTCCTGTTATATGACATTACTAATTAAGTTTGTGTTGTTAGCAACATATTGTTCCGAAAGCTTTCTTTAGGGGATTCACAAAACTGGAACCTTTTTCTTAATTTTTGTACATCTCTTGCAACATACTGGTTTCTGTCTTTAACTGTTAAGTGTGTTTTGTCTCCTAGAAAAGCCATTTTTCTTATGTAGAGGCACATTTATGACTCTGTTGAGACAACTGTGGTCAGGGGAGATGAATGGCAGCATAAGAGCTGCTGTACTGACACTATATCACTTTCAGATATGTGAGAGAAATGGGTTTATTGGGTAGCCTTTTCAAGCAGTGTTACAGTGGTATCCCCAGTAGAATTGTCATGCCAAAGTTCAAGTGAATTATGAAAATGATATGTGGTTAAAAATCCATTTGAAGACTGACATAAAAAGCATGAGTGACAGTTGCCATGAATATACTTCAAAATTCAATCCCTCCGTATTAATTTGCTGTGAACTTCCTTCTAAAGAGTCATCAACATCATCTGTTCCTGGTGATAGTCTTCTGGCATGAAGCAGAAGACATGAAATCTAAGATGTCTTGGAAATTAAATGGGAAATAACTTTGAGAAAGGACTGCCTTTTATGACATAAAACAACAGCTGCATGCCTGTAAAGACTCTTCCTGATTAAAGAAAATATTTTATCTTTGTAGGTGTATTCCTATCTGGTGGAAATGCGATGGGCAGAGGGATTGTCGAGATGGCTCCGATGAACCCCCTACTTGTCCACACAGATACTGTCCTGTTGGTCAGTTCCAGTGTAATGATGGGAATTGTACAAGTCCACATTTCTTGTGCAATACCCTGCCAGATTGCCATGACAGATCAGATGAAGATACTGTACTTTGTGGTATGTTACCAGTAGTAATTTTAAGTAAATTTTGTGTTTAATCCATAAATAATGTTGAAACTTTAGAATTGTTTTTCCGCTTTTACAAATGAAAAGGTGTGGTAGAGAGATCCTAACTTGATATTGTCTTGCACCTGTTAGTGATTTACCTCAGTGCAAAGACAGGGTAAAAGGGAGCAAAAATACTACTAAATGTGAATACTAACATTTTCAATACTTTTGAGTCAGATTTTTGCTGATGTAAATTACAATCAAAGGTAAAAAATACCAGACCAGCCTTTTTTATTCAAAGTAAAACCATGCTGAATGTGAGGAACCTAAAGCTTCCTAATGGCCAGGTGAGTCCATCAAACTTGTTAGTTTTCCCCATATTCAAGAGCATGGCATTATGGGGTGAAACTATTTGACATTTTGCACTGCACATAATCCAGATCACATGGAAAAGTTGTTTTGAAGGCCTATATGTAATGACAGCTTTTTAGAAATACAGGCTAATTATGCTGTTGAAATAAAAACCTGTCTTATTTTTCATAGCACAGCCTTATTCCTCTTGTAAATAATGCAATTTTGGCACTTAGAAGCCTAGTGTAAGATAAAGGAAAAACAAAGCAGTATGGTCATATAATTGACATTTTCCTTGCCTTAGCAAAGTGTTTCTGACAGTGTCATAATTAAATGAAATGTGAATTCCATCTGAATTTGAAATAGCTGACCTCCTCAGTACAGCACAGGGGAATATTAAATAAGCAGAAACGTGGTATCTGCATAAAGTGTCACTAATGTTAAAGTACCAGGTAGAGTAAAATTCAGGTCTATATCTTTCTTTCTGTTCATAATCTCATGCATAGAAAAGAATCCACTAGTTTAGAAAATGTATTGTATTTTCTCCTCTTGAACAATTTGGCAGTGTATATGAAAAGGTAGTAGGACATCGTCCAGTGAGACATAAAATCGGAGGCCAAGAACAAGGTGGACTCCCATTTTCATAGCCCTTCAGAGCTTCCCTAGTCTGCCAGCACTTGTAACAATAGCACAGAGTGTACAGTTCAAGTTCTAACTGACTGGCACCCTTGCCTTTATCATGTTTGAATGGTTTAATCGCCTCTATTTTAGGAGAAGCTGTTGCCTTTCTCATTCCTATGAACTGCAGAGCTTGTGAAGTGTTAGAAATCTCTACCCTAACTGCTCAAGTAAATACTGATATTTGATTCTTTGGTGCAGGCATTATGAATATTCAGCCTGACAGAAAACATACTAATTTGACACAAAGCTACAGCAACAGACCATCCTTGCAGGTTCCAGCATTCTAACAGGCAATTTGTCTTCTTTCAGCTAATCACCAGTGTGAGAGCCATCAGTGGCAGTGTGCCAATAAACGATGTATCCCAGAAGCCTGGCAGTGTGATAGAGAGGATGACTGTGGGGACAACTCAGATGAAGATAGTACTCACTGTGCCAGCAGAACTTGTCCTCCAGGCCAATTTAAATGTGATAACGGCCGCTGCATCCCACAGTCCTGGAAGTGTGATGTGGATGACGATTGTGGCGACAACTCTGATGAGCCATTACACGAATGCAGTAAGCACGTAGCTGTTGTAAGCATTTAGCTGTAGTAGCTAACAAAACGAGAGAAAGCTGTGTTACTTTGTTTTCTAGAGGTTAGATATTTCTTGCAAAAGATTATGTTCTGCAAGCTAACTGTCATTTTGTATTAAGCAGTGCTAGAAAAAAAGTGAAACTATATGGTAATGTCCTGCTGTTGTACTCCTGAAGGAGAAAAGACTTACAGCTTGCTGAACAGGTTATCAAAAACTGGCGTGCTCCCACTCTGACCTCCCTGAGGTCAGCAGGGTCCTTTGGTTGGACCATGGAAACATTTGGTGAGAAAAAGAAGTGTATGTGGAAGCAGTGAATGGCTTTTCACTGATTTGGGATGGGAAAGAATAATAAAGCCAGATGACTTCAACACTTTTTTTGCAATAAAGTTAGCAGGTAGTAGAAGTGGTTGACCATGCAACAGAACAAATTTTAACATCAAAATCATTTGTCAAGAAGAGCAGCTTTCTGGTAAGCAACAGACCTTCCTTTGACGGTTGTCTCTTGTGTTGCAGTGGGCCCTGCCTATCGCTGTGACAACCACACGGAGTTCAGCTGCAGAACCAACTACCGCTGCATACCCCTGTGGGCAGTGTGCAATGGCAACGATGACTGCAGAGACAACAGTGATGAGCAAGGCTGTGGTATGTCTGGGAAAGGAGGTCATTTATACATAACCTTGTGCCTAAAGTATTTCTCCAAGATGGAAACATCTATGGGTTTCTTGTTTTGTCTGGTTGGTTGGTTGATTGTTTTTTGAAAGTCTTCTCAGCAGTAAAGTACCTGGACATACGTTGTTTGATAGCAATTAATTACACTGATTCAGAAAAAAATCTCTGTGGAGTAATTCCAACTCATATGTTTATAAGTCCTGAAGATCAAGGTTTTATTATTTTGCCTGATATGTCATCAAATGAAACGGGAAATATTTCTGCTTAAGCAAACTTTTATTTTAGATAATTAAAACTGTCATTTTTTATAGTTACTCAGCTTACCTCCTACACTATTGAGACCGTCAATATGGGAAGTATGTCATTTTTTCCCCAGAACCTTGCTTTTATTTTGAAACCCCTCATATACTTGCACACAGATCTTAGAGGGTGTCAGATCGCTATTACCAGAGCCAGAGAGTACTCAGAGTAGCACTCTATGAAGGCAGCATGCCTTTTCTGCTTATAGAATTATAAAAAATGTTTGTCTTTCTCCGAGTCACTAAAAACATACTCTGAGAAAAAAATGCTTTCATTTCCTAGGGCTCTTTATTTGTAGGCTAATACAATCCATCTATTGTTTATTCTTTCACGGATGGAGAAAGGTGGCGGTCTTCTGGGGCACCCCTCTGGTGTAATTTCATTGCAAGGAGCAATAATCGTAGTACAAGGTTTCTTTGTGGTTCCATCCCAGTCACTCTTATATTACTTGATCCAGTTTGCGTCTTGAAAATCTCTGCTGACTTCGATTATCTTCTGTGTATTCCACCTTATGCAAAGACTATGCTAATGTGTACTGGTCTCATTTTTGGTTGACTCCAGAGGATATGACTTGCAATCCTTCTGGAGATTTCCGCTGTGACAATCATCGATGTATCCCGCTACGCTGGAAATGTGATGGAGACAATGACTGTGGAGATCGGTCTGATGAGCACAACTGCAGTGAGTTCTTTCTTGAATCACAATATAGTCCATCTTCAGACCTAACTGGCCTCGTGTTTCTTAAGAGAACAGCTCAGATAGATAGCTTTTAACTGCAGCCATTCTCTTGGTGTACTCTGCTGCCTGTATTTTCACAGCTGAACTCTCACAGTGCTGTCTCAGTGAAGCATTCTGGATGCATAAAAACATTGATAAATTCAGTCATTATAATAATGCACATAGCCTGTTTTCTGCTAGGAAATACTGTCTGAATGAGTACATTGCCCTGTGTGCAAATGTAAGACTATATCATTATTTAAGCAATGAGTATGGATTTTTTTCTGTATAATTTTGTGATGCAAAAACATCTGCAATGGAGTGCCGCCTTCTTTGTCAGGTGCGACAACATGAAATGCTTAGTATAATGTAAGAGGTATGCAGAGATGCTATTCTAATATCGTTTAGATACCTTTGTGAGTGTATCACAATATCTGCCAGTATTACTTTTGTGTTTTCTAATGAGGCATTTTAGTGAGTGTGCTTAATTTTTGGCTGAGGAAACTCACAAATTTGTAATTTTATTTTAATTGAAGGTCCTCGAGAATGCACAGAGAGTGAATACCGTTGCGACAATTTGCGATGCATTCCTTCACGATGGATCTGTGATCATGATGATGACTGTGAAGACAATTCAGATGAACGTGACTGTGGTGTGTATTGTCTTTGCATGCCACATCATCACATGTACTTGTTTTTGTTTGTAATGTGATAAATTATTCTGGAAAATGATCTCTTATAGGAATTCTCTACCAGAGTAGAGAATACCACAGTTTTAATAGCTGGTATTTTGCAGTCTTTAAGGAAATTGTTGTTTTTGAAAAACAGACATTTCAGCTTGATTTCACGAGAAGATATTTCAACAGATACTTCTGCATTTTTCCAGAGTTGAGAACTTGCCACCCGGGTTATTTCCAATGTGAGAGTGGACACTGTGTTGCAGAGCGCTTCAGATGTGATGGAAATGCAGATTGCCTTGATTTCTCTGATGAAGCAACCTGTCGTGAGTTTCAAGCTTTGCAATTGAGTCTCACAGAGCTCACTTCCAGAAAGATTTGTGCTTGTTTTTCTGTTTAAGTGAAATGACTCCTCAGAGGTACTCATTCCTGCAGCTCTCAATGATGTCAGAAAAATTCAGGAGATGTTTGATTCTACCTTTTCATGTATGGGTTGTCATTTCTTATATTAATTGTAGATGCATTTATAATCCTAAGAAATTAGTGCAAGAATGGTCCAGCACATTTCAAAATGCACTGTTTCCACTGCTTCTGTGCTGTAATGAGGTTTTGTAATGATCTTGGGATTGTTTTTGTAATGCTCAAAGGATTCTCTAGAGTTTCTTGAGGTGCTAGTGAAGCCAATGAAACTAAATGTTTTTAGGCTTAATTCTTCCCTTCTTAATCTGTTATTTACTGTGAAGATAGTCCAGAAATTGTAGCTTGCACACACAGCTACTGTCTACTCCTAAAGTATCATTCCTGGTATTAATCAAGATATCTCCTTAGTGCTTTTACCTTTGCTGGTCGTCCTTGCCCTTGGAGGTATAAAAGTGCTGATTCTCACTTTCATGCTTTAGTACCAGATAGAATTCCTTTCTCTTCGTGTTGATCAGGGCTGTTTTACATATGTTCCTTGCACTTGCCCTTAACACCCTTGGTTTAAATGAGAAAGGGCATCTGCACAACAATACCTTTATTTTAGTGATGGCATTTATATCCTGAAATCTAAATCATAGCAATTAATCTACCAGAATTTGTATTACATATGAGGGAAAAGCATATGAGGAGTTGCTGAAAGGGCAAGGATGTGTTTTGTTTACCTGTGTTGGCAGAGTCGTATTTGTGGTTTTTCTTTGTTCTAGTTTGAGTTTGTTTGTTTTCTTGCAGCTTTTACAGAATGGGGTAGATTTTCTGTCATATCAACATAAGTCCATTTGTAGTTAGATGCCTTAGGCGGTACTTTGGTGATTCAGGGTTGATGCCTTTTGTTATTTTCTTAATTACTGAAGTACATTATCAGTAGCAACTGCAAACAGTATTTGTGAAAATCATGACAGTTTAGTTCTCAGAGCCTCTGGGGAGTAATTTCTCTTCCTTTGTTGTTCATTTGAACCTGAATTAATTGAGTTACAAAGAAGTTCTCAGTCTTTGCAATCTCTTGTCACTGTAAATCCTTGTAGTGCCTCTTAGTCCCTTTCCTTCTAAGTAAATGAGGCTATTGAAGGAAAAAAATAACAACAGCATCTCCTGAATATTTTTCAGAAAAAGTTAGAATTTTCACTTTAAATTTCAATTTCCTATTTTTCTTTTCTTCAGCAACACGATATCCTAATGGTACATATTGTCCACCCATGCTATTTGAATGTAAAAACCACGTGTGTATCCAGCCATACTGGAAATGTGACGGTGATAATGACTGTGGGGATGACTCTGATGAAGAACTTCACCTTTGCTGTAAGAGGGAATAAATACAGTAAAATGAACAATGTTGCTCACATACATGATAAAATCTCTGCTTATAATAGAACAAATACTAAATGTTAAATATTTTGTTTTCAGTGGAATTTCTCGCAGATTTCATTCAGGATGTGTGTTGAGAATTTTGCTTCATACGACTTCGTTTTCTTTGTCCTCCTACTATATGTTTTTCATTGCTTTACAAATGTTTGTATATGTAGTTATGAAAGCGAGGAGAAACACAGCAAAGACATATGTTCACTATTTTCAAGCTTGGTGTGTAAAATATGACCATTGGTTTACCATTAAAGAAATATTTTCAATATATTTTTTAAAGATACTTAGCTTTTAAAGCACTTGGAAGAGTCAGGATATTTTTCTAGACGTTGGTGAGGAATCATGACTTTAGCTCTAAAATTGTGGGATACCAGAAGTATTAGATATATTTTTGTAAGTTACACATTAAATAGCAGCTTAATTAGCATGTTGGATTTTTTTTATCAGTTTACTAAAGTAATGTTATTCTTGATGTTATCCTTGAAGTAAGGGCTTAATATACATTCCCAGGAAAGGAAATGTGAAGGTAATTTACTTCCTGTGTGCTAGAATGCCCCCACAGTGCATTTTTAACTCTAGGAAAAATATCAGTGATTGCAGAGAAGAGTGCTGAGATAACTTGTGGCTTAACTGCATTAAGTGTCAAAGTATGACTGACTTAATCTCTGTGGTTTCAGTGGATATTTCTTGTGAACCTCCATTCCGTTTCCGGTGTGAAAACAATCGCTGTATATACAGCCATGAGCTATGCAACCAGGAAGATGACTGTGGAGATGGAAGTGATGAAAAAGATGAGCACTGTATGTTTATGTAAAGTAGACAAAATCCAGTAATTTTGATGTGTTTAATGTTTGATAACTGCAAAGTCCTGAAGAAATGTAAAAATTGAACATAAATATTTGAGAATTACAGCTTCGCATGAAAAGATTTGAACTGTGATTATTAGTACTACATATTTGCACCTCTCAATAAAAGTAGAAAAAATCATCAATCATTTGCCTGAAAAATACAAAGCATGGCTTTCAAAATAGAATTATCATTTATGACAAACACTAGTTAAATTGTGCCAATTTATTATGAACTCCACTTAAAATGATAAAGAAGGAAGTGCTTGGTTGTGTCTTGAAAGAAGGATGGGACGGGTAACTAGGACGTTTAAATAAAGAAATGTGTTTTCAGAATTTTTATCACATATTTACATTATGTTATATTACGTTATGTACAACATTGCTAGTTTTTAGGTCCAAATCCTCTAGAAGCTCTGTTAATATTCTATGGAGTTCTGCCCTCAAATAGCTCATCAAGCTCCCACTGTGTTGATTTTGTATTATCAATTTTAATTATGCTTTTGATTGCTTACAGATAATATTTGCTGGCTTTATTGCACAGTATTTTTAAAATTTAGGTTGCTAATAGCTCTTCAGTCTAAAGTAAATTGTAGTCTGTAGTAAATGCAACTATTAAGCAATACTTAACAAGAAGAATTACCTTTTGCCTTTATAAAAAGGGGACTTCCTGAATCACTATTGTCATTTGTTACCCGTTTGTATCTGCTTGCTCATCTGCAGTGTGTTGGTACTGAAGCTGTGACAGAGGAATGTTTCCCTTCTCAACTGTAGGTAGAGAACCAACCCCAAGACCTTGTACAGCTGATGAATTCAAGTGCAGCAATGGAAACTGCATTCCTTTACATTATGTGTGTGACAATTATGATGACTGTGGAGACCATTTTGATGAAATGGGCTGCAGTAAGTAATAATATCAATAGAATAGAATTTCAGAATTATTGAAATAAGAATTTCTGAAACTGAAACAAGTTTCAGAATGGGCTGAAACTGAAACCTGCATGCTTTGGAATAGAACACTAAAAAAAATAACACTGAATTTAATTAGTGTGTGCTAGAATTAGCCTATTATTCATGGCTGTACCTTTTATTTTTGTTCTTCAGGAAAAAAATGTAAGAAATTCATTTTAGGCTTAGAGTGTTTATGCTTTGCAAAAGTGCTTTTGACCTTGTTTTGAAATGGTTTAAATTACAAAGGCTATAATACCATGAAATTTAAGTCATGATTGCAGTTGACCAAGCCACAGAATTATTCGAAGGCGGACTCTGCACCAGTATAGATTTCCTCTGGCCCTTCTGAGACCAAGATACTTCTCTTTTCTTGTGTGCAAACATGACCACAGAGTTTGTAAGGACATCCACTCTACAGATTGGCTTCCTCTGTGCATTCACAGCTTTGATTAAGCATGCATCATAAATTTGCTAGCAGTCATTCATATGCAAAAGCATTTTATTTTTATTTGACAGAAGAGAGAGAATATTCTGACAGACACTCTGGAGAAAAGTATATAACATTTTTAATGTCAGCACATATTGATATAAAAATGAGTCTATAGATAAAAAGCTTCAGAGTGCTAATACAACCATGTAGTCACAGTTTCAATTCCTAAGGCTCTGATGTCTTCAAGGGCAAGTCTGCCAAACGATGCACTGGTGATTTTACAGTTCAGCATACTTGCAAAACACACATAACTCAGAGGCTTATAGCTCAGTCTGTTTTGAAGCAGCTGGTTTCTTGGTTTCACATACCATCCCAATGGTTCTTAGATAATAAAACATAGTGGAATGACCTGATGAAAATACGAAAGTAAAAAAAGGATATGACACAGTGCAAATCAAAGACATCTTTTGGCAGTCAGCCTTCTATTGTTTGTGCATAGATGCGAACACAGATCAGATGATAACATTCAGGTTGTTTCCAGTATCAAATACCAGGATTATGGCGAAAAGAGAAACTCTGTATTAGTGTGTTTGAATGCAATTAATTTAATAATTAATTTATGTTTCTACATATCTGTAAAACTTAACTAGCGCTTGAATTTAGGTGTTTGAAGGATATCTCCTTCACATCAGCCTAATGTAAAAGTTTTGCCGTATGTTTATATCTTTTTTTCATGCTCTGTCAACAAACATACCTTTTAATAATTTCTGCTTATATATAGTAATTCTGTGTTTCAAAGTATTCCATATATGAATAGAAGATGTCAGAATCAGCATAATCCTATATGTATATTGAGAATAATACAATTTTCATTATCTATTACATCCTATGATTACATATTATCCCTGACTTCCCTTTTCTGCTATAAGCTTGTTTCGGGGGCAGTGACTTTTATTGACATCTTTAGTTTACAGATATAAATAATGTAGGGTCTGTATTATGCATAATAGCAATTGAGAATGATTTCTGTTTAGGTCCTAGGGAAAGACTGGTGGTTAGAGAAGGAGGTAGGTGGGCAAAGTAGAAATGAGACAATGGCCTTCTCAAATCTCTTAAAACAGCTGCTGCAGTTGCTTCTTATTGGTGGTAACATTGAATGCCATTCCTCTAAGGGAGGGTGAGCTTGAATGTTTACAGCCGTTGTCCTGACCATGCTCACTTCTGCAGATGAAACCAGCCTATCTGAGAGCTCTCTTGACTAGTGTTTACCATCCCATCTTGCTTAGCTATGTCTAAGACCAAAAAAAAAAAAAGTATTAATTGAGAGTTTTACTTAGAAGAAAAGGAAACTAACTTTACCCTTGAAAAAGGTTTTCAAACAGACAACAATAATAAAAGTCATTGTCCTTTGGTTATAACTGTCTAATTTATATTTTTTTTCAGATCCTGGAACAGAACGAACTTGTACAGAAAATATTTGTGAGCATAACTGTACCGATTTGAATGAAGGAGGCTTTATCTGTTCCTGTAGACCAGGGTACAAAGCCAGTGAACTTAACCGAAACTCCTGTGATGGTATTTTCTATTTCTAAACATCTCACTGATGAATGTTGAGTGACCTGTCATTCCATCATTTTAATATGACTTCTCATTCTTGCATTAAAACAGAATTTTTATACATTCACCAGATGTTTTGTGACACGTTTTGCTGCTGAATACCGGTTTTGAACATGTAGACCTCATTCACCAAAGAACTGGTTTCCAAATGTAGACCTATTTGGGGTTTTTGGTGGCTACAAGTAGATATGTTGCTTTCTCACTGTTGCGTGTCTTTGCAACTGGAAAGAAATAAATTTGCTTGGTTCCTTAGTGAAAGGAAACTTACTAATGTTTATACTCCCATTTCATTCTGTTTCAGAACAAACGTTTTGACAGAGGTCTGTTGTGCTGTGTTTTAAACTTAAGTATATGCAGTTAAAATATGACGATGCATTTCCCCAAAGGACAGTGTAATTTGGTATCTTCATAGGTGCCCTTTCAATATATTTTGACAAGAGTACGTAATACTTCATACTTCTGGCAGCTCTTGTGGACAGTTTGGGTGGTTTTATTAACCACTTTCCAAGGCCATCCTGTATTTTCTGTCCTGCTGGAATAGTTATTTTCTTTTTTTGAGGGAATAGGTACCTTCGTTTCAACGTTTCGAGTATTCTCTTATATCTCCATATACTCATGCATTTTCTTTTATTTCCTTGATGATTTAGCTCAAAAATAGATGATGAAAAATGTCTCTGAAACGTGATCTGTTGAGCAGGAGTGGCAGCTGACAGCAATCTGTAGTTAAGACTAAAGTAAAATAGATGAGTGGTAAGGAGTTGTGTTATGAAAGTGATTCTGACTTTAAAGGTCATTTACTGGATTATTATCCTTTAAATATGTTAGGAAGACAGAAGCCTACCATTTCACTCAGCAAAGGTGACTAGCATGTGGAAGACTAAGCTCTAGATATCTTTTCTCCACTTGTGCATAGATATCAATGAATGTGACATCTTCGGGACATGCACTCAAGACTGCAAGAATTCCAAAGGAAGCTATGAATGTTTCTGCGCAGATGGCTTCAGGTCTGTGGGTGATCAACAAGGGAAACAGTGTGCAGCCAATGGTATGTTAACTTGACAACAAGTTTGGTTGCTATTTGCAAAGAGCACTGAAGTATAGCAACCCGATCAATATAATCCTCTTTTTTTAACGGAGGATAATGGGAAGAAAAGTCTTCTTTTTTTTCTACAGCATAGATTCTCTCTCTTCCATAATCAGAAATAGAAGTGCTTCATCTCTGCTCCAGTTGCCATCCTTAAAAATAATACTTTGAAAGTTGTTTGCCTACCTGACATCCTCTCCTCTGAAATTTTCTGTAGACAAAAGACTACTTATCCCATGGTTGTCATCAGAAGGAAATTAATGCTGCCTGTTAGCCCCTGTTCCTAAGGTTTTAGATTTTGTCTTCAAAGTAATGCATCAGAAGAAACTTGCATTAAACTGGTACAATTGAAAGTACTTTGATGACAGATTGCCATTCATTGTTCCTGGAATGAGGTACACAAGCAGAACGACTTTGGCCTGTGCTTAGCTTCAGTCATTAGCTTTTCATCTTATTTGGTGCAGTGATTACAGTATGTGACAGTCACTGAATAGATAAAGATTTTGTTCAGAAAGCTACTGCTAATAAAGAACTGAAGAAAATAGGAAGGAAAAAAAAGGTGGCAGTGCAAAATACTTTGTAACCCACACTAGGAAGGTTTAAGAGCCCACCCCAGGAGAGTGTCCTAACACCCGATATATGTACTGCTGTACTAGGAATGCTGTATTTTGAACACTGAATTGTATGGTTATTAGAGAGTCACTTGTCTCGTCCAGTAGTTGGCCATAGCTTTGAGGGAAAAGGATCTGTGTTAAAGTCAGTATTTCATAGGAAGTTAAGGATTATGAGCTAGAAAAGGGAGTGGTAAATGAATTTTTCCTTTCCTGGGTGAGTGCCTTAATCCCTGGATAATTTCTCATTGCTTCAGTGAATATATAATTAATGTAGGAAGATTTGTTTTCTGGAGAAAGGCCTAGGATCCAAGTCTTTGACTGTAAATGGGACTGTCCTTGGAGAAGTAAAAGTCGAATTAATTGGTTTCATTAAATTTTATCACCGGCACAGTGAGCCAGGTGAGACAGATACCTTCCATAGTTAGATTATTAGGACACTAAAAGTAATGAAACTCAGAGTTAACTTGCGTCTGGATAAGAGAACATCTATCTGAATGTCGAGGCATTTGAGTTTGAAACCTTTGAGGTAAAAGAGCCAAAAGAGCTCCCAGCTCAAGTAACTGTCAATTTATTAATTGTTGCCAAAGATGCTCCCCGTATTGTGCTCCCCATAGTGGAGAGCCACACTTGCTGAGCTGCGTAACATAGAGCTGCATTCTGTTTGCAAGTTGTGAGGAACTAAGATGCTGACATTGTGGTAGTTAACACCTTTTGTGATTTTTTTCTTAGTGATTGTCACTGCGTGTAGTCTCTGGTGGAGAAGATCATACTATGCTCAATATTAAGCATTTTTAGAGATTTTTCACTAATTTTGTAAATCTGTGTATTTCTAATAGCTCTGAAACTACAGAACTGTCCCTGTTCCCCTTCTACCTCTTATCTAAGCAGAACCTGTGAAAACTCTGGTTGAGCTGTGGCTGCAAATGCCTTTCGGTATTTGTGGGTTTTTTGTTATTGGTGACTGGTTGGTTTTTGTTTTTGAGGTAAATGGAGAAATAAAACTTACAATCATTTTTCAGGTAATCCTCCATTGTTACTGCTGCCAGATAATGTGCGAATTCGAAGATACAATATCTCATCAGCGCAGTACTCCGACTATATTGATAACCAGGAGCGCATCCAAGCTCTAGATTATGACTGGGACCCCGAAGGGATAGGCCTGAGTAAGTATGCATGACACACAATTACTCAATTGTGCAATGGTTGGTTTAAAAATAATGATTTTTGCCAGTTAGATTTTTAATTTATACTAGAAATCAAAATAGAACTAACCTGAACTTGGTTGAATGTAGCCTTTCTTTCTAGTCATTCCTTCACATCAATGTATTTCCTTTTAATGTTTTTAATGTTTAGTACAGCTACTTTTCATTTTTCCCTTTTATTTTGCTCTGATTTGAGCTGTGGAATTGTGGCTCTCTGGGATTAAGCACCAGCAGAGGATTACTAAAATGAGCTATTTTCTTCTCTCTTGCATCTGCAGATTCTGCAGGATCTTGCAGATCTGCACGAATGGCAGATTCTAAGTAAATACTGATGATATCTTGTACTGCCTCTTAGTGGCTCTCCAGCCTTTGCCTTTTTCACGGGGCCACTGTGCTGGGCTACAATCTAAACCAGTCACGAGATTCTGTTAAAAAAGGCCTTCACTCTTTAAAAATGTGGTGCACAGTTCTTGATAATGTAGGCCAATATGACTAGATGTGTATCTTACTCAAGATATTCATGGCTTAGGAATTTGATAGCTTTAGGATTTGAGCATTCACATGATGTAATTTCATTGAATAGGCAACTCTGAATTTTAATGAATAGAAAAAAATGTCTCTTATCTTGACATAAGAACCTCAGAAAAATTAGAATTTTTTTTTTAAAGGTATTGTGTACTTCAGTATTCTGGGACAAGGTTCTGAGTTTGGATCCATCAAACGTGCCTATCTGCCCACATTTGACAGCAGTAGAAACAATCCTACAAAGGAAGTTGACTTGAATCTCAAATACATAGTTAATCCAGATGGGCTAGCTGTTGACTGGGTTGGAAGGTAAGTATGTTGAAAGGCTCGAAAAATACAGCACACTGATTGTGTCAGGGGTCTAATCTGACTGCAAAATCTGTTCTCAAGGTAAATGACAATTGCTTCCATTTACACAGGCAGCAGGTAACTTGGTCAAATGCATGTTAATTATTGCATCCTATATTCTCTGAGGAAACCTGTGCTACTCTTCAACTAGCAGATCACTGTTCAGGTGATCGTACCCTGACCTTCATGTCAGACAGATCCTCCTGTTAAGACTCAGATAAGCAGCAGAGAAGCAGCTTCCTCTGCTGTGGAAAGGAAACTTCCCAGTGCACCTTCCCAATTCTTCCCAGCATTTTGCTCTATGAGATGTTCCCAAAACAGAAGCAGCTTGACAGCTTGATGAATTAATGTGTTTTTTTAAAAAATAGTATTTTTGTAGTTGCGTATGGAAGACAGTGTTTGCTCATCAGTGCTAAAACACAGATTTTTACTTAATCCTGAAAATCATTAGGTGACACTGAGAGGTAACTGATGAAGGATGTGGTGGACAGAGTTATAATTTATTTTGTCTAATACCAAATTAAGTAAATATGGGCCTGGTGATTATAGAGAGACACTATGAAATGTGCTCACAATTCTCTTTGAAGCTGAATAGATGGAGTTCTCACGTGAATTCCATGGTATTTGTATTTTTGAATGTGATTTTTTTTTCTCCTGAAAAAATAAATATATAAAGATGCTTATTAGCCATCTCTGATGCTTAAAAGTAACAGTGAAAGTTGTCAGTAGCACTTTTATGAAAATGATTTGACAAGGAAGAAAGCGCAACTGTTAGGGTTACTGTAGGGTACTGTAGAAACTTTGACAGAGGTGAAAACTAGTGAGCCTGTGGCTTGCCTTTCCTGAAATTGCCTATAGTTAGGAACTGGATGTTTCTGACACAGTCTGGATGATTCAGATTTAAAATGCTTAGATAAAATCATTCAGTCAATAAAATCAATTCTTTATAATAATTTTATTTGCTCTTACCTTGCTGCAGTTGTAGCTTTTCTTCTTAAAAAGATTGTTATTCCTCTCCAAGATATTAGATAATTACTTTTGGAATACTTTGTGTTTTATGTACTTCAGGCATCTTTATTGGACTGATGCGGGAACTAATCGCATAGAAGTGGCAAAGTTAGATGGACGGTACAGAAAATGGCTTATCTTTTCTCTACTGGATCAACCAGCAGCTATTGCAGTCAATCCAAAGCTTGGGCAAGTATTACAGGACTTCTCAAAATTGTTTTCAATACTATTTGGTGGCCAAAAAAAAATCCATACTGTGAACTTTACCGGAATGACAGAATGACAAAGGCAGTGATTTCCATATTAAATCTATGGAAATATTAGTATCATCAATGAGACATTTGTCTTTTTATGAATGTTAGGAAGCTGGTATACATGGGCATTTTATTTATTTGTATGAATATTTTAGGATTAGATCTCAGATAGGTACTTACATTGATAATTATGCCAGGGAGACCAATTGAAGAGCTTCTTTTTCTAATTCTCTGCCCACTGCATTTCTTTTTTGCTACTGAAATGGGGAAATTGATGAGAATCTCTCTTTACAACCTCCAAGAAATAAATGTATCCTCATTGGGTGAAAAGCAATTTAAATGCTTGGCACTTTCAATAGTTTTACATCTTACAATCATAGATTCATTATGATTGGAAAAGACGTTTAAGATCGTCCAACCGTAAGCTCCTCAAAAACCTGCCTGCTAAATCATGTCCCTAAGTGCCTCATCTACATTTTTCTTGAATACTGCCAGTATTAGATGTATTATTGTACTAGGTCACAGGATTGTATTGATCACAGGATACTAGCATATGTCCTTCTCCCAGCTTCTCCCATGCACATCCCCATAAGTCCTCAGTGCAGCTCCTTGACTCTGTAAATTTATAGTGAATAATAGATGCTGAAAATGTTCAGAGTCATTTTTCATTCACTGCGAAAATTGGTACTGAAATCGCTCTTTCTCCAAAATCAGGACAAAGGATTAAGAAAAAAAAAAAAAAAAGAGTTCTTTGATATTTTTGAAACATGCTTGTGCAGTGAACTCTGCAGGTTCCCTGAGCTCCTTTGTGAACCAGAAGCTGCTGAACAGGTTTTAGCTTCACAACTGACCCTTTCCATGAACCTCCAGAAAATGATTCTGGTGACCAATTCCAAATCATGTAATTTTTTTTTTCTCTCCAGGCTCATGTATTGGACTGACTGGGGAAGGCAGCCAAAGATTGAATGTGCCTGGATGGATGGCCAGCAAAGACAAACTCTGGTCTCTGAAGACCTTGGCTGGCCTACAGGTCTTTCTATTGATTATCTGAACAATGACAGGATTTATTGGAGTGATTCTAAAGAAAATATTATTGAGTCAATGAGACCTGATGGAACCGACAGAACCATAGTGTTACATGGAGGTAAGAACTTTCTATCCAGTTAATAATAACTAAGTTGTATGCTAGTAAGCCCTGAGCCTTCACAAACGAAGCTTGATTTTTTAAGACTTCAGCTCCTTTTGAGGCAGCTTGTTTTTTTTAAAAAAAAGCACTGGTGGTGTTTTCTGCTGCTTTTTACTGGGGTAAGTGGCACACCAGGTACAAGGCCCATGGTGCCTTGGAACTAGGAACACTCAGGATAGCTTAACATGACCAATTTTGGGGATTTTGTTCTTTTATATATATTATTATGCAGTCTGATGGTAGAGTGATGTGAAGTGGTCAATCATGTGGTGCTATATATATATATATATATCATTAAAAATGTCTGAAAATGCACCTATTAGGTGAAATGCTAAGCTGAAGAAGAATCACGTACCCTGCTGGAGATTTGCTTGCTCATAGTCTGCTGTTTGGTTCCTTTGAGAAGTAGGCAGTCCGTACAACCTTGATGTCTTTGAAGGCCATTTATATTGGATAGCTAAAGAACGAGGAGAAGTCTGGAAGAAAGATAAATTTGGAAGCGGAGAGAAAGTAAAAGTGCTGACTGTAAATCCCTGGCTCACTCAAGTGCGCATCTATCACCAGCACAGATACAATCAGTCAGGTAGGTAATCAGCATCCTAGATGAACCATTCCTTCCTGTCTGATCTAAGTTGATAATGATGTTTGCAAAAAAAATAGTAATATTCTGGTAATAAAGAACTTAGTAATATTCCAGTAATACATCTGTCAGCATGTGATGGAATCTATTTCTTAAAGTATAAAAATGGAATAGACTGCCAAGTATTTTTTACATACCCAAAACTATATTAATAGCTGAATCCTACACATTTCTTTTTACAGTCTTTTAGTACTAAGTTATGCTAAGTGACACAATGGGAATTTATAAGGGTAACGTAAAAAGTGCTCTCCATTTAATACTGCCTCTGAAGAAGCTATTTCAGCTCCAAGACATCTGCAGTAAGCATTGCGGGATGTCCAGAGGAACACAAGCTCTTCCAGCTCGCCCCTTCTTAGAGGAATTAGAGCTTTGGGAGTCAGAAAGCTCTGTGGTGCTGGTTCCTGGGAATGTTCTCTTCATCTTCTTGTGCTCCTCTGGTACCTAATAATGCAAGAAAAGACAAAAAGATTTTATATAAATGCACTAAATGGGAATCAGTTGTTTTAAAAATGGATCTAGATTTGTTTAGATTTTTGATGTGTGATATTGAAGTATATTACTGCTTGTAAAATCCCCCTGCCATATCCCAGAATATGCTGTGTTGGTTATTCAACAGCCTTTATCACATTTTATTTCAGTGCCTAATCCTTGTAAAGATGTCTGCAGTCATCTCTGCTTGCTGAGACCAGGAGGATACACCTGCGCTTGTCCTCAAGGGACGCGATTTGTAGAAGGCAGCAGCACCGAGTGTGATGCAGGTAGAATAATTTATCAAGCTGGAAATGAAAGCCAAGGAATCTTTTATTTAGAAATGCAAATATTTTGGTGAATTAGAAATATGGAGGCATGAGCTCACTGATATAGTAGAAGGTTGATAGGTTAGGACAGCTGGCTTTTATTCTTAGCTGTCATTGATTTTTAGTTTTTTTTACCTAGTCCTCCCTATACAATGTCTCATATTTAAAATGGATATAGAGATATTACTATCACTATATTACTATCACCAGACATGAGATCAAAGTGTGTTTTTGTTGTTTTTTAATTCAAAAATATTACATTTTAATTTTCCAGTGTACTCCTTTCAAAACTATGGAATTTCTGACAAACTGTGGTTTAACAAAGTGTGAATTATATTTACAATTATGTACCAGGTATTGTGTGATCAATATGACACAATACAATATAAACTTGCAAAAGGCTTAAATAGCTCATAGAACAGAGATAACTTCTGGAAGTTCTAACTTATATTGGAAAGCCTTTTAAGCAATTTAGTGCTTGACTGTTGCATTGCAGCAGAGCTTCCGCAGTGCTTCCAGGAGCTCCAAGAAAGCACTTGCTCAGCTTTTTCTGAGAGGAAGGAGTGCACTAGTGCAGGATTCTTACTAGCCTGCACCCTCAGCTTTCCGTGATGTGGGTGGTAGCCAGATGTTCTTGCACTTACCCTTGAAACATACCTCTAATAAATTAACCCTTATTACATTATGTCTGGCATGGTTTCTGTGGTATCTTTTCTGAAATCTCCTTCATGCTTCAAATGAGACAGTTTTATAATTTTATGCACAGTTTTATGTCTGATTTATATTTTCTCAATAATTGGTTATGCTTGCTCTTACAAGGTCTAAACTGCAGAAAGAGGAACTGCTAATATGATGTATTAGGCAATGAAAGTGTTAACTTACGATACACTATCACTTGGATCGATAATACTGGTTGCCCTTGCCATGTGCTGTTTGTTGCTCTGAGAAAACAGCATTTGTTGTTTTTAATTGATACTGTTCTACATAAACTGCCTAGAAATTAAGAATACAATTTATTTTAAGAAAATGGAAGAGATGGCAAATAGTGTATATAATACACCTCTCTCTGTGTTATTTTTTGAACTTTCATTTTGAACTTGACCTTAAGTATTTTATTTGTTCTTTAATTCTGTAATTCTTTTATAGCCAGTAGAATATATTTGCCATAACTACCATATTGACCAAGCACAATTTTTTATATTCATTTACATTATTTTACCATTTCCTCGTATTTCATCCAATTGAGAATTCTATTCTCCCCCTTATCTTCCCTTTTGGATCCCATTTAATTGAAGAGAGTTTTACATGGGACATTATAAGAACAGACTTTCTCTGCTTCGGTCTGTTAAAAAAAAAAAAAGACAAAAATATTCTGCTCTAACTTGTCATTGAGAGAGGTTGTCAGTGTGCATCCCTAATTTATAGCCTATAATAACATTTAAGATCCAGAGCTTTTCCTGTGTAAGCCACACTTTTATGACAGCATATCCTGAACTCTTCCCAAAGACTGGTGCAATTTATGTTGCAAATTTCATTTGTTTTTCGCTGGATTCATCATCAGAGTAACATCAGAACCTTTATAGCTATCTATTTAGGCCAGCTCAGGCAGAACTGCCACGTGGGTAGCCTCAAGGTTCTTGGAGGGTAGTGATCATGAGCATGCTCTGGTGCTACCTGGTGTTTAGCAGTCAGTCAGCCTGTGCTCTGATCTGGCAGAAAACTCTGAAGAGGCTGAGTTTTCTGTCAGTCTTGCTATCAGGATGTCTGAGAGTTTAGAGTTTCCTCTTGCATGCATATTTTCATCCACTGATATTTTTCATAAATAGATGTATCACAGCTTGTTGGCTGGATCTGAATAAGTCTTGTCTGGCTGGATGAAAGAGTTTGAGGCAGAGAAGGTAAAATACTGCTGCATTCTGAACTGAGAGTTTTGAAGGAGGCAGGGGATGGATGAGAGATGGAAAATGGTGATTATGAAAAAGATGCACCTTTTACCCAATTACCCATTATTTTGCAAAGAGGTTTTACGTGGATTAAATATATATATATATATATATAATATATATAGATAGATACACATACACACGTGTGTATATATATATATATGTATTATATATAATGGTAACATACATATATGCTATTAAAAGCAAAGCTATTGCCTGCGATTTTTTATATGCAAATTTTGCACAAATTAACAAAATATCGCATGGTAGTGTTTTGCTGAAGATGGCTTAATAATGCATATATGACTTTAAATTTTTGCAGCAATTGAATCCCCACCAACAATGCCACCAGCATGTAGATGCATGTATGGAGGAACATGCTATATAGATGAGAGTGATCTGCCAAAATGCAAGTAAGTCAGTATGTTGATATGGTCAAAGTTCTGGGTCAAACTGTGCTGATTTAGTTTCACAAAAGAAAGCAACTCTTCAAAATGTTTTGGAAATGCTTCAGAAGATGTTATGCCTTTGCAATAACATGTTTGTAATAATTACAGAAAAAAAACATATAAACATAAAATAATCAGCAAAAAGATATGTAAAAGTTAGGAGAAAAATGGAAAAGCAAGCCTCTATGAAGTGTCTGGTAAAAGCTGTGCCAGAAAATTAAAACAATAAATAATATGCCGTGTAGCTTGGAATAGCCAGTAGGTGCCACTGATGCTCCACTGAATTAGTATCTTTAGACTTCACAGACTTTAGTTTTCTATCTCGGCTCTTTTTATGTCCTCCTTTGATTCTGAGCAGATAGAAGATATATTGTCTTTACGTATAATTATTATGCAAGGAGTTAAAATTTCTATCATGTAGGTAAACATTATGGAATATAATAATAAAGCTGAGATCCCAGACTTAATGATAATAAAATAAAAAAAGTCAATTGTCCTGTTTATATTTACAGGTGTTCTTATGGCTACACTGGGAATTATTGTGAAATAGGATTGTCAAAGGGAGTGCCTCCTGGAACAAGTAAGCCTCAAATATATATTACTGTTGATATCCTGAACAAAGGCACATATGCAGTGCAGTGCAGTATGATACTTGTTCATGGTCAAACTTATAATTCTCTAGGCTCTTCTTAATACTAAACTCTGTTTGCTTTAATTTTTGTGTATTCTTCTGTCTTTGACAGCAGCAGTAGCAGTGTTGCTGACGGTCATATTAATCATCATAATTGGAGTGTTAGCAGTTGGAGGCTTTTTTAACTACAGACGAACAGGCTCCATTTTACCAGCTCTTCCAAAACTACCAAGGTATGTTTCAAGCTGCCATAGCTTGTAACATTGAAAGGCTGAGCACTTCTGCAACATTGTGTTTAAATATTGTCTGTTTAAAAATAATGTGAGTTATGAGTAGTGGACGTGAAATGGAGATTTCAGGTTTTTGTCTGTGTGGCTTGGTTCACATTTTAACCTTCTTCCATGAGTACACCTTAGTGCTGCTGTTGGTCAATCCCTCTTTAAATTGTTAAGTGATAAATTTACTTTTCTTGTAGAATTAAGTTATAGCTTATGTGTTCCTCCTAACATGGGTCTCATCCATGTGCAACACTCACAGATCAGATATGCTACTTTTAAAACATGTCAGCTGGTCCCTAAAGGGGCAGATGGTGAAGCATGCAAGGCAACTCACCAGCTGAAGACAAGAATTTTAGCATAAACCAGTTCCAGTGAGGATGTAGAAAAGGAAATATTATTGCAGTGCTGCTGTCTTCCTTCAATTTAGACTAATTGAACAAAATAAACTTGAAGGTTAACTCTGCAGTGAATGTGTAGTTGCCTTTTTCTGAGGAGTTCTGTGCTCAATTTCATGCATGTCTCTTGTGTTCAGTTGCTCACCCCTGTCTTTCACTGCTCCTATTATTTTTAACATGATACTCTTCCTCCTAGCCCCTTTCCATTATTTCTCATATGAACCTGATGTGCATTTATAGTTAATATAAATCTATATGTAATTTGAACATTTGTTTATTATGAAAGGAGTACTGTTTATGTATCTTGAATATTTGCATACATAAACCTTATGTGTTGTTAGAACAACATTCACAAATCTGTATGCGATTGCCATCACATTTTTCATCAGGTTCGGTGGATGTGGACTTCTGAGTGATTTAACGAATTGGTCTGCAAAACAAAATTGAAATAAGAGTAGCTAAAACATAGGTATATTTTTGGAATTTGTAATTTGATGAGTTCATTTGATGTCAGCATGGGCGTACGAGCTCATTCTGAATGGGATAACTGAGATAGAAGGATTGTCAAACTAATGCAGGAATACTTCTAGTCTTAACTTGTTTAGAACCAGCGAAAATTCCAAGCACTAACAAGGTAAATAAATAGTTTTATAAGCTTCCTGTCTGCATAATCTCTCTCTGTTTGTTTCTTTGATTTTGTTTTTGTTTTTTAAGTTTAAGCAGTCTTGTAAAATCTACTGAGAATAGCAATGGGGTAACTTTTCGATCTGGTGCGGATGTGAGTATGGACATAGGAATCTCTGGTTTTGGAGCTGACTCAGCTATAGACAGAGCAATGCAGATGGTAAGGTCTAATTCTGAATTATTTTTTAAATTGTTTTAATTTCACTGGCAGCTGGTAGAGGGAAGTCTTATATGTAAGAAGGCTAGTGAGTAAAGAGTAAGGAGGAGTAAGCTTTGGTAGATGATTTTTCATAATGGATTTTTATAATTTGAAAGCAGGGACGAACAAACTGTTCTTCAAAACAATATGACTCTTTCAAGATTCATGTGGTAGAAGTGCAGTCAGTTTTCTCCTTGTAATTTTTCAGGATATTCAGGGAATAAATGGAATTCCCTATTTACCACAATGAGTATAATGAACATTAGATCTTCTAGGAAACAGATCACTGAATATGTTAGAATAATGTCCACCTGCTGCAAAGGTGGACATTCTGGAAACTCCCTCAACTTTCTTTCAAAGTTAAAGGTTAAGTCACAAACTTAACTGACAATGAAGTAATTTAAAATAAAATGGCTGATGAAGTAGGTAAGCCTATGATATACACATGTATGCCAAAGAAAGACAAAGAAATGTGTTCATTATTAAAACTAAATAGCTTTTGTAGTGAGACAAGCATATGAGTATTTCAGTTAATACTGGCAAATAGCCTTAGGACTGATATTACCTCAGATCTTTCTTATGCATGAAAACTTTGTGGTACTTTCCATTTTCTGAGCTAATACTAACTTACTGAAATCTGAATAGTACATTTTTTCCATTGCTAACAACAATCAGGTTTGGATACAGGCTGCTTCTACTTAAGCAGTGTTAATTCTACAGAATCTCCTTATACATTCCTCCTATGAACAAAATGTGCAGTCCACTGGAAAAGAATTTAAATGATTTTGGTTATTGTTTTGTTGTTGGCTAGATTTTGCATGAGTCTATGTGAAAGTAAACACATACTGTCCCTTGAAATGAAGAACTGGACTAGGAAGCCTTTCCTGGGAATATGGAGGTTTTTACTCTATTGTAATTGTTGGTCTTTTTTCTTCACAGAATGAAAACTTTGCAGTGGAGTCAGGGAAACAGCCCATCACCTTTGAAAATCCAATGTATGTGACCAGAGATAGTGGAGCCAGTGGAACAAGTGCTGTTACAGTGGATCGACCAATACACGTGAGAGAAATTAGGATTTTTTTACTTTTCCGTTTTCTTATGACTTTAGGTCCCTTCTTTGCATTTCATTTTCCTTCTTCTCTTACAGGTAACAGCAGCTAGTAATGAAGAAAATGAAAATTTTGAAAATCCTGTTTATGCTTCTGTAATATCTGCTAGTCCAAATGAACCTCCTCAGAGTTCAGATGCACCTCAGGTAGTAAATATGTAAAAACATTTCAGAAAAGTGCTATTTGCTGCGTTGGTCTATATTGTTGTCAGAAAATGTTGCAGTTGAAAACTGCAGTGGTGGCGGGGCGGGGGAGAAGGAAATATCAAATCAGTATTGGATTTACAAACAATCTGTGGACCATAGGTCTGATCGCCTTCCTAGGAACGAATCGAGTTCCCAAATAGTATGATCAACTATAAGCTCGACTCTGGCCGTATCGGATTCACGAACAGTCTGTCAACTATAGGTGCAATCGCTCGCCCCCCCGCAAACAAGTAGCCAAGTTCACAAACAGCATGGTTTATTCAAATTCAACATTTACAAAGCAGGTTTCGGATGTCAGTATAGGAAATTCTCTACTACAGCATGGGGTTTTAGCTAGCTCTGATGTACAAATGTGCAATCATCACCTACCCCAGAAGATGGGAGAGGGCTCTCAGTCTCCAGTCTGCTCAGGCAGCGTCCCGACCCGAGGCGAGGAAAGGGGGATCAGCCCGTCGACTGACCCAGGATTTACGATGGAATATTCTCCCCCACACACACTTCTCATCCTTAGTTCACCTTTTATACTTTTCTTTACATTCAGGTGGAGCTTGAGTGACTATAGTCATACTTAATATTGTTATTGATTGGTGAAAAAGTTTCTCGCTTTCATTTAAAGCTACAGTCAATTGAAAATTTAGGGCGCATGCTCAGTGAGGAATGGTCATACCTCAGAGGCGGGTAACTTTTGGGATGGAGGTGTGCGTTGGCATTATAATGAGCAAAGTTCAAGCAAAGTTCATCCGAAAAGAGTGATTTGGCACCCTTGCTGGCTCAGCACTGGACATGTTACCATATATCTCCTGTTGGGCAGCTACTGTGCGGCTTATCAGCGGCCCAGCACAGGGAGTGCAACAGAGTTTGGCCGCGGTGTCTTCACTCCGCTCCATCCTCCGTTACTCCCCTTTGCAGCTGCGAGGAGGGCAGATTGTGTTGCCCAGGAACTGTGGAGGAGCAGAGTCCGTGCATACCAGCCATCCTGGAAGTGGCAACTGTGTATCACCCCAAGCAAGCTGCTGTAATGGCAAAACTTCTGTTAGGCCCTAGGTTTCCTCTTTCCCAGGATATTCTTTCACAATTGTCTATGTTGGTCTTTAGGGCAGCTTTGTTTATTTGTGTTTATTTGTAACTTTCCAAAGCTTAGAACTGTTAACAAGTCCTTTTAGGGCATTTGTTCTATGCGTTATTACAGAATATTTGAACAGCTAATATAAAAAGGCCTAGCCTTGTGGGAACTCGATGTGGTGACTGGATGTCTAGCAGAGAGGAAAATTGTGTCTTGTGCTTAGCCCATCTATTGATGAAGATTGGGTTACCCCAGACACATTATATGTCCATTTTCTTTCCCTTCCTACACCCTGCCTCGCTTAAAATAGTCTAAATGAAAGATCATTTGAATGACATGATGCAGTATTTAAATAGGAAATCTGAAACAGCTACCATACTGTGACTTAGTTTATTGTCACAATAAAAAACTAATTTATTTTCTACTTTATCAGAATTTTCTTTTGAATAACATTGTGAGGTTGCTTGACTGGTGAAAGGGTAAAAGATATGTGAAGAATTATGATATAAATGGTAATTTCAAATGTGATTTATGTGTTTTCTTATGCTTTTCATGATGAGTCTCCAAAGCAGTCTATATATTAATAGCACTCACATTCCTATCTGCAAAAAACAATCTAGATAATTCACCTTTTTCTTGTGCATGTTGTTTTTTATTTTAAAGACTGTTGGAGTTCCTAAAATTTCACCAGGCCTTAAAGTATTTAAATTAACTAAATTAATTAGTAGTACAAAATGGCAATATGGAAACATCTATCAGAAATTGCCCTGTTAGCATTCAACTCAAGTGAAATTGAAAACACTTCCAACAACAGGGATTTTGTTTTGGAGAGAAATGATGAGGAAAATATGTAAAGTTCTAATAATTTTTATATTTCAGGAATCAAAATGGAGTTTCTTCAAGAAAAAAATGAAACAAAGCACTAATTTTGAAAACCCAATATATGCAGAGGTATTGCTTCATATTGTATTTATTCTTTCTCAGCCTGTCCTGTGCAGACAGTGTACTGCTGGACTTTGTTCTTACTTCTCAAGGATAGAGACTGTGGGTAGATTCTGCTGCTAAGCCCAGCTCAGGATGGGTCTGAGGTAGTTCTGAGTAAAGTTACAAAGTCCAAGATAGTATGAAGCTCTCAAGAGGTGCCCACCTGTGCTTTCGCAGCCCAAGCACTATGCCCCCCTTCTGCTCTGGGCTTTCGGGTGTTGCTTTCAGCTGACTCCTGCAGCCTGAGACAGCTCAGGGTCCTGGGGCAAATGAGAGGCTCCTGTGCTGCAGTTCAGAATGAAGTGTATTAATGGTGCATCACAGTCATTACTTCAGCACTGCACAAGAATTTAACAGTTGGTGTTTTATACAGACTTGTTTTATACCAGCCCTTTTTTTTTTCATCCAGCTGAGTTCTTGAGTTGACTCTTTTAATACAGTATGCCAGCTGGTGGCATATGTGCTGGAAGAATTCTCCCATGACTGGGTATGAAGCTTCTGGGTTATGGCTTCTTTTACTCTTACTTGAAAAAGGTTGGATTAATTGACTCGCCTTAAAAATTTCCCAAGTGCCTAATGACTTAGGAGGTCCATTCCCACAATCATGTGGCTACTAGTATCTGCATCTTGTGGAGGCTGAAGTTTCTATTGCTTGAGCAAGGTGAGAGACAGAGTGAGAGTTCCATAAGCTGAGGGTTCATTTGCCCAATACAATGGACTTAACTGCTCACAAACCAGTGGTACCACTATAATCCATACTCAAAACTTTGTATTCTCTATGCAAGTGTATTCCTGACGTTAAGCATTGAAATGAAAGTCAGAGTAAGTTTGCAGTAATGCCTTTTTCTCTGCTGTACTGAGCTGGAATTAGTATTTAAGTTTCGTGGTAGATATTGATTTCCAGAAATAATGTATACATTACACTTCAGCACAATATTTGAACATTTGTTTAGCACTTGTAAAAATTAAGGCTGAGTATATTAAACATTAGAAGGTACATTTTAATTTTATGATTATCATTTCAGATGGAAAAGGAACAGCAACAGGACACAGAAAGTGTTCCTACTCCTTCTCCCTCACTGCCTCCTAAAATTACTCTGAAGAGAGACCAAGCATTAGCTTATACAGCAACAGAGGATACATTTAAAGACACCGCCAATCTTGTTAAAGAGGACTCTGTTGTATAACTAGGTAACTGATTTAGGGAAAAATTAGACACATCCATTTGCACATATATTTTTTTATAACAGAAGAAGGTTCACATTCAAATGCTTTATAAAAATATATACACTTTTCAGCCAGTGGCTGGAGATGTATGTTGAAACTATGCCTTGTTTTTTTGCTTTTTTGTGTTTGTTTTGTTTTCTCTTTTTGACAAATGCCAACTGCTATTTTTATGAACAATTATCATAATGTACTATATGTATATCTTTGCACTGAAGCTGTCTGAAAGTAATGTTATATATTGTACATGTGTGTAAATTTTTGAAAGATTATCTTGTTTGTTGATACTGCTAGTAGAAAACTATGGAATTGGTTGTATCTTTAGGGATAAATTCATTATATAAATGCTTAAACTAAAAAAAAAAAACAAGGCTAATATAGGAACTTTATTGATTTACAGGATCTTTAGATATAGAATATTTAAAGTAGCACCTTCAAACATTTGTTCTGGTGCATCTTTACCACCTGTTTTATGTATTACTTTATGCAAAAATGGGTGTGTCTGTTTATCTTGTGTTAAACAGAAGATGGAAAAGTCTTAGTTCTGCTGAATAGTCACCTGTGCAAAACACTGTTCGTACAATATTTTATCTGACATAGAATCATTTCCTCTCAATTTGTAAGACACCTACTTTTCCTATATTTCCCAATTAAAACACTTCATTAATAGTGTTCTTAAAAAGATCTGATATATTTAGATTTTAGTGCCATGAGTAATTTCGTACTTAATTTAATAAGATTTTTCTCCTGCTCATTAATGGAATAGCTCTGTTCTTGGCTGGAGTCTCTGAAAGTCATTTGTACTGTTAAATGAAGTAGCTAAATTTCTTAAACACCTTATTTTAAAACAGCCAAATACAGAAGATACTGGTTCATTTAAGAAATAATTCAAACTTTTTAATGTGAAAATTTAATTTTGTTGACTATTTATTTCCTGAGGTGGACATTAATAGAAAGGGAAAGTTTCTACTGATACAATCCTTGTAGTTAACTGGTTATTTCTATGACCATTTATCAGAATGTACTGTACATCTTACTAACTTTTCTGTTAACGTGACAAGGTAGTTACAACAACATGAACCACTGGAAGAGAGTGTGAGTATCACTGCAGGCACATGTTATTCAGCATTCCTGGCTGGTTACTCATGTTCTAAAGATTTCTAAATTTATAATAATTGAGACTTCTGCTACTTGATTGCTTTATATCTGACTTCTCAAAATACATATTATTTCTATTAGAATACTTATAATTATGTTGTACTGTACTCTGATTAGAAGAGACAACTGGAAAATGATGCTGCTGAATAAATCTAATAAAGGTATTATTTTATCATATGCTCATTCTGTAACTTTTTGGGTCAAGCCTGTATGCACTTCTCAGTGGAGACTGCAGTGTACTCAGAGGAAGAAACAGTGCTTTATCTAAAGTAAAATAAGAATAGTGCTTTCTACTTCACATAGCATGTAAAGTGGATGATGTAATGCAATTGAAATAACCACTATGAGCATGAAAGCTTTGAAGCAAGAAGCTGTTATTAGTGATTATAAAAGACTTCGAATATTGAGATAGAATTTTATGAATTATGTCTGTACTTAGTCTGGTAAGCTTTTGTCTCTCAGTAGAAAATAATGTCTCTTGTAGAAAATTCTTTAGAACCTGGGATACAACCTACATCTCTGCAAGGCTGTGAGGAATTATTTCTTTTAAAAACAGGATGCTATTCTTAAGGAATAAGTTCACAATCCTTTAACCATTTTAAGGAGAAAAGGCAGAGGGCTAACGTCTCCGTAAGACTTGCATCCAGTTATACACTACACTACAAAAAGAGACATCAATAAAGTAAATAATCTTTCAAAGCAATTATTTGCAACCCAGTTTTGGTGCAAGTTGTTTACATGTGTCAGCTATATATCAGAGAGATTTTTCGGTTCCCCAAAACAATTTTAACTTTTCAGATGTAAAAGAAAACTGTCCCTGGGGTATGGCATGGTGAGGTAGTATGCAGATTTAGTTTTGTTTAACATATGTGATGTTAAAGGATCCTTGAACTTTCACTGGGCCTTCTCTCACAGCTGTACACAGTAAACCCTTCTCAATATGTAAAATTTAAGTTTTGCTCTTCTGTTCAACTGAAGCTTTAGCTTTTCTCCCTAACTTAATTCCCCTGTTCTAATCTCCTTATGAGGCCAGTCACTGTTGGCTTTCTGAATTTTGGACTGTATAATTATAGTTTGAAACAAGGCCCAGTTTTAGAGATTTTAGCACAATTTTGTTCCGGTCACAATAGGGTGGATAAAGTAAAACAAAATTATTTTCATGAGCATTCTCTCTATAGCAGTCAGGCCAGAGAGGACTATAACTGTGCAGATATTTATGATGAAGTAAATTGAAAATCTTTTTTTAAACCCATTTAGTATGGAGTAAGACCTCAGTGAAATACTTGAATTGTATTTTGTCAATTTTATATTCCCTCCCCTTTTTTGAAAATGTGCATACACAGTGAAGAAACTCCTTTTCTTTCATTTGGAGTTGTGACCTGTGTGTGGTATTTTTGTACGCTTAATTGAATTATCCATTAATGATTAATCACCAGCACAAATCTATGGCAAATAAAACCTTTACCCCTTCAATTTTCGTATCTCTAGGAACACCGGTATGTCAGCCTCTGGTTAGCCACTTAGCAGATAAGTAGAAAGAGTGTACAAGAGGCACAATAACGTCAACTGGCATTTTACTGTTCTGAACACAATTTGTACAGTCAAACTAATCAGCTGTAAAATACACTAAATGACCTGTTTCATCTAATGGATAAAGTGATTGTGTTTAAAACATGCAAAGCACATCAAGGACAAAAGAAATATTGGAAATAGTATACATGTACAGTTTTCTCAAAATATGTAAGTGTTAGGAAAAAGTTTATATATATAAATACTGCTTTGTTTGCATACTAATGGGTACAGTTTAGTTTTTAATTTTTGCTGAAATTGCCTATCTTTAAAATAGCTTGTGTCTCAGCTTGTACTGCTTGTACAGTTGAAGAGTCAGCTGATTAAATGTGGTCAAATGCTGCAAAAGTAGCTTTCTGAATATATTGCCAGAGTTGAGCTTTGTTGTTCTTTGATGTCTTGTGTTCAGAAGCTTATAAAGCTTATCAGCTCCTTGGTATACCAACAGAATGAACAAGCCTCATGAAATAGGTGAATTCACCTGAGTAAATATATCCGATAGGGTACATGTATAAGATAGTTGGAAACTTAATGAAAAAGCAGTGCTGCATTTTAAATCAACTAAAAGCCACTTGTTGATGAAGTCTACTTGAAAAACTGTTAAACTGTTGTATTTTTTCTTTTACATAAGAATATCACTAAGTGGTTTGAATTGATTGAATAGCACTAACCAGCTTAGTAGCTGAATATTGTAGGAATGTATACATTTACACAAAATTATCACTTGAGAGAATGAAAAAAGACCTTGAAACTTGGTGGATTTACAATTCTGTCTCCAAATCAGAAAATCCAGAGAGAAAAAGAAAGAATTAAAAGTGTTTTCTAAGGAATTTAAACAGTCTAGTTAATGGTAAAGAAGGCAGCATCTGGTTGTGGGAGAAACAACAAATATTTCTGTAAAGATGAAACTGCTTAATACTAGATATTAGTTAGAACTCTAGGAACTGATCTGCCACTAGATGCTGGAGTTGGAAAAAACATACACAGCAGTGTGTCGCATAAACAGGTTGGTGCATAGGAGAGAAAAAGCCAAAAGAACTTTGCATCCCATCCAGCTCCGTATCGTGTCCTGGGGTACTTTGCTATTAGGGCATGTTCCATGCATTTGACGACCTTAGAAAGATCAGAGTCGCACAGTCTTCTCAGTGATAATCTTTGAGCTTTTATATCTGCAAAGAAGAAAATAAATCTGAAAGCATTTATGTAACATTTTCTGATAGAAGATTTTTTATATTCAAAGGTATGGCTGCAGCTTCTGTAGATGTATTCAGGCTTGCTCTAAAATCCTGGATCAAGTACTGAGAGCAGTGTAGTTACAGCAGAGCAGAGACCAGCAAGGGCTGCAGAACAATCAAGAACCAGGTAAACACAAACTTCCCTAGCCTGTATTGTAGGCTAGATATTGCCTACTGTAGGTGCAAGAGAGCATAGCGCAACTTTTCAGAAATCGTTAAGCCACATTCCTAGAATTATGACGCCAGTAGTTATTTTCTCCTTGGACATTTGGTCTCTAAGTATATAGAGACTAAGAATGGTACCAAGATCATCTCACTAATATTATAGGGGAACTAGTAGCCTTATCTAACATATATGTATTCTAGAAGAGTCATCAATGGTTTATGAAAGTTAATGGAATACAGCAAACATTGGTTTTGTACTTACATTCAACAAAGTATTTTTCTCCATAGGCATCTCTGATCTCAGGAGTCAGTCTGTTCCAAAGTCTTAAGAGATCTCTCTCAATGATATCTGAGCTCATTGCACCTATCTTAAAGAAACCGTGCTCTATAATGCTTACTTTCACCCCAAAATGCTGAATCTCTATCCTAGGGGAAAAAAAAATGATGACAACAAAAATCAGTGATCATCTAATATTGGCATAACTGTTAAACACAAGTAAGTAGAAAGTGTTGCATTAATGAATATTTAAGACTTTCATTCTTCTCATATCACAATAATTCTATTCTGCCTATCATTGTAAAAAAAGTAGAAGGCAAGTAAGTCTGAGAAACAAGGCAGTAGCAGGTAGATTTACAGAAAATGTGTGGTTTGTTTTGGATTGGTGTAGAAGGTGTGACAGCCAGCTTCATCTGAACCATGTATTGTCAAATTGAAACTTTGACCATTTCAAAAGCTGCTGTGTCATTCCGACTGCCAGTGTTTTAATGGCAGAAGCAGATTATAAAGTGCCTGAAAAAATGGGTGTAAATGAGCAAAACTATTTGGTTGGATTAGAACCCTATATTCTATTATGTAATTAAATGCTTAAAGTTAATTTTTTAAATGTTGCTGCAGTAAAAGTCAGTCTGTTTTTTGATAATATGATTCCCTCTGTGTAATTTGAGCTGCAGTGCAGCTCCTTCAGCATGTAAATGGCCCCTTTGTCCTGTAGGACAATTTCAGAGACTTAGGGTGCTACATTCCAATGAACACAAGGATTAAATAAATACGAGTGTTTAAGTCTATATTATATAACCTTGGTGTATATAAGCATTCATAAAGGTTTGCAACCAACCTTCTTAGTGTGTGTGAGAGCAATACTCATCTGAGTAGGCCTCAGCCACAACAAGGCAGTGCAGCACAATGTGCAGGTTGCTGAGCAGACTTTTCTGAAGTTATGATGCCCTTATTGCTGCTTGGAATCACCCAGCTTAGACTGTTAGTGGCAATAGAGGTGAAGTGGAATATTTTTGGCATAGGCAAGTCATAATTCTGTTGTGAATATAAAGAACTGTTTGAGCTTCAGCTGGTTATGGAGAAGATCTTCACATATTTTTGGTATTTTACTATGGAGAAAAAATGTGAATAAGGCATACAGATTAATTATAATGCCTTACTAAATGAGAGTGCTCCATTACTGAATTTTCTGTGAAGATAGAAAGCTTTCTGCTTACCTGCTTACCACAGCTCTGCAAAAATACATTTGCAAGAGCAAATTTAAATCTAACAGCAGCAGGGTCTTACACCTATAGTTGCCATCACTGAGTTACGAAAGGATAAAAAGATAAAGGATGCAGAATAGGACCAGCAAAAGAGGATAAACATCAAAGACCCAAGAGTCTGAGAATCAGACCCCTGCTGCAAAGTCAAACATCTCCAACCCATCTCAGTGTGCCACATGAGGCACCCTTGGTGCCCTTGTGCTATGACCGTGGGCTATAAGAGGCAGGAGAGGGTCTTGCAGACTTCAGCAGGTTGAGAGAGCTTGGAGCTCTGACTGAGGAATCTGAGTCTTTATCATAACTATATAATGCTAGTTATTAGCATGATTCTATGCTGCTAAGTTTATTATGGTTATTTACTGCCAATTGCCATACTTAATTGTAGTCAGATACTGTCAAATTTAAGCAAACCTAACTGACCTAATTGTATCTACTATTGCCATGCTTTAGCTATTGCAATTAATGCAAGCCATTTAAGATCACTACATGAATACTTTACATAGTTATGGTTTCTTTTCTCTTCACTCTGTTGAGCAACAGAGTCATTATTTTGCTTTTTTATTTCTATATTTTTAAAAAGAAACTCAACTATGTATGTGCATGCACACTTCTGTAATCCTTATGCAATAATGCAACATGTCTGGGATTCTCCTGCCTCATGTGCATACATCTGTGAGTCTGGTATTTACCACGCACCATGTAAATAGTAAGTACAACTTGCCCAGGTGTTGACTCACTTGTGCGTATGCCTTGCATTTATGTTTTCTATGGCTGCATGATAGGTATTTGTATAGGATATGCAAGCATTTTCCAGTGTAGTTCCCCAGTTTCCAGTTCTGTTACTGGAGATAGAAATTCCAGACAAATAACCAACATCATTGCCTTTTTATTTCTTCTTTTAGGCAAGATTGCAAGGGAAAAAAAAAAAAAAAAAAAGGCCAGCATCGACATACAATCACTTTCCTTCAAAGTGCTTGGAACCAATTTTTTAATTCACACACATATTTTTAACAACTCACCGTAAAATGTCAGAAAAAGCCTCCATTCCCCACTTGGACAGGCTATAGCCACCACCTACAAGTGCCACAATGCCTTGGGCGTTGATGAGATTGACTATTCTTCCCTCAGCTTTTTTCAGGAGTGGTAGAAGCTTCAGTGTGATTTCAATCAATCCTATTAGACCAACCTCCAGAACTGAATGTAAGTCTTCTATCCTTAGCCAGTCAGTGGGTGCCACAGGTGTTGTTCCTTCAGCATTGTTCACCAAGGCAAAAAGCCCTATGAAGATTCCAAAAATATTTCCTTCGATATGTGGCAATATTCTTCCTGCTGAGTTAGGATTTTATGTGTAGCATTAGGAACTAAGTACACACTCCACAAACATTTCAGTGAGAGTATGTGGACTCTTACTATGTACTTGTTCTCTATGAAAATCACATAGTATGCATAGAAGTGAAGAGACTGAATATTTTTTCTGTGTTGCAGTCTAAAGTTTAAATTAGGATTACAGAATTAGTCAGTACTTCTAAAAATATTAGCTTAACCTTGTGCAGTGATAATGCTGCTTTACTACCTTATAAATTACTTGAGGAGGTTTAGATAAATAGTGACACTTCTAAGAGTTTGCTGGGAACAGCCTGTCCCTAGAGGGAGAGGCTGCAGGGTCAGTGCTCAGTCTCCTTGCAGATTTGTTCAGAATGAGGAGTGTTAGCAGTGGTTAACTGAACTGAGAAGATACCACTTCCCACAGCTTGAAGCAGAGACCTGCTTGAAGAGCTTCTGAAGAGGTAAGCTCTAATAATTGCTTTATTCTTGCCCTCATTCATTCTACTTTAAAATTGCCTGGGACTCTGCATGAGGCATGGGTGCTTTATGAGCTTGGAGGAAAAAGGCCTACTGATACAAGTTGCTGTTTTAAGAAATTAATTAATTAACTAGCTCACTGAATTTTTATTACAACTGTTTACTACATGAGGTTGCAGCAATGCTGCATTCCCCTCTGGCTACACTTAGCAATGTCTCATCTGAACTAGTGGTGCTGAAAAAGAAAGGCTCATGTCACAAATGTATTTACCAAACTCCTGTTTACCTCGTACTATACTTGACATAAAGAAAATCCCTTTTTAAATCATGTTTTTAACCCCACTCATAGGTATCCAAGGACAAATGCTTCCACTTTGTTTCAGACAAGTGCTTGGAGGTATATAATGGCAGTATTGAGAACTAACTCTATAACCAAAAAAAAAAAAAGCTGAAATAAAAACTGTTAAGTTTTTAAAAGTCCTGCAAAAACACCATCTTTTCCTTCTTAGAGGAAGGGTAAATGAGCCTGTACCAGCTACTGGTTGGGCTGACTTTATTGTCAAATAAGTTTTTTGAGGTACCTCCCTCTCAGGAGAAGCTCTTAAATTGTAGTAGGAAAAAAAATGAAAAGCATGTAGTAATTATGTGGTTTTAACAGTTAGAACAACTAGGCTTTTAGGCTAGTTCTAGTTGGCAGAAGTGCGGTCAAAAGCATTGCTGGAGACAATCTTTGTGAACTCTGATGGCTTATGAGTCAGAACTGAGGAGTGAACCTGCTCCCTCAATGAGAAGAGCCCTCCTCTGCAGGGAGTGGGCCCCAGAACTCTTAAGCAGGTTACCTTTGGTTATACTGAAGCATTTTTTTATGGGTATTGACCTTATCACTTACCTTTTCCAGCAGTTTCTTCTGTCACAAATAGCACAGCCCTGGCAATGCTACTGGAGTCAGCCAAGTTCAGGTTCACTGTCTTCAGTGAAGGTGAGCAGCAGGACCGTAGGTCTTGCCTTCCTCTTTCTGTGATGCATGCAGCAATTACAGGAAACCCCCTTTTGTCAAGCCATTTAGCCAGTGAGTTTCCAAGGCCGGTGTCGCAGCTTGTTATGAAGATGTGCTTTCCATTCAGGTCTCTTACTCGATGCCTGTCTCTGATGAGACAGTAAGTGATAAGCGAAAGTACTGACACCAGAACTCCTATGTGCAGTGAGTCTGAAAGCAAGAGCTATGAGCAGATAGTTAGTGCTCCAGAAATATGAAGGACTAAACATGCTCAGCCAGTGCCCTAGCCGCCTCAGACACGGTTCTTGGCAGGAGTTTGTTGCTGCTTGCAGCCCTTCCAGCTCACTGCGGGGAAGAGGGCCGCTGGGGCAGCCACTTTGGCACAGAGTCATTGGTACCCATGAATAATAGATGCCATGGCAAAATCTTCTCTTGACCTCCTTTTCAGTAGTTTTCTGCTCTTTTCAAGCCTTGCCTGCCGGTCTTCCTAGTCCACCCATCCTCTCGAGAGGTTTTGGACTGAAAGAAGCTACTGTGTTGACTCTCTCTCCCCAGCCCCACTCCGCCCACCCTTTTTTCTCTCAACACTGATCATTATTTGTTGTAATA
This sequence comes from Crypturellus undulatus, assembly GCA_013389825.1. Lineage (NCBI taxonomy): Eukaryota > Metazoa > Chordata > Aves > Tinamiformes > Tinamidae > Crypturellus > Crypturellus undulatus. The sequence continues at coordinate 429,741 of VWPW01017979.1, forward strand.
CTGGAAAAGAGGATTTTTTTTCTGGGAAGAAGGACAACTCTCTGATAATCTGTATTATGCTACCTGGGCTGCTCTTCTAATTTGCAATGTGGAAGCAGACTGACCCCAAGAATGTCTAGAAAAGCCTGCGTGGTAATGGTGGGTCTGCTGGCTACTTTGTTGTGAGGTTTGTGGCAAGCTATTTTTTAGATCAGTATCTGAGTCTTCTGCATCTCTTTCTGTCATTATTCCCTGTTCAATGATGATGTGCAGTGAAATAGAATGCATAGTGAGAATGTGTTTGTATAAATAAAGGGGGAAATGCTTGTGAATGTTGCCTTCAAAAGAAGGAGGAAATGCAAAATTTCTAAACCCTGGTGGGGAGGATACAGCTTGCTACTAGATGCTACTATTTGCTAAGATAAACATAGAATACTATTCTCGCTAAGCTAAAATCTTCATTATTAACTACTGGTTTTCTGTTTGTATTTTCTAGTTTGTGCAAGGACTAGAGCAAAATAATCACAGCGTACATTTGTGGGAAAGCTGATCAGCATTTTCCAGTCTAATACTTGAACATCCTGCTGATGAAGCTTTTCTTCATTGATGGTGAGGAGTGACTGGCTCTAGCTGCCCATATAAAAGTCCAGGTGCAGATATCTAGACTTCAAAATTAATTGATTTTTATATTTCACTGTCATTTAGGCAAGTAGGGGTGACTTTATGAGCACAGACTTAGAATCCTGATGGTGAACTAATGTTGGACCGTAACAAAATTAGTCAAAGTGGATACACTATATTCATAGCCACCTAATGATCTTTATTTTACATATTTGGATATCTTCTTGATCATGGTGTTTGATCTATGAGCAACTGGTTAACTTTATCTGGTTTTAAAATCTTAAGTGGATGCAAAATAACTGAGTTCTTGCTTCCCTTACCACTGCAATTCGCAGAAGGGCTTCCACTGATTTTTGCAGGAGGCCTTAGAGTTGTCCCTGAGCTGTACTGGGTATCTGTAAATAAGCTAACTGAGCTCTCACTGAGCTAATATAGTAACATCAAGCAGCTGAGCAAGGAAAGTTTCCGCCTGTTGTGAAAGACAGTACTTAGCATTTTATTCAGACTCTGTAGGTGCTTGACTAAGCAGCAGTTGTTTAAATTCACTCTAGAAAACAAAGAAATTAGGTATAATCTTGCCTGTGCACTAGAAACAGGTACATAGTTTGATCTCTTAGCTATTCTACAAATACACATTGCTCTTACTACTCACTGGAACGTTAGACATGAGCTCTCTCTTGTTCTGGTACTCACGTTCAGGGGTGACATCTGCAAGCTCACTGTGTTTCCAGATGCTCAGGAGTTGCCTTTTTTCCAGTTACTTCCAGTGTCAGAGTTGAGAAACTGCTTGAATCAAATTCATAAGCTTGTTTCCCAAGACCTGCACAGAGAGGGTTCAAGAAAAATCTCACTGCTTTGTGATCCCTGTATATCAGCTGTGAAGCGTGGCCAGCTTCCCTGCTGTTGGTTATGACTTCTGCTCTGAGGCTTCTGTCTTCGTGACTTCCTTGGTGTTAATCTTACATGTATGCTATGTGCCTGTCTATTCTGCCTATACTGTATAAGCATTGGTGGCCTATATATAGTAATCTACAAAGCCTGGGCACTGTCAAGGCTCATTACGGAGGACTAATCTACTCAGCTGGCGAGGAATGATCTGCTGCTTATGTTAAAATTGCCAAGAGTCTTTCCATTGTTTTAAAAGGAATTGGGTCAGTCCTTCCCAGCTGAGACCATGTCTGTTGTTTTTTTCCCCTTTATGTGAGCAAGTTGCTATTGGCATGATTTGATCCTTTGGGGACAAAAAAAGAGGAAAATGTACCTTGTGTGTGACAAGTTTGAGGCTTTTTTCTTTTCTTCTTTTCTCTCTTTTTTTTTTTTTTATAGTCTTGGTGGCAGCTTTATGGTATTTGAAACAAATCAGTTTCCAAACAGTGTTTTTCAAATAAATGCTAGTTCTAGCATTTATTCTAGCAAAGTTCTAGCAAACATGCAAATCAAAGCCTTACAGTTTTCATGGGAGAAAACTAACATAGGACTGATAAACTGCTTCATTTGTTTGTTTGTTACTTGGCCCAGACTTTGTTGAATACTTCTAATCCAACTGAAAATTGTATGTGTTGTTTTGTTTTAATCTGTAAGCAGAACTCCTTTTCCTTATTCCTCTCTGTTCCTGCTTCTTTTGCCACTTGGTGCCAGAGCCCCGCTTGAATGGGAACTGTCATTACTCTCGCAGCACTTTCAGATGGTCAGTAGATAAGTGTGACTTGCTGGAGACGTGGGGTCGGTGTACGTGCTTTTTAACAGGAGACTAGCATAGATTTCTCCTGTAGCACAAATTTAGCAGATGTTTTTTTAGGGCTGCCTAGTCCTGTCTGAACTGATTCGAATGACAGGCTGACTCTCTAGGCTGGTTGAAGGCGCAGCGCACAAGAGCTGCCTGCAGTCAGGCCAAGCCCTTCCCAGTGGAATGCTTCTCTAGGCCTAAGGCTACGTTGTGTTGTCAAGATCAGGTTATTATTAACAGCCTGTTATTATTAACTACCTTTATGACATGTGGCAGTCCTTTGCCACACAAATATAGGAGGGAAAAAAGGGAATTTTTTTTTCTCAACTGCTGGCTTTATTCTCAGGATTCTGCTTTTGAATTGTAGAAAATTATTCTGCTTCAGAAAGCAGATCCAGTTCAGCATCTCAGAAAATACTGAAACACAGCATCCTTTCTCACAGAGGATTTCTGACTTGCTGGGAGCATGTTATTTGAGGGGAACATAACAGAAGACAAATTACCTAAGCAAAATGTGAGCTTTCTATTACACAGAGCTTATCATGAGACCATTTTACATATACAGCACAGAATACAGCATTTGAATGACTGATTTTCTGTTGGGTCCATACAGGTATTTCTTAATGAAATCCCTGACTTCCTGAAAGCATATCGAAAAATGACCCTGCTTAAAACATACCACTGAGAATAGAAATAATATTCTCAAGTGGAAAAACAAGAAACTACTATCATTCCTGCCGTATAAATAGAGGTTTTGAAGCATAATTTTATATATTGGTTCCAAGAGAACAGAAGTTGGATCTTATAGTTGCAGTTCCAGAGTGTGCCCTGACTTAGCATCTGACTTCCTACAAGTCACAAGACTTTGTACAAGTCACTAGTCATCTCCTGTATGAGTCTTCTAGACAGTGTGTAATATACGTATCTTTTACAGCCTTGTGAGCAAGCAGGACACTTTGTGGTTTAGTCTTTCTGGAAGTTGCACAGAATCATAGAATCACCGAGGAGTTGAGGTCGGAAGGGACCTCTAGAGTCACTGGGTTTTCTTGTTTTTTTGGTTGAATTTTGAGTAAAGACTCTGACTCCAGGAGAGAAAATTCAAGCAGAATCTGATCCTTTATACAATGAGACATATTTTAGGAATACATGGAGCAGTTGGTGTTTTTCCTCCTTTTGTAATTTAAATATTTTCACAGTTTGTGCATATTTAAAGAGGGCAAGAATTTGACTGAAAGGTATGGACTTTCAGTCCAAGGTATGGACAGGTATGGACTGTATTGATCATACAGATTTTTGACAGAGAAGTCGCTAGCTCGTATGACAGCTCTACAGTAGCCTTTGACTTACAGTAGCCTTTGACTTATGTTAAATAGGATAACTTGTTTTTATCTCACTTTTCTTGCCAGACATAACTTTAAAATAAAATCTCAAACAGCAGAGTCATCAGTATTTCAGTAGGAGTAGCTAGTAAAGAGGTATCCATCTCAAACCTGCTCAAGAAAGAATAACTTTTCAGACGTCTGAGATGCTATACATCAAAGGAACATCCTAAAGCCTAAGCGTAAACTGTGCTGAGAAAAATAGAATAACACTTTGCAAGCTCCAAGGAAGATAGATTAACAATCAGCAATATTTAGATTGCTGTCAGCAATCTAAAGCTTGCTGTTTAGCCTTATCATGTCACTGCAAATTCACCAGCATGAAGAAAGCATTTGTGAAAAGGGCATTTGTTTTGTCACTGAGTAGTTTCCATTGCAGTAGAAAATGACTTTCTGAGCAATGTGCAGTTTCAGGCCTGACATGAGGATCTCTGCTGTTCTTAAACATTTTGTCATGATTAATTCTAATGGAGCTAGATCTTAAAAAGCATTTGTGTTGGGAATTTAACAAGAAATACAGCCTCCCTCCAGGAATTACTCATCACCTCACAAAAACAAGGCTATTATTTTTATGCCAAGAAATAACTTCCAGACACGAAGTGCTGCAAGTTCAGGTTAAAAAAGAAACAAACAAATGAAAAATACTGTTAGCTCTTCAATATGGTGGGTATTGGGCTCTTCTCTTGTCTGGAGTCTGCAATCTAAGTTTGAAGCAATGAAACCTTTGCAATACAGAAGTAGCTGGACTGACAGGATTTTACCGTGCTGACCAAGGAGCTGCCTCACTTAAGCCCTAGAAAACCGTGTGGGTGGAAGAGGCGTGTGAATTCCAGCTATCTCAAGGACACAGGCACTTTGTTTTGCTCTCTGTCCAGTTAGGACTGCACCTAGTAAAGGCACCTACAGTTTCCTTGATTTCAAAATTAGATAGGACTGACTCTACTAAAGAAAGTAATCTCAGGAAGGTTTTTGCCCTCCTTGCTAGTTTGTATTGCAGGAGTTCAGCAGAAGGATCTCCTACAGTAAGGCCACGTTTCCATTCTTTGCCTGAGAAGACTTATCTTTCTGTTTTGGGGGTCTGCAAGCCACATTCCCTGGCTTCCTGGGATACTTGAGTGATTTATGGAATTTATGGAGCCTTAAGGATTCTTAAACTGACTACCCAAAATTTGGAGGAACTAAAAAAAGTCAGTAATTCCTGAAAGTTTAATAATGACTTTGTTTTCTGGTTTACATTTTAGGAATGAAGCAAAAATAATGATACAAAGGTTTATTATATTTTTAATAGTAGCACATACTGAATAAATAGAATTTTTTTACACCCTTACTCCCTTATATAAATGCATTTCACGTACAGTTTGGATCATGTTGAAATACAAGACAGGTTGTATTTGGGATGAGAATTGGGTTTATCATCTGGGATTATACTGGCAAACATGTCACTCTGCATGTGAAACCACAAGCTCTGCTCTGTTTCTCAGAAGTAGGAAATCTTGTACAGCTGCAGGCATTTTGGAAAGGGGATTCCAAAAAACCTTAGCATCCCTCCCAACAACATAATGGGTGCTTGGATGGTGGCTTGTCAAGGCGTGTTCCATACACTGAACAACTGATGAAATGTCTCTGTTAAGACACATCTTGGACATATTTTCTTTCTTCTCTGCATCTGTAAAATTAAAAAAATGACGTTTTAAGACGTTTTAGTCTTAAAAATACTTTTTAGTGGCTGAAAGAATACTTAACTCCTCCCTCCACACTTGCCTGTGCAGCTTCACTAAGGAATTGGTTTCTCCCTAAGCAAGAATTCCTAGAAGTTTCTGAGATCCAAGTGCCCTGTCCATAATGCATTTGGGTTATAGTTTATTCCAAGAACAGTCTAGTTGCCCAGAGTTGTGGAATAGTCACGGCAAAGCCAGGCCTGTATTGCCTCTGGTTAGGTAACTAGTCCTGGCAATTGCTCAGAATAAATATAAACATGTCAGATGCAGAGGGAAGTAGAAATACAGACCCAATTCTTGAAAGGCTTCATTGCCACTGGTACTACTAGGACCAGAGGGTGTAAATCCCTATTTGTTTACTAGATAAATGAAAGGTAATGACACAAAAGCATATTGGTCCAGACTGGCATCATCAGATAACTGTGTTTCAGCTTGGAAGTTTGCTTAAGCCACACACCAGCACAAAGAATTGATATTTATCTCAGATTTGAATAAAGTGTCGCAGGTATAAAACAACAATTCTTTCCTCTGTGTGGGTAGCCATATTGCAATTATGCAGAAGCATACTCTTTTATAGCACACTATTTCTAAGAAGTCAGAATGACAGAAAACATGATGCAATTTTGCAAGTCTTATTTAGCAACAAATGTTTTAGTTCTTTTAAAATGGTTGGAAGTTGCCTCACCTTTCTTAAAATACTCGTCTCCATATTGCTTTTTAATGCTAGGAGGAAGCTGATCCCAGATAATCTCCTTTTCTTTCATAATCCTTGTTGAATTTGATAATGCTGTTTTGAACAGCCCAGGTTCAATTCAAGAAACTTTAACTCCAAAAGCTTTCATATCTCTCCTGCAAAGAGAACCCAAAGATTTCATCACATTAGCTTTTCTAGTTAATATTTTCTCCTGTACTATTGCCTATATTTCTGTCTTTGTGGCACATGAGCACACACATACTGTGCGATAAAGAAGTCTGTGAACTTTTCTGTCTCAAAGTTCAGTCTCAAATGAGAGAGACCCGAACTATCTTGTCTTTTTCACAGGGGAAGAGCATGTGTGGGCAGTGACTATGCCATAGCAGGCATATCTGATTTCATATCCTAGCTTACTTTTCATTAGCTTGTTAATTATTGGGATGATCCATGACGCTGTCTGGCTGCCTAAATGCAAGTGTCTGGAGACATTTCATGTGTCTTAGTGGGTCCGCTTGGCCTCCAGCTCGTACTCTGTGTCCGTGCAGTTCTTCCTGACCTCGTGTCATGCCTGTAAGGGTCTCACATGCTGCTGATATCTAAAATGGCACTCGGTATCTGGGCACACAAACTTGTTCCCTGTATTATGTGAAGGAGCTGTGGTGGTCCGTAGGTATTCTCCAGATCTCTCTAAAAATCAGGATAATAAGGAAATGAGACATGAGAGCAAAGCTAAGACTAAAGTTAATATCAAATTAATATCAGTAACTCATAGTGGTGGCTGTTTTATGGTTGTGTGTTTTTGTGTTTGTCTTTTACTGGACCTGGGCTGGTGCTTTCTGATTGCTTGGTGTCCTTGATCTGGGCCTTCTGAGCAATAAGGAGCACTAGCTACGCCACAGTAACACTTCAGGACACTTTGTGTGCTCAGCAGACCTCCCATCTTAATCTTCAAAAGTGGTGTAATATGTGCTGAGCAAAGGCACTCTTAAGAAGGATTAGTTCATAGTATTCTTCAAATCCATACTAACTGCCAAGCTTGTAAATCAGCTCCAATTCTGCCTGTACTAGTGATATGTGATTTGCTAGTGATATGTGCTGTGCCATGTGATTTTCACATAGTGTGTTTGATTGATTGAACTGGGTGAGACTTCATGGAGAATGGATGAGGAACCAAGTGGGCTACCAAGATTCATAGAGGAATTGCTTGGGGGTGTGCTGCAGCACATAGCTTTATACGTGGTGTCTGAATTTTAACACCGTGTTCTCTAGCACCCTTTACAATCTACAATCTCTGTTTTTCTTTCTTTTTTTTCCCTCCCCTTCATGGTTGAGAAGGTCAGTAGAGGAAGGCTAGGGGAAGAGCAGTTATATAAGAGAGCAGGAATTGTGCAGTGAATAGACCTGGTCTATTTGCAAGTTCAGGTTTGTTGGTTGGTTTGTTTGTTTTAAAAAGAGAAAAAGTCATCATCTTCAGGACCAGAACAGATCTAGTTAACAAAACTGAGCTCAACCTTCTTTTTGTTTTTAAAAACATATCTTTCAGACCTTTAAAAGCAATGACTAAGGAAATGTCAGCTATTACTTTTTTTCCCCCCCATAGACATTTCTGTTGGGGTAGAGCTTATGCTTTACACTAAATGACATCATCCAACTGGAAATGGGAGGAAGAATATTATTTATACTATCTGTATATACATTTTTAATGAACATCCAGCTCTAAAAATTAGGTGGGGACAGAGGGAAAATAAACTATATCCATTTGCTAAACATTTCTGAGCCCTCAGAAGTGAGAAGGAAGATGTGAAAACTTAAAGCCAACTCTTTTTTCACATTGACCATTTGAGCTGCAGAATGTTTTTTTTCAATCTGACCTCATTCATATTTTTTCATGGGTAGAAGGAATATCACATTGGCCTGAAACCAAGCACAGTTTCAAGTAAAAGCAATCTGAACAAACTTATAGCTATTTTACTTAGAAAGAGACTGTCAAATTGAATTTGGAATTCAGTGTTAAGTATAATTGGTACTATGGCCTATAGTAGACCAGATTTAAGGCTCCCGGTTAACAGAATCCAGCTCATAGGATTTGTATATCCTTGCAAACTCTGTGGCAATACTGATGCTACTGAAATCAGTTAGCATCCGTAACAGCAACTTGTCTTGTATAACTGGTTGGATGAGGGATATGGGATTTTTTTTTCAGATGGCCTGCAAGCAATATCCCAAAATAGTAGTTATATTCAGAGGTATTCACTAGAGTTCAACTATATTTTTGTTTGTGACATAATGATTGTTCATAAGTCATACACATGCTCAATTTTTACAATAGTAATCGTTTAGTCCTGTTAGGCAGAGGTTGTGTTATTTGTTCCCTGTCCTGGTAATGCAGCACAGCAAGCGTGTAGCAAGGCGGGTGGCTGGGTTGGGGATTTTGTTCTCAAACATCCTGGAATTAACCTTCAGACTGAAATCTTCAGTTTTGATCCAAGCAGCCACTTTTTTAACATAGTCTGAATCTTTCACATCCAGCAGTACTGTCTGAAGCTTCCTGGAAGTCATCGCTGCTAGCTCTTTGGCTCCCGTTTCAGACAGACAACCAGCAAAAACAGGAAATCCCTTTTGATCAAAAGTCTTTGCTGCCAGATTTCCGGAACCTGTGTCACAACCAGTGATGAATATATACTGGTGAGATTTGTAACCTTCAGCTCATCTCTTGCCCTCCAATGCCACCATAGAGAAAAGATACCAAGGAAGACTAGGATATAGAAAAGCATTTTTTACAGAAGTCTTCTGGATGCTTTCTCCTGAAACAAAAAAAATAGCTGCTAGTTTTAAAGGTTGATTTAGTTTTGTTTGTTTTTCTTCTAATGAATATGCTAACCACAGCTATTGAGAGGAGCAGGCACAGTTCAGAGAAGTTGTGTCCTTGTACTAAAACAACAGCAACATTTTTGTTCCGCCAGAAATGAGGACTCAGGATGTATTGTAGTAGGGTTACATAGAATAAGGTATCTTAGCTTACTAGGGCCAGTTTGCAGCCTCAACTCCCAGGGAATGTGTTTGAGAGAAACACTGTCTAGAGAAGAGTAGCAAAGATAAAATATTTGCAGAGGATTGCATGGCAACCAACTGAAATGTCTGAACATCATGTCTGTTCCTAGAGAACAGGAGAGTGTGACTGGGGACAGCTAGCAGCAGAAGGTCATTCAGTATCAGTGGGAGCTGGAACCTTTCTCTTTACTGTGGGTTCTTAAGCAAGGCTAAGCAGGAAAAATGTTATAATTAATTTTGCTAAAACCTTGTCTCACTGTGCCAGGCTGTTGAGAAAGAAGGTAACAGTATTTCCAGTTTGCCTCTCCAGGAGTAAATTCTCATCATGCCCCTGAGCATGGGCACTTTGCCTGCCAGTGTGCATGTCAGGCAGTGTGACAACTTCAATACCACAAAAGGCAGGTGGGAAGAAACTACATATCACTATACACCAGTCCAGATATCTAGAGGCAGCTAGCAGTAGCTGACCTGCTCTCAGCAGGCTCAGTTTGCAGTGTAAAGATTTCAGTTCTGGGATTTTTTTGATTTTTGTCTTTTTGAGGGGAGAGCTACAAACCAAGAAGAAAAAAAAAAGAAAAAAGTCTAATCATGTTTTGCTCTAGTTTCCATCAGGCAAAGCAATAAGGGGCACTTGTTCAAAAGCCCCAAAGGTCTTCAGCTACCAACACTCGAAAGTTGCCAACAAAATGGAGGTCTGTACGGCAAGGCAGACGTGTGGGGCCCTATTGTCATCTGACAGGAACAGCTGAGGTGAATAAGGGGCCTGGATGCCCAAACGATGAGGTAGGCAGCCTGAGACAGGTCTGTTTGAAATATTTTCCTCTTTATTTTGAGTCACTTACTTAAGTGACTATTCTTTTTCTGATTCACATCATAAAGTCAGGGTCAGAATTTGTTATGCTTCAGGACTTTCTGTGAGGATGAGTTGAGAGGAATTAAGTGGAGGTTTGAATAGCTGCAGAGTCCTTAAAGTAGAGTCTGTGGTCTTAGCTCCAATTCTTCAGTGTCTGAATCCACTCCACTAAGCAGGATGAAACGGGCCCTGCACATCTCTCTGAATGCTTAGATGGGCAAAGTCTTTCAAGTGAAAAGGCTGAAGAAATTTGTGTAAAGCTAAAGGTAATATACTGTGTTTGGCAAGACCAGCCCTATCTGGATATGCTAGGCTTCACTGCATCCCAAGTATAAGCTCTGGTTGAGTATTGGGAAAGAAAAAAGCATTGCAACTTTCTGATCTTTGCCCTTTATCTCCAGGAGAAGCTACCAGTGTGGAATGAAGCAATGCAAAGTTCTGCTCTGTTTTCCATTCCCTCCACTCCCATGTCCAGCTCTCTAAATGATTATTTTTTTCTCTAGCTATATGATGGACTAAGTAATTAGTGCTGTGAGGTCATCTCTGCTGATGTTGATCTCACAGCTAGCTGTATGTGTGGGTCTAGATGTAGGCTTTTTCTTTGTTATGAAAACTGGAGAGAACATGAAGTTTTTTGAAGAATGTGGTTGCTTTATATGCTGAAGTGGCCGTAAGTACGGAAACAGAATTCCAATGAGCTAATTAATCAGGAAGCAATTTTGTGCATGAGGCCTTATCATGGAAAGCATAGAAGAGCAAGGAGTTGACAGTCACTATGATTAAAGCATTGCCTCTCTCTCCTGCAATATCAGTCAGGGCTGTCTGCAGTGATAACTGGCTTCATCTCTGCTGTTTATTTGAAAGGGGAACTAAGCTGTGTTTTCCAGTCCCCTCCAAACTCTGTGGGTGACATCAGGTGGGCTTACAGCATTGTCCTCCCCAAAGTGCCCGACTAGGAAATCCATGGCAGGCCTTCTCCAGGGAGAACTCACTACTACGCAACAATTTCAATTTTTTAAAATCTACACCTTTCTAAGGGACAATGATAAAATTTTAGACTGCATGGGGACAGGAGAAAGCTGTGGGTTGAAAAAAACAAAGTTTGATATATATACATATATATACATACACACATGCACATATATATTAAAAATATCTGAACTTAGCTTAATCTCTGAACAGTTAGCTTGCTGTTCACCAATATTTTAAATTGAACAAATCAACATGAAAATGGTATTTATTGCAGAGACAGCAGTGTACACTGAATTACTGCATTGCTAAAGCAATTCTATGCTGTAATTGATGAAGTGCCCTAACAGTCTCTTCCTATACATTTGCTGTGTGCAATTATATTTATTTATTTTTGGAGAACACTTCAGTCTCCACACGTGTACCTGCTTTCCAAGTGTCCTGTCTTGGTGTTGTGAGATTGCGTTAGTCAAATTTAAACCCCCATTAGATGTCAATGAACTGTAGTCATGATGACCACACGGTTACTGACCCAGGTGCAAATAACCAAGGCCCAATTTAAAGGTTAAATCCTGACAAATGGGTTAGAATAATGAAATCATGATAGGAAATGGTTGGATGCATAACTGACTAGTTCAGCTGGATCCTGGCAGTTTGTTTTATGATACATGGGTTTTCACACTCTCAGGTAAGTAACAGATCCATCATGTTTAATGTTTCAAAGTTAACAGATGAAACTTCTTGAACTGAAAGATGTCTTCCTGAACTGAAAAAGTCAGTTGTGAAATATATTTCACGGTGTTAAAATGCACTGTCAGAGCTAGCACTGAAATGAGACTTCCCCAGCAGCAAGTGTTGTGTGATTATAAAGTTACATAATGAGTAGCTGAAAGAGGATGAGGTGGAGCGAGTAGTGACTTTACTTTACTTTCCTTTTGCCCTCTTCACGAATGTATAGATTCTGAGATTTTTACCTGGGTGCCAGATTGAATAGTTCAGAGATTTGTATCACTAACTTTAAATCAAGTTTGTAATTGCTGTGATTTTATTATGTATTTTAAAGCTGCTGGAATATATCATTTTTGTGTTTTAGATTTATTTTGCTAGTAGAATAGGAAATAACATCAAATCTTTACTCCAGCAGGACACATTTTCATGATCCAGGTAAAATTTATAATTACAATAATTTCAATGTAAAGTCAAGTTTGTCTTTTAGCTCCACTTTCTTATACAGTTGCATTATTGTGTGGTAAAAAATATACAAAGCAGTCAGTACCTGATCTAGAAGGAAATGATGGCTTCATGTAACAGGACTGTCCTGTTAAGGACAGTAAAATGATGATTGTGATGAACTCTCTTTTGCAGGAGAAAACATGACTGGTTGCAGTTTAAATCTTCTATAGGTTATTGATTTAGCAAAAAGTATTTTTGCTATATGAACCCAAAATCTGAAAAAAAAAAAAAAAACAAAATATTGCAGTCTTATTGTGTTTATTATAGTGAAGGCATTTTTTGAAATTTATTCATACTTTTTTTTAACTATGTCCTTCTTAGAACTGCTCAAATATATATTTTCAGTTTAAAAAAATATTGGCAAGCCTTAGGCTCCATATTTATATGGAGTTTTCTTAAAATCACTTCACTCTAAAAGGTTCCATTGTCTCTCTCACCACTGTCTAGTGGTGTCAGCTCACCACTAGAGCTGGTAGTTCTAGCTACCAGCTCACCACTGGTCTCTGTCACCACTGTCACCACTTTGGCCACTGTCAAAGTTTTCAGATTTTGTAAAAGGCAAAAAGTCTGTGTTTTTTGTTCTCTTGCTCCAACTTTGCAACTGAATTGACACATTCTAGATATGTCACGGGAAGATTAAGACCCTTTTCCTCCTCTCCATTCAATCTCAAGAATGTGAAAAATAACAAAACCGGCCAAAAATGAGAAATTCTTTTTCTTAAAGAAAATTGTGTAGCTTTAGCGTGATCTGAACAAACATGTTCTGGAGATCTGGCTCAGCCTATTTTAGCTAATCTACCGCAGCAAAAGTCAGGACAGAGAAAAACAGAACAAACCTTATGCTTGCCATGAATAAATAAGTGAATGCTTTTTTTTTTTTTTCTACTAGTGAGAAACAAAGTCACGAGCAATTTGTAGCATGATGGTTACTCTTTTTGGGAAGATGCATTTTTGTGTTCAAGGCTTAGATGTTAACTGGATAAGCTCATCTGGAAATCAAGCTCTTTTGAAATTCTCTTTCTTCAGGTCCCAGGTGAAGCCCAGATGTTTTGTACAAAGCTTCCTTTTCCTTCTAGTCAGAACCTGGTGAAACTTTGCTGTTTGTTATCTGAACAGCAGAGAGAGACCTTGGGAAGCTGCACATTGCAGAGACACTTTAGTCAAATGAATGCCATAGCCCTGTTTGGTTCCTGTTTTATGGGAAGTTTTATGATTATGACTGTAAATTGTTTCACAGCATGTGAAGATGGAAAAACAATCTATATGTAATTTTATATTACAGGCGACTATCATAATCCTGGGCAGACGTTTTGCTGATGTGTGATTTGACTTTACCCACTCGAGGGGAGAATTTGGGTCACAGAATATAAAGGTGTTCAAATTTACTGGCTAGAGGATTAACAAATCCTCTCTGCCCATCACACTTTTAAGCAAGAAAAGACACATCCATAGAGTAGTGATCAGTGCATCAATGTCAGAATGAAAGGGTCTGTTGCAGAGGTCTGCCTTGCTTCTTGTATTGCCTGCTAATATTGATAATGATATGGATGCCAGAATAGAGAATATATGTTAAACAGCATGACATAAAATAGAAGAGCCTGCATGCTGAAGAGCATGAGGTGCCTGGAGGGCAGGAGTGAAATTCAAGTTCAGCTTCACAAACTTGGAAAATGGGCTGAGAGAAGGAAGGCATAGTGTTATCAAATAAAGGCCTGCAGGCATGCAGAATTGCCTGTGAAAATACAGTCTGGAAAGCAACTGGCTCTGTAGCAACTTATCTGAGTGGTTTTGGAACATGAATCAGCAATGTGATACTATGGTGAAGAAAGATGTCATACTAGGCTGTATAAATGGGAATATAAGCCATACTAGGCTGCATAATGGGAATATATGTGAAAAGACATATGAAATAATCCTTCTGCTTTGCTTGGCATTGGTAAGATTAGAGCAGCAGTGCTGTAGAGCACTCATACTTCCAGAAGTATATGATAGAAGCCAGAGGAGAGCAGTTTCCCAGAGTTTTGGGAACTAAAAACTGCAAGGGAAAATTTAACAAATTGGTTTCCTTACCTAAAGGAAGGATCCCTTCTAGTATTCTTGAAATAAATACAGTGTATTGCAAAGTGGAAAGGAATTTTTGGTGCCATATCTGTGATGGATTGCACAAGAACTGATGGTCTCAATGCCTAATCTGAATCTCACATGTCATAATTTAAGAAAAAATTATCTCACCAATCAGAATAGTGAAGAAAGCAGAATTACCTAGGGAGGTGTAGGGAGATGTCCTTGGGCACTTGTGGTGAACGTTGCTCAAAAATGACACATGAATAATTGAATTCTGGCTTGGATGTTTAGAACTAAAAGAGTGGCTTCTGGTAGTCTTTCTAGCCCTATTTGTTGATCATTCAGTGACTTGTGGCAAAGCTGTATATATGAGATTCAGAAGAAGAAGGTAAAAAAGAGAAAAAGGGTTAGATTGGGAGTCAGCCTGGCTTGCAAGCAATAAATCATTTTAAAATGGCTCTTAATAGGGCCAGCATTGTCTGAAGTGGCCAGCAGTTATGTGGCAACAAATTCCTGCTGGGTAGGCCTCACTTGGGATATGGTACATCCTTTTTGAAGGACTTGCATTTTTTAGTTGGAGAGGGTTATACGTGCTTCGCTGGATCTTTCTTCTCTGTAGTTTCAAGAAGGGTAAAACTGAGGGAGCAGGAGCCAGATACAACATTGTTGTACGTTCAGAAACAAAAATGTGCTGATACTTTTTCTTTTTTCTCTTCAGAACATCTGATTTAAGGAGCTAATCATCATGTCTGACCCCGTTATTCTGCGCAGCATCAAGAGAGTGGGAGAAGATAACTATGCTTTTGACTCAGATGGCAAATGTAAGAAATTTATTCTTCAGTCCATTTCTAATTTTACGAAGCATGTAAAATAGAAAGTGAGTCGTTTAAATGGAGCTAATACAAAGCAAAGAATCTGGTTATATGGTACCTGCAGCTATTCTGTGAAGCTGTGGGTAAACTGTTTGCAAGACAGCTTTTCTGTGAAACTTTGTATAACAATCCCTACTTCAGGGCAATCCTTACTCAGCCTACGTATTCACAATATCTATTTAGGTTCTTTTACTTATCACTTTGGTTTACAATTAAAGGACCTTTACTGGGAAGACTATGGCCATCCTTTTAAAATTAAGCACAGATTTAGCTTGAAAGTTCTGTTTTCCATGGTTTCGGATTATGTCTTTGACAATAATTATTAACTAGATTGTTCATTTATTTCTTCTAACAGATAACGGCTTCAAGAAACCAGAGTAAGTCATATACACAAATGGAAAAATCAATATTTCTAGGAATATTCAACTATGTTAATGTCATCAGATTAAATTGACATATTTGTACTAAAAATCACATTTAATGTGAAGCTCTTCTCTGGGAGTTGAACTGTTATTTGATACAACTGACACAGGTAGGCTAAAAATGTCTTAGTATGATGTGAAAGGAGTAGCTCTCAAAAACAGATGATGACAGCAAATGTAGATTCGCTCTTCCCAGATCTTGGGACAGCTCTATAGCAAACTGGGCATGGATACAGTAACTTGTGCCGGTTCTTTCTGACACAGCCATACTCCAAATCCACTCTTCATTCATAATTGAATATATCCAACTGATGTTTGCTGCTTATGGATCTCAAACATACTGGTGCAGCAAGATCTTTAGATATTTAATTGATTTTATAGAGTAGCAAACTGTGAATACTGAAAGAAAAACTGAGAGGAAAGACAAGAGATTCTACTGACACCATAGATGTGTGAATATACATGCAAAGTAAGAAGCACTTGTCTTCCTTTCTTAAATAAGGACTAGCCAGCAATTTGGATGACTGGCTTTTCTCTAACTGACCTCATTGCTATCAATCCCTATTTAAAACTTAACTGTCAAATCACGTGTTCAAAAGAAGTCTGAAAGAAATTACTTATCTCTTTAAGAGATCTGGATACAATGTCTCAAATAAAATACATTCTCAAAGAACAAACAAAAAAAAAGGATTAATGTAAATTCACACAAATTCTCCTTTTTGCTAGGAATGCAAATGAAGAACCTTCTGTAAAGAAGAAAAATGAAAAGTGAGTTAAATTCAGTTATGTGTAGTATCATTGCATGTAGTAGAAGCACATAATCAAGTACAAGTTTATAATTGTACATTTTCTCTTCTTGAAGGTCATCAAAAAAGAAGGATAACAGTGCTCGTGTTGGCTTCTTTCAGCTGGTAATGAAAGCTATATATATAAATATTTTAGATGTATTGTGCTTTAGAATAAGTGATTGTTCACTTACGGTTCGCTATACGGTTGTTTTGGGGAATAGCTGTGACCAAGCCAAACTTCTAAGGATTAAATCACTTGGCATGAAATCCTGCTGCTAAAATCAATGGGAATTTAATAGAACCCTTTGTCATTTTGTCACCTGGGAATTGATTATCAATATTTATGTCATAATTGTCTATTAAATGCATTATATTGAACCTGATGGTAGATATGGAGAGAGTTTGAAATACAGTGGGAGATTAGGCAACTTTGGTCCATTTTTATTCCTACTAAAAAATTGCTATGTAATCTTTGGCAGGTGATTTGGCTCCCTTATAATTGAGCCACGGATGCTGTAATATTTGGTAACTATTTGAAATACCCAGGGATGTGTGATACCTAATATCTAGCCTTAGATGATGCATCTGAAGAGGCCTGGAGATGCCTAGGGTATTTATATACTTGAAAGGGAGTGCAGTTGAAAGATGTCCAGCCTTGCAGCATGCAGCTAAGAGGTTTTATTTCTTCTGGTCTGGATGTAACCTAAGCAATTAGCCTTAAATGTGGCCACACTCATATATCCTCACTGTAGTACTGAGCCAGTGAGGTTCCATCCATGTGGCTTGTACTCTACCTGGTTAAGTATCACAGTTGTTAGTGACACTTACATTAGTGTTAGTTGGAGAGGGCAAAGTCTGTCCACATTTACCACTTTGGATATGCCTAGAGTTAGAAATAGAGTTAACAAACACAAAATAGAAAATTTATTGCTTTCTATCTTAGGGCTACTGGAACACAGCTCTTCCCTTATGGACTGTCTTAGAATCATAGAATCATAGAATGCCTAAGGTTGGAAGGGACCTCTAGAGGTCAGCTAGTCCAACCCCCCTGCACACGCAGGGCCACCTAGAGCACGTGGCACAGGGCCGCATCCAAGCGGGTCTTGAAGATCTCCAGAGAAGGAGACTCCACAACCTCTCTGGGCAGCCTGTACCAGTGCTCTGTCACCCTCACTGTCAAGAAGTTCTTCCTTAAGTTCCCGTGGAACTTTTTATGCTTCAATTTGTGGCCATTTCCTCTGGTTCTGTCAGTGACCACCAGTGAAAAGAGGCCAGCCCCATCTTCCTCATTGCCTCCCTTGAGGCACTTATAGACACAGATCAGGTCCCCCCTCAGCCTTCTCTTCTCCAGGCTGAACAAGCCCAGCTCCCTCAGCCTCTCCTCATAGGGCAGATGTTCCAGGCCCCTGATCATCCTCGTGGCCCTGCGCTGGACTCTCTCCAGCAGCTCCACATCCCTCTTGTACTGTGGGGGAACTTGCATGGAACTAAGCAAGTACAGAGCTTTAAAGCTGTAGAAATTGCAAAAGCTCTTTCATTATTGTGTTTGAGAGGTGTCTGTTGAGCAGAGAGACCTGTTTTGCCTAGATATTTAACTCTGAAGATGCAATTAGTAAACAGAGTATGATTGCATCAGATGCCACAGATATCACATATATCTGTGCATTTTCTAAGTGTTTTTGTTTTCCTAAGCGAATTGCTAGAGTTCTTAGAAACAAGGTTTACAAAACAGTGGTAATGCACTTTTCTGCGTTTTTTTTTTTGTAGAAAGTCCCTTTCCTTATTGTGCTTTTATTTTGACTGAGTTGATTTTCCCTTTATCTAATCTTTGCACCTTTTTTCCCCTTTTCTATGCCATATTGTCCTTTTCCATATTACTTTACAATCCCAACCTTCGTTTCTTTGACATATTATAGCACCTGTAGATTCTGGATTGGTTCTTTAGCAAACTGCGGTTCCTCTTTACTCTCCTTTTTGTAAATTCTTAGTATTTTACACTAATATTCTGCATGCATATGTATTTATACACAGTGTCAGCCTGATATTCAGACTTCACACAGTTCTGAAATAGTTGTCTGAATTTACCATATGTTGTCTGAATCATCTGCTGCTGGCGTATACATTCTAGGCCATGACAAATTCAGAGTAATAGGACATACATACATTATAACTTCATATTCTAAGTCTCTGAACCAGCATCTGGAGTGATGATAATGTGCAGTGATATTTGGCTATCAGTATTATATGATGATACATTCAGTCATCTGGTCAGATTCTGTCCTTAGCTACATAAAAGGAGCTTATAATAACTTAGGAGACTGTAATCATAGGTATAATTAGATTGGAGGGCAGGGAGAGATTTGTCTGCTATCCGCAGTGACGAGAGTTCTGAAATTGAAGGAGAATAATTTTCTGTCTGATTCACCTGGTTAATGACTCATGAGCACAGAAACAGCATGAAGACTGCTTCTGAGCAGAGTGTTTTTTTTTTTTTTTTCATTAGTTGCAATTTTCTTCATCTATGGAAATTTTAATGATGACTGTGGGCAGCTTCTGTGCTGTTCTTCATGGAGTAGCCCAGCCAGGCATGTTGCTTGTATTTGGTGCAATGGCAGATACATTTATTGAATATGATATTGAAATGCAAGAGCTTAAAGACCCGAACAAGACATGTGTAAATAACACCATAATGTGGATCAATGGTACTACTCATCAAAATGAAAGAAATGCCTCAATAAGATGTGGGTAAGTAGCAGATGTGTTATATTCTTTTACTTTTGTTATTAAGGCTTGTCAGAGAATGTATAGCTAATGAAGGTTCAATTCAGCCTTTAGAGCTTATATTTTCTATCTGTAGAGTAGAAAGGGGCATGGTTCTTGTTTTGAAGATCAGCCCCTGTGCTGCAGAATACTACCTGGAGGGATAGAAGGCAAGGTTGGGTCTTTTCTAGTCACTGAAGAGAAATGGGTGCTTCTAGGATGCAATTTTCTCAGCCTATGGGAGATGTCTAAGGCAGGTCAGATGAGCTGCTCTGTAGAAGCGGCTGTTTCTTTTCATTAACTATAAAAAAATAGAATCAAGATGATACCTACAAATAGAGGTATCTGTCAAAGCCAAGTTTGAACCTGTAGCCTTTCCTAAGGCTATGTTTTCAATGTATCATTCCAAGAGTTTTCTAATCTCTGAATGATATTTAATTAGATAATTGATTAGCCATCTCTGACATTGTAAGGCCATGGGAAGTGATTCAGGTTCCTAAATGTAGGAATCTAAGGCCAAATTGTTTTCTCCAGGCTGTCCAAACTGATCCCCCAAACAGGGCTAGCAGGCACATGATTTCTTAGAGACCTCTGTTCTGTAGCAGCTGCTGGAGATCATACAGAATACATCAGAGCATCAAAAATGGCACTAGATATCTATAAACATAGGCACCTCTGTTTAAAATGCACAATTACAGCGTTCCTTCCTGGCTGAAAATCTCCGAGTGTACCAAAATCTGATACAGACTGATACTTGCTCTCTATGGCACATAAAAGTCTAGAAGAATAACCATTAACCAGTGTAGCCTGGTGGTATTTCTCATCTGGCCTTAACAGACTACGGGACAGAAGAGAATTTGCTGGTACCTCCTAGTTCCATTAACTCTGCCTTAGGGATAGTAAACAAACTAGGTATTGCTAGGAATAGGCTGATGGTGTTAAGAAACCACCCATCTGTCAGCGAAACAAGTTGACTTTCCATGTAAACCTTGAAGAAACACTAGTTTGCTAGAAGATTAAAACAGTATTGATCACTCTCTTGTTTTTCAGGCTGCTGGATATTGAACAAGAAATGACCAAGTTTGCAGGTTACTATGCAGGAATTGGTTGTGCAGTACTCGTGTTAGGATACCTCCAAGTCAGTATTTTGATTTCCTGTGATTCCCTATTTTATTTCAAAATTTGCCTCACTAAATGATTAGGTCTGCAATATTTGTGTTCTCTTTCACTGCTTATTCGATTTCAACACTTGAGCAGAGCAGATAATTTAATTCATCCTGTGGGCTGAATCTACAATTAGAGACCTGCTTGTATTTGTGCTTATCTTTTTACATGGATACATTTTATGCCATGAAATGAATGCATGCTGCTCCTTTCACATCATAAGAAATGTTTGCTTGAGTGTGGTTAGAGGAAAAAAAAAGTGGCTGACACAACCAACTGCCTAAGTATCCTGCCCACTAGCAGTGAAAATGAGTAATCCTTGTGTTGTGCTGTAAAATATAATCTTTACATTTTGGGCTTTGTTCCATCTCCTGCACACAAGCATCTAGTGCCACTTAGGTTAGCCTAGGACATCTGAGACATACGAAAAGAATGACAAGATTTCTAGTTCGTCTGTCAAATGGTGCTAGAAACCTGTGTTTGGGCAGCTGAGTAGAGCCCTGTTTCTATTATAGAGATGGTATTGTTGCTATAAGCATAGTGCTGGAGAAGAATCACACCTTACATGGGCTGTAGTAATGGTTCAAACTTTGTGCCCCAGATGAGCTAGAAGCATGGATGATTTCTGCAGAATCTGCTAAAGAGACTACTGCTCTTGAAGCCTTTTATATTCACAAAATTCACTTGTCATTCTCCTTCCTAAAAATACTCAGAGTTTTGCTGAGGTAGGATGGCAGCCATCCTTATTTATTGCTGTAAATAAATATTTTTTTCCTCCCTACAACATTCATGTAACTCCACAAGTAATTTATCTGTCTCTGTTCTCAGCCTGTCACAACTGAGACAAGTGCTTGATCAGAGGATGAAAAAAGTTGCATGATTATTTAAAGATCAAGGGCATAAAACAACTGTCATGTGTATGTAGCTAGAATATATTTCATCTGACTGGTAATTTTATCAATAGCCAAACTGTTTTTCCTGTTTGGGAGAGCAGAAACATTTTACTGCAGTTCGTCAGCCACTTTATTCTCTTTCCAGATCTGCTTTTGGGTTATGGCTGCAGCTCGTCAGATACAGAAAATCAGGAAAGCTTATTTCAGGAAAGTAATGAGAATGGATATAGGCTGGTTTGACTGTACATCTGTAGGAGAACTGAACACTCGCATTTCTGAGTAAGTAATCCACGAAAAACATATGCTACATTTTTGCACTTCCTTGGGTGCTCCGAATACCCGAACAGTCCAAATACAAAGTGTCAATAAGTAGCCAAATAGTGTATTTGTACCTGTAAAATACAGGTATTTCTTGGTACAAGGATCAGGCTCATGATTTTCCCCATCTTCCATGATTCCGTGATTTTCCCCAACTTCTATTGAGTGCCATAACTGTTAAGCCACCATCATTTCCTTTAGGTGCCTTTTGTGTTGCAGTGATTTTTTATCTTTTCCTTTTTTTTTTTTTGGCCACTTGTCCTGTCCTTCCTTTTTCCTCCTGAGCCAAATACCTCAAGAATGATGCTGGTGGATAATCCTCTGAGGTTGGAGTAGTTTGAACCCCACCCCTCTCACTTCCTGGAAAGGAAATTCATTATGGGAACATTTCCTTCCACGTGTTTTTTATTAGAAAAGAGTAAGCCTTGCTTAAAGTTCTGCAAAAGAGAGTACAAGCACCTACCTTTAGCAAAAGACCCAAGGTAGGTGGAGAAACCTTCTTGTCCTGCATAGAGATTCAGCCCTGAGAAAAACTGAGGAGTTTAAGACTTGCTGCTTTTCTTCGTGTTTCCTGTTTACAGGCTGAAGGCAACTGCCTGATGAATATGCTGGCTCTAGATGGCTCCCTGTTCTCAGTGGTACTTGCATGACACTAGGCAAAATATTTTTCAGTTGTTGATAGGGCTTTCCCCAAACTGTTCAGTGGAATCTATGACTTTTACTTGTGTTCTACTTACGAAGAATAAATCCTGAGTGTGTGTGGCTATGAGGAATTTCTCTTGCAAAAATAAGGAACTGCTTTGGTATTTTTTGAATAAATAACATTCAGTTCCTTGATCTTCTTGACTGCAAAAAACATTTCCAAGAAGAAATATAGACATATTCTTTATTCCACACTTATATTTTCAATAGAGTTTTGTTTTAATATATCAATATATATTAATATATGCTTTAATATACCAACAAACTAACAAATTTGTACTTTAAATCTCAATGCCAGTTGGTCCTATATAGCCTGGGAATTCCTAATTTTGCTTATCTCAGGGATGAAGCTAAGAGCAGCAAAAACATAATGACTGTTTTGCTTTCAGGATATTTTTTCTGTATTTGCACTGGATAAGAACAGAAAATTCCGCCACCAACTCTCTAGCTGCACAAGGAGCAAACAGTGTTAACCCCTATCCCACCATCCCTCAGATGGCAGAGCTGCCTTGATGTTTTTCCAGAGTCTGCAGCAATAATGTAGCCCTCCACTCTATCCTATACACCTCTCACTTAGAAAAGAAACTATCTGAAAAAGTAGAGAGGGATTAGAAGGCAAAGAGGGTTACAACCCTCTTCCCTTTCCCTCCCCACTCAGCAGAGCTCTGTGTTACATATTTAGTGCTATATGATGGGAGAAATGCAGTATCAGCTGTGAAGTTTTCCCATTATCTTCCAGCTGTGATGTCCCTGCTTCCTCTTCGGAATCAACAGGGGCACAGCAGTAAGAACCAGATAGTGAAGGAGATAGCTTTTCTCAGGAGAAGCCATGTCTTTTCTGAAGTATTCATACATATTCAGTGGCACCTCCTGCCACTGCAAAAGCTCCAGATGTCCTCACTGTAACACGGGATCTGTAGAAGTGAGGAAGATCAGAACAGGAAAGAGAAAGGTTCCAGGGTCCTGTCCTGGAGAAAACACCTAACCCAAATGTGGCCTGACCCTGTAACCCGAATGATTGATGATCTTTTATCTTTTTTTCTTCTTGTTTCTGTTTTCTAGTGACATTAACAAAATTAATGAGGCTATAGCTGATCAAGTAGCAGTTTTTATCCAGCGCTTTACTACCTTTGTGAGTGGATTCCTGCTGGGATTTGTCAGTGGCTGGAAGCTGACTTTGGTAATCATTGCAGTGAGTCCGCTAATTGGGATTGGAGCAGCTGTCTATGGCTTGGTGAGTGAGTTGTGTGAGGTCCATGCCTGCGTGCAGTGAGCAGGAAAGACCATGCCAGGGCTAGAGGGGTTGCTAGAAGAGAAGGCTATAGTGCCTACTGGAAGTCAGAAGCAGGTTCTGACCTGCAACATCCCTCTGTCACTACAGACTCGTTTAAATGGTTGCTCTTTGTTGGATTTGATTTCTCTGCAAAGGCTACAGGGATGGAGACAATCCCATCTAGGAGCTTTAAAACATTTGAAAAGAAGTATTCAGACTCACCTCAAGCTGTCCCTGTTCTCAGCAGCTCTTGCATCCTCTTCCAGCTGTTTCTTTCTCTGTTTCTTCTCCCAGTCTATCCACCCTGTTTTCACTGTGAAGAGGAACCACATGGAGGAGGGGAATTTCAGGCTCCTGAGCATTTCTAATCTCTTAACTCATCAGGGCTAGGCAATTTTTGATCCTTTGCAATCTCTTGTACTCTTCATTCAAGTTCTGCCCTGTTGTTATTTCCCTTCTTCCATTCCAGGAACAGTTCCTTATCCTTTTGCTATCAAACCTATAGCGTAACTCCGGAAATTTATCTTCTTCTTCTTTTTCATCAGTTGTGCTGTGCCTGCAAGTAGATGATATGAATGACACAGTATGAAGTGGGAGAGCAACGTTCTGCCAGGGAATTAAATAAAACCCTACCTGCGTCTTTCTTTCATTTGCACTTTTTCTCTGAGCTCATTCTCCTTTATGTTTATATTTTTTTTTCTTTTCCATTTTTATTTCTCTGTCCCCAGCTCTTTCCTTTCAAATACATACTGTTTGATATTTCCTCCTCCTGAGCCTTTCCAGATGAGGTCTTTTTTTTCTCCCATAAAGAAATTAAACCCAGGGTCAACCTGGCCTGGTTTCCTGTCTCCAAAAGTGGCTGGTAGATGCATGGGGTAGAGTATTTAAAGAGGGAAGTCAGAATGGCGCTTTCCAACTTCCAGTGACATGTCATGTCTGAAATCAGATGGAATAATGATCCATCATGACTTTTTCTTCCATGAATCTGAGCAGCTTTGTCCACTGGTAAGCTCTGGAATCTGTATGGAATGCTGGAGAGAGAGCTGTTCACTGCTATCTCAGGCAACGTGGTATGGTGGTGGGCAACATGTCCCCTCCTTCCTCAGCTGTCTTCTGCCAGAAGAGGGAATTCCCTCTTCTACCTGGGCCCTGCAGCAGCAGCAGCTAAGGGCTTAAGCTACCGAACCTCCCTTTCGCCCTGAAACGCATGTACCCTCCATCTGAAGTTTCTGAGAAGGCAGGGTGCCTTCTCACAGGCTTGCTCAGAGCAGGGGGGTGAATTCCGGCAGAGTAGATTGTGCTGAGTGACAGTTAGTAGTGCTAACCACCACCCTTCTCTACCTCTATATGTGTAACCAACACTTCTTATGGTTTTGTAGGCTGTGGCAAAACTGACAGGCCGAGAATTAAAGGCTTATGCAAAAGCTGGGGCTGTGGCTGATG
Source organism: Crypturellus undulatus (assembly GCA_013389825.1). NCBI lineage: Eukaryota > Metazoa > Chordata > Aves > Tinamiformes > Tinamidae > Crypturellus > Crypturellus undulatus. Next base: position 454,663 of record VWPW01017979.1, read on the forward strand.
AAGTACTCTCATCCATCAGAACAGTGGCTGCTTTTGGTGGGGAAAAGAAAGAAGTTGAAAGGTTTGTTCAGACAAATTGTAAAAAGTCTCTGGTTTCTTTTCTTATGTAGCAATTTAATGCTATCATATGCTTCGCTTTCCTGACAATTAGTGTGTCTGAAAGAGTGACTTAGTTCTAAAAGGGTGACCATGCTTCGGCTTTGAGTACTTTGAGTATGCATATTTATCACAAAAATTTAGTTTTCCAATAATATTATGTATGCACAAACAGTTAAGGAACTCTATCAATTGTGGTATTAAAACATCAGAAATACTGTTTTCAAGACATTCCGCCTTATAGGAACTACTGTCAAACTTTACTTTTCTTATAAATCACTTTTGCAGCACATCTGAAAAGTCTGGGTAATTTCAAGCTAAGTAAGAACTAGTTCCAGAGTCTTCTGACTACCACCATTTTTGGGGCTCACGCAGGAAGTTTTATCTTAAGCAGGAATATTTGCATGACGTAAAAAGGAGGGGAAAGGAAATAATCTGATTGGATTGGGAAAGAAAAGTTTCCTTTTAGTTTGTTTTTGTACATAAATTGTAATTTATGTGTATATTACTTTTATTGCTTTCACTAAAATATTGCAACATAGATGCTGAAAAATAGAGGATGTCATTCCTTAGACAATGTCAGAAATAATAGTAACAACTGCTAGTTGCAGTAGCAGTACTTAATAATCATAACTGAGCACTAGAAGCACTTCAGTAGGTAAATAGCTGACATTTAATTAAATCATACTATGATTGTAAGACTTTCTCTGGAGCTTTAGCCAAATTGCCAGATCTTGTGCCACTAAAGCTCCCAATCCCTTGGTCAGATATCTGTGGCAAGTGTGGTATTCCTTATGCTTATTACAGTAGGACATAAAATGAGGTAGACCTTATGTGGACCGACCCTCAATTCACTGCAGTGAAATCAACCTCGTTTTCATCTCTGTTTATATGATTTTTCTATCAAATTATTTTCATCCACCTTTGTTTTTCACTCTTTCTGCAGATATGATAAGAACCTGGTGTTTGCTCAGCACTGGGGAATTCGAAAAGGGATAATAATGGGATTATTCACTGGTTATATGTGGCTTGTAATTTTCCTATGTTATGCATTAGCTTTTTGGTATGGATCTAAACTTGTCCTAGAAGAGGAGGAATATTCACCTGGCACTCTTCTACAGGTACCTATTTTAGTTTGATCTAACTTCTTTTGGACTGTCTCTGAAAGCATTATTCTAGAACACATATTTGTAATGTTCTGGCATCTGCTACTCAATGGGAATGATCCCTGTATGTTTTTTGTTTGTTTGTTTGTTTGTTTTGTTTTGTTTTTTTCTTTAAGATCATTGGTCAGTATGTGCATAAAAGTATATGACTCAACTGGATTAGAAAAATAAGAATAAGCATGTTCATTTTAGAGATTTCAAATGCCACCTGCTGTGATCAGAAGGACACTTGCATTTGTGCATCTGCTATACATCTGTCAGAGACCTGAAACTGGCTTTCTCATATCCTGGGTCTGCCTGTTGTTTCTGGAGCACTGGCTCTTCTGAAGAGCTTTATTTGTGATGAAAAATGTCACTGGTGGTAAAGAGGAACCTGCACAAAGAAAGTTTTATACAAATCTAACCACTCATATAAATAGTTTCAGTCCTCTTGCATTGCCATTTTCTGTTGCAAATTTCTAGCTCTCCAGGTGACAAAAAAAAAAAACATTCAAATGCTTTTGACACCTGCTAGCCAAAGCCCATATTGCTGTAGTTCCTGCAGTTTATACAGAAAACAACAAAAAAAAGGTGTAGTAACCTGCATAGCACTCAGGCATCCTCTACTAGCACATAGTAGATGCTTTAGACTCTGGTAATCTAAATGTAATAGCAACAAGATCTATGGATGTTTGTTTTTCTTCACTCTATGCCAGAACTGTCCAATTGGCAGGCTGTGGTTCAGACCCTGAATATTTTTTTCCTGAAGCTTAGTAAGCCCTGATGTTTTGTTGAAACATCTATTTCTTACCATTCTCCATGGCTCACTATGCCAGCTCCTAACTCTCATGGCAGTGGTGGAGAGGAGCACTTCTTGCTGATGGAGCTTGCTACATTGCTCTGAAGACATTGTAAAATGGAGTCATCCTGCTCAAGGAGAGCAGGAGCTCAAGGAGACCTTCACAGGAGATCATTTGCAACTGTGTTTAGACACCAGTACAACTACTGGCAGAGCTGTGAAAAATAGAGTCTTTTCCTTACCTTAACTATCGTTCAGAAGTTTCAAATGACTAACAACAAACTGGGGGGAGCTAACCCTATAGCTGAAAAATTTTAACTGTCAATGGAAGCATTTCTTGTGCTCCCCTTTCTCTCTAAAAAATTCATCTTTCCTGTTTTCCATCATACACTCTGGTGAGTTTGGGCTGTGGTACTTTATAAATACAAAACATTTAAATATTCTCTTTTCAGTCTCTGAAAAACTGTTGTGCATGAGCCATACTGAGTTGAAATAAAATACAAGTTGCCTTCCCTTTTTCTTTCAATCAAGCTGCAGGACTTGTTCCATTCCTGTTCATGACAGAATCTGACATGCATGTAAGCTATTTGCTTTGGGACTTGCTCACACACGGAAATTGGTCTGTAGCAAAGCTGAGTAATAATTTATGATGCAATCTGCACATCACAGTGTAGATGTTTGCAGTGCACATTATGCACAATTGTGCCATTCTCTTCAGCCCTGAAGGATATTCCCAATAGGTATCTGAGTAGTACAACAGAGAAGTGAGTACCGTGTGCCCTTCTTTCTTCCTCACAGTAGTGACTCCTTCTGCATCTTGCCTTCTACCCTCATTCATTGTATTCAAAAGACTAGCTGAGTCTTTAACTGCTTTTTAGCAGACTTCTCAGGCATCATCAACTTACAGCAAAAGATTTACATACGAGTCTTACTAATACTCAGAATTTCTATTTTCTGCTACCTGCAAAACGTCAAATTTAGGGCCTTGGGATATTTTTCAGCAAATAAGAAATATTCACAAATACCACCACGAACAATTGTGCTTGTACAGTGACCTACTGCAGTTCAGCTGATGCACGGGAATTTGTTAAGCTACTGTAGTTTGATTTGTATTTCTGAGCTCTGTAGTAAAAGTAATTAAAATGTGCTGTTAGGTTTTCTTAATTTCTTTTACTATTTTATCAGGTTTTCTTTGGCATTTTAGTAGGAGCTTTAAATCTTGGCCAAGTGTCTCCCTGCCTGGAAGCCTTTGCCACTGGTCGTGGAGCTGCAACAAACATCTTTGAGACAATAGATAAAGTAAGTAAGCTCTATCACTTGGTAGTAAAATTAATTGAGCAGCCCTCAAGTAGGTATAGTTTTATCCACAATGTAAATGAAGAAAAATGAGAGGAATTGACTGTACAATGAAAGGTCTAGGTGCATGGGTGCAGGATGTTAAACAAATTCCCCACAGCCAAGGTTTCAGTGTGGAGCTAGCTCCAGGCCTCCAGCTGGTGTGAAAAGATGTGGCTCTGTTGGCGTTAGTTGTCAAGACTAGTCTGTCACTTGGCCCAAAGCTACCCAGAGTGTGAAACGAGGCAAGTGGTGTTCCACAGCATCCATAAATGTTCTTTACAACATTTTTAGGAGACATAAATACAAGAAATGAAGTTAAAGGTGAAAGTTATATGTCTGGGAGTTGCTGGCATTTTTTCATGAGTTTACTGTATTTACGTATACTGAGTTGTTGGAAAAATAGTGTAAATTTTTTAGCAGTTTTTAGTATCACTGGTCATTGATAGTCTTTCTTGTGCTAGACACTGTGTAAACAGACTGAAATGCTGCCATGTTTGTACATTTGTGACTGGATAGTAAAAGCACAACTTATCCCTGGTACCGATTTTGTCTGGCACTAAACTTATGGCCATACTCAGATTCCCATTTGCAGGATTAGTGAAACCCTTGTTTCTTCATAGCTTAATATCTGAACTTAATTAAGATATAATCCTAAAAACTAACCAGTCTTTTAGCTATTCGTAATATCTTAGAACACATACATTTTCATTTCATATGAATATTTCCTTTTATACACTCCCTTCCCTCTATTTGTTAGGCTGCATAAAAAGTCGTGTATGTGTCAGTTATCTCTGTATCAGTTATCACTATGTCGCCATGGTTTTAATTCTCTGCATTCCGCAGCTAATATTTTCAGTAAAGCCCATTATATATCTATCCTTAGAACATCTGATTTCTTTTTGATTCCTCAGGCTTCTTTTTTTTTTTCTCCACTCATGTGTAGCAGTCAACATTACCCAGGTCCTGGCCAAAAGCCAGTGAGTGCCAAGACACTTGATGGAAAAAGCTTAAAATCAGGATTCCAAAGCTTAAGAGTGGCCGTGTAAGGATGGATGCTTTAAATGCAAGGAAGTGATTAAGTGTGGAGATTTTCAGCAACAAATTGGTTGTTCAGTAATGTGAGAGAATGCTTACCTGAGCAAAATAGTACCATCCTAGTCCTGAGAAGCTGGATAAAATAACTTACTCAAAATGCATCTTGCATGCACTTTTTCTATTCCAATAAAGACTAGTAAAATGACTGTGGCAAGTGTAGTAAGCTAAAGATAAGAAGCGGTTGCATTTGTTCTGCCTGCACCACCCACTAATTCCAGCCACCCTGCCATGTCGGCCTTAGTTTATTGTTTCTTGCCTACTAATTCTGAAGCAGATTCTGCTGTTGCACCAGTGCAGCCAAGAGCCTTTTAAATAAGAGTATTGTGGCTTTGTGTGGTATTGGTCATATTTATCTACTGCAGAAGAGTTGGCTGATAAATTAAATAACACTAAATTCTACCTTAGAAACCCACCATTGACTGCATGGCAGAAGATGGCTACAAGCTGGATAAAGTGCACGGAGAAATTGAATTTCATAATGTAACATTTTATTACCCCTCCAGACCAGATGTAAAGGTAAGTAGTTATTCATTATCCCTCTTGTAAGCAGTTATAATATGCTGGTTTTGCCACCAGCTACAGGGAATTGGAATGGATAGATTCTCTTTGATATGTGTTTTTTTTTTTTTTTTTTTTTTTAATGGTGTTTTCTTTTTTAATCCAGATTTTGGAAAACCTTAATATGGTTATTAAAGCAGGGGAGACAACAGCTTTTGTTGGAGCTAGTGGAGCTGGAAAAAGTACAGCAATACAGCTCATCCAGCGTTTCTATGACCCCAGTGATGGCATGGTGAGTTTCTCAGTCCAGAGAGGTTTCTCTACTCTTATGTGCTGGGAAGAGCAACATTCCTTCTTCTCCAAGACGGAAAGGAAGACTTTTTTTTTTTTTCGCTTAGAACCAAAAGAAAAATGAGCAAAATATCCTTAATTTGTCCAATTTGGGGGAATGCTGAACAGTTTTAAAAAGAATAATTATGTGAAAGAGAAAAAAAAATAGGAAGAAATAAAAATGGAGTGCTAAACCTGAGCAAAAACTATACCTATCCTTACAATAATTCAGGAGTGACACCCCATTTTCATTTCTAGGAAGTACAGTATTGAACATTTAAACATTATCACATAATACTGCTTTAGTATGTGCCTAATCATGTAACTATGAATATGAGTTGCATTAGCGTTTTCCTATTTAATCCAAATCACAATCATGATAACCTATATTTAAAAGTAAAAGAGACACAGAACCAATTCAGTGTATTCAACAAAAGTGTATGTATTTAACAAAACTAATTTATGCAGAATTTAGGTATATTATAGTGCATTTTGTGTGATTTTGTTGTTGTTGTTCTCATGCCGAAACACTGAAGTTTCAATATTCCTAGAGAACTTTCCACCAGATCTGAAAGTACTTCCTAATCTTGAATGTTAGAAAATATGGAAAAAAATGATGGCACAGCTCACAGCAATCTTTCTTTCCATGTTCAAGAGGAAAAAAAAAAGTGAACTTTCATCTGCTTGTTGATTTTATAATTAAGACTTTCCCTTTCTTAACTTCTTCACCATCACCAGGAAAAAATAAAATAAAATAAATAAGTTTGGTCAGAATTATTCTTTTTCACAGCTAAAAGGTGAGGATAAATAAATGAGGCACAGAGTAGTTTGGGGCTTTATGACTACATCTGGCTAAGGAACAGAAATCTCTCCCTCTGGGGGAAGATAAAAAGTCTGTCTTGAAAAGTGTCTGCAAGCAGATAGCAGAAGACATGTAATTCTTCTACCTGGGTCCCCATGGAGCTGTTAATTCAGTTTTACAAGTAGAAAACACATGCCTTTACAGAAAACTAGTTTGATGGCTATTTTCTGCCTGGATTTATTTATGGGGCCAAGCAAAAAGAGCTGTTTATTTCCATCATGCTTTTCTTCATCTCTGAACTGGGGAAGAGAATATTCCTCACATTTTTTTTAATTGTTGTTTTGTTTTCTCCCTACTTTAATTGACTCTCTAGATTACCCTGGATGGTCATGACATTCGTTCCCTTAACATCCAGTGGCTACGCTCCCAGATTGGTATTGTTGAGCAAGAGCCAGTTCTGTTTGCTACCACAATTGCAGAAAATATTCGCTATGGTCGGGATGAGGCTACCATGGAAGAAATAATCAAAGCAGCTAAAGAGGCCAATGCTTACAACTTTATCATGGACTTGCCACAGGTATGGTGCACCTCTTAAAATGCTGATGGAAAAATAGAGAATTGCTCTGTCCCTCTCCCCTTGCAAACATCTGAGCTCAGATGGAGGAGCAGGAGATTAACATTGACAATAAAATTGACATTTTCCTTCGACAAGGTCTTACTACAAATATTTCACCCACTTGAAACTTAACAAAATGTGAGCCAGGGAGAATTAATTGCTCAGGAGTTATACATAACTTTTAATAACATGGAAATAATCAGCATGATTTTAAAACGAAAATATCTTTTTCATTCTACTGAGATCTGCTTCTGCTTATGTCAAAAGCAATTCAGAGCCTAGGACTCTTCTCAGCCAGCATATGTTTTAGAACAGTCTATACTGAATCTCATAATCTCATCTCCTTGTATGAGTTTTGTCAGTTATGCCAAATAATCATTCCTTGATTCCATCCTGCAAGGTGTCAGGGCTTTGATCAGTCCTACAGCATTCCATCTCAGGCAAAACAATATAGATTGTGAAGGAGATTGTTTCATCAGCTGACTTAGACATCTGGAGCAATAACAATGTCTTTCAAAACTGTTAATTTTTTTAAGATCGCTGCCAGTACAAATGTGAGAGACATATTACCAGTGACTTCACAAGAAACTTGACAGACTCCCTTGTTATGTGTTTCATTTTCTTTTTTTCCCTTCACCCAGCAATTTGACACTCATGTTGGAGAGGGGGGAAGCCAGATGAGCGGAGGGCAAAAGCAGAGGATAGCTATTGCTCGAGCTCTTGTGCGAAACCCTAAAATCCTGCTACTGGATATGGCTACCTCAGCACTTGATAATGAAAGTGAAGCTACTGTTCAAGAAGCACTTCACAAGGTTTGCTATATTTTTGCATAAATTAGATTTAAAAGAGTAGAAACATTTTTAAGGCATTGTGTAGAACATTCTGCTGAATTGTAACAAAGAATTGAAAAGCTTTTGTTAATTACTTATTTGTCTATATTATATGTCATTATATATGTCATTTCTTTCTTAGTGGTTTGTTAACAAGAATCTATAATTCACTTTCTTCAGAGATTGTGCTCATCTCTGGGAATTCTCTGCCCTCCATCTTGTTCTGGGTGAACTGTGGTCTCGTCCATGTGTTCTGAGTTCCACAGCAAAGCCTTCCTTGGGAGGAAGGGGTTGGCATAAATAGGTAATAAAATGCTCAGGATTATCAAGATTTTGACAATTCTATGCCTGACAAGAAGGAAACTTTTCCATATCACTTGTAGGATTTGTCTGATTAACAGTGAATACCAGCAAGGGCCTACCCCCCAGTACTGCTATGCTAAGCCTGCTTTTTAACTGGCAGAGATTTGATCAATGCTATTGATAGAGTCCCAGGTGGGATTCATCTAATCCTACAGTAAATATAAACAAAACAAAAAAGTCAGACCAAAACCTATTTTAGATAAACAGATGTAGTATAAAGGGAGCTTAGCCTGAATTAATGTGTTGTGTAAATTCTAGTAAAATGAGTGCTATCTCTGGCAATGAATGTCATTGGTAACTGTTCAAATACGCAATAACTAAGTGAGAAGTTTGAGGAATTCACAAACTGTACAGAGGCGTCACCTGTAATCTATTTTTTTCTTCTTTCTGAATTAATTCCATGAATCCAAGAATGACCTTGCATAGGCAATGAATTCAGAGCACATGAACTACATTCTTCACTGATCTCAGAGAATTAATACTTAAGTGACCGTTCTGTAACTTTGCAGTTGTCTACAAAGGGTGGAGGAAAACACTTGCTGCAGATAAGCTTCACTCTTGACATGTGGTGCTGTGGGTTGTGCTTGTGAACGCAGGCTCAGGCAGTTGCACATTTTCTTCATCTGTTCATCAAGGTGGAAGAACAAGTAATCTGAGAGATTAGCTCAAATTAGCATCGTCCGAGTTACAACATGTTTTTGTGCTACAGGAACACAGCTTCCATACTGGAACTAGCTCCCTTCTAGCCAATGTAGGCCCTAGCTAAAGAACTCAAAATATTTCCCTCTTTAATACATGGACAACACAGGCAATGGATGGAGATAATTCAAAGTCTACTGAAACCACTTGAAAGATTCCTGTCAATATGAGCAAATTTTCGGTTATGTTGCGCTGATTCCAGGTGGTTCTGTTGCTGTCCTGGCAACATGGCTGTTGTTCTTTCAGGTTCGCCTCGGCCGCACGACAATCTCAATAGCTCACCGCCTGTCCACCATCAAAACAGCTGATGTGATCGTGGGCTTTGAGCATGGAAGGGCTGTGGAGAAAGGAACTCACGAGGAACTCCTGCAGAGAAAAGGGGTTTATTTCATGCTGGTGACCTTACAGAGCAAAGGAGACAAGGCACTTGCTGGAGCACCAGTGCCAAGTGTGTATCTTGTTCTTGTTCATAAAATTACATAAAATTCCATGGAATGTACTTTTTTTTTTTTAATTTAGACTGATTTTTCTTCCTTTCTATGCTCCCCCCCACCTTTCTTGCCCTTGAAAGGCTAAGTGTTAGCATTCTTAAAAATAATACACTTATAGCTCTGGCCAAAGTGTTTTTAGTGCCTATGCACTGAATTACCTTCTTCATATATATCTGCCCTAGAACATGAATCCAGACCTGCATTACCCAGGCATTTTGTATCTTTCCTTAGTGCTGACAATCCAGCTGTGATGCATTTGAACTGCAGGCAATTTACAGAGTATGCTGAAACTACTTTATTTGTTTTGCTAGAGGCAGATTTGATTCAAGCTTCTGGAAATAGAAACTTAATAGGATGACTTGTGTACATCTGTTAAGTGCCATAGCTTGGGTGTGATTATCTTAAAAGATGAGGCCAACTGCTAAAATAGGGCAACGGCTTTCAGCAGTCACACCCCGAATCAGATGGTACTTGGGTTAATATTCAGTTTGCCTAACTTCAGCATGTCAAATGCAACTAATATAAAACCTGGGGAATATAAGTAAGAAAGTATAAGTAAGTAGAGTAATAAGTTTGTATTATGTCCCTTGCTTTCTACACAGTATTTCAGCTGTGACTTGGAGACGCTTCATTTTTTTGCAGATCAACAAGGGACTTAGTTTGTATTCATTTTTAGCACAAACTGAAGAGCTTTATATACTATATTTTACAGCAGCAGAAAATAATTTACTTGAGCCAAATCTTGAGAAAGTCCAGTCATTTAGCAGAGGAAGCTATCGGGCCAGCTTGCGGTAAGTCTTAAAAATGAATGAAATGAAACAAGAAATGAATCTCAATTTATTTTCTGATCTTGGTACTTTTCCCAAAGATAGTAATTATGTACTGCTTTGTATGATGTGACAAGGAGAGTCAAGTGACTTCAAGCGTGTAGTAAGACACAACCCCCTTGGAAAGAAATAGTTTGGGAGATAAGCTACTGATTGAAGACCTGTGGATAAACAGACATACTCTTAACTGGACTCCCTTTCTAGTTACAATGCCTTCCCTCCAACTCTGGTCTACTGCATTTATGTTCCATTTTTAATATTCCGTATAGCCATCTAATGTAACATATAACCATGCATGTATATCAACTAACTCATGCATTTTTACTCTAGGCACTTAAAAATTACTTGCTCTTGAGTTACTTAAGAAATCATTTCTAACGTACAAGGATGTTCTTATTATGGCTTCAACTTTTTGAAGAATAAAGCATTTTACGAGCCAGTCTGTCTTATAGCAAGACATCTCTTATTTCTCTGTGCCCATGTTACTTGTATGTGAGGGAATATGTGACTCCAGGTTTATAATGTTATACTTTTGGGAGCATAGGAGAACTGCTTCAGCATCCTGTTTTACTGCACTAAACTACTTTGTAGTGATAATGGTGAATTTACTTGGTATCTTAAAAGCACATATGATTAAGTCTGTGTATAGGATACAGCAGCAGTTTGCTCAACAAGTAAACATTACAGGGTACATATAAGCAACATCTGAGTGGTGGGGGTGGAGTGTGATTATGAAAATCAGAAAATATCTCAGTTTTTATTGTGGAATATTTTCTTCTTGAGAAGTTGAGAGGGGATGGCAAAGAAAGAAGTGGGATTCCTGTGATTCAGTGAAACTTGATTTCATGTAATATTAAAACTGCACCTACCTTGAAAGCAAGTAATGTATTTCTCAGCTGTGAAGAACAGACTCTTTCTGTATTCTCTGATAGAGCTTCACTTCGGCAGCGCTCCAGATCGCAGCTCACTAATGTGGTCCCTGACACTCCACTATCCATTGCAGGAGACCGTTCAGAGTCTGTGTATCTTATGTCTTCTTATGGAGAAGATGATGGACCAGCAAAAAAGGTCAGGTGCGATAGTTTATTATTATATTGTAAACAAGCAGGACATCTTGTTTATTACCTGGTACTGAAAATCTATAGATAAGTGCTTCTGTTACAGAAGGTGTTGGCATGTCTTCTTGGTTTGATCTTTTTCTGTACCGACCCACAGCTTTAATGTCTTACCCTCTGTATAAGTTCTAGGCTGCATTGTTACAGCTGTTATCCTTACTCACCCATATAAAAGTTCCAGCAGACTATGAACTATTGATAGATCAATGTATGTTGTAGACGAAGATACTTACTTTATGAAATATAATAACCACTGAGTGATAGAAATTAGATCATTCTTGTTCAGTAAAGAGTAAATTAATTTCACTCCCTCAAAATCATTATGAGTGAAGAGAGAACATCACTGCAACCTGAGCCAGAGTCCTTTCACTGACTTCAATAGACTTTGTATCAATGTTCTGGTGTGGCCAAGCAATATAGGAAATAAAGACTGTATGCCTTAAAATGATTCAGAACAGGACCAGTTCTTTAGGAATATGCACTGTGAATTGATTTTTAAAACATTTGTGAGTCTTTCTGCACTGATTTGCAAAGCTATAGCTTCTCAATGCAGAAAGTGGCTGTCAGAAGTCACCGAGCTTGCTCTTACTAGGTCTATTCTGGGGATAAATAGAGGCTTTAGTGCTGTCGCTATGACACTATCTCAAAAGGAAAAGAAAAAGCAAAATTTTTGCATCCTTTTATCCATTTTCAGCAAATAGGTATACACAGAGTATTTCTTGCCTGGACATTTCCAGCTATATGGACTGAGGGAGATGAACAGGGCTCAGTACACTATGTGTTAAAAAAATTCTGCACAAAATCAAACTGTAGGCTAAGTTATAATTTGATGATGAATATTCTGCACTTACTGGAAGTAATTATGGGAATTGTTCACATAGTCTGAGAGTGCTTCACATAAAGGACGTATAATATATAAAGCTTGGTTGTAGACAGCACTCTCAAACTCTCTTTGTTTTAATTATACTTAGTGTCTACTTGGTGAAAAGTCTGATCAGTACCTTCACCCATACTGTTTCAAAATAGTATTTAAGGGTGTCATGAGTGACCTAGAACATCCCCTTGTGAGGAAGGAGTTTAAATTTTGCTAGTGGATATTGCATTGCACCTCATCTGGAAGCAACAGAAAGTGAACAGTCTTGAGTTTTGATAGATGAAAGCCGTAAGCAGGTTATAATTAACACCTTTGTTTGGAATCAGTAGAACTGCACAAGCTATGCTTCCCTTTTTCTCCAGGGATGATAGAGGTAAAGTTTTATATAACACACTTGTGGCTCCCTAATCCTAAAAGAGAGTTCAAGTCAGGAGGTAAGTGCCATCATGATTCCTTCCTATGCAAAGCCAGAGTAGCTCCTTTGTTACTGGAGGTAACCATTTAATAGAGTACTGTATTCATTATTTTATCTCACTGACAAAGGGAAAGCATCACCAAGAATTCTTCCCCACCTCCCACCCCATAAATGTAAACTATTTTTTTTAGGAATCTGTTGCTGTGGCTGAAGATGATGTGAAGCCTGTACCATTTACCAGGATTTTGAAATACAATGCTTCAGAATGGCCGTACATGGTGCTTGGATCTCTGGGAGCAGCTGTGAATGGAGCAGTCAGTCCACTCTATGCTTTGTTGTTCAGTGAGATTCTTGGGGTATGTTATGCTAATATTTTAAAGTGTATTTTTGCTCTTAAGCAAAGAGGAACAAAGGATCCTGTGAGGCAGACCTGGGTGTGTCTTGCACACACATTGGAAGGAACACATCTAAAATCCACAGCATTGATTGAAAATTTTCAAGAGGTCAGCTGTGCCTGATTTCCCTTCGAAAGCCTGCCAAAACATAAAGAGGAGATGCCTCCCCATTTTGCAAAGTAGCTTTTGGTGAAAACATTGACCAAGTTAGTGGGCAGCAAGAGGGAGACCCAAAGAGATTCAGCACTATTTTATCTAAGGCCTAGGTTAGTAGCCTAATTTCCAAGAATCAGTAGGGTCTCTACTACTCTCTGTTGAACCTGCTTTTTAATGTGATAATGTAAGAACATATTCACTAGGAATGACTATAGTTTTGCAGTTTGGGTACTACTTGAGACAGTGTAAAACTTGTGTGTTATCCCCATTTAATTGTTTAAGTCAGGTTAGGTATGTAGGTGTGCAAGGAATGCATAGCCTAAAAGGTAGGCACTATTCTATAAAGCAGAACTTCTAATCGTTTCAGGCGGGAAAGAGTGAGTGAATCATGTAGCATAGGTTGGAAAAGGGCTAAGAAAATACTAATATTGTCTGCAATCTATTAAAGATTGACTTCATGCTGATGATGATTTTGAGGCATTGTTTTGTTATGAATAAAGGCTTAGACATTCCTCTCTAGAAAGTTATTGTAATTCAGTCATTTCTCAGAAGGTTATTTATGAATCATATTTACTTGCAGCTTGATTTTTCCTCTCTAAAATCCAGGGACAGGTAGATCAGGAGACATTCCAACTGATCCCCTCTGTGGCACCTGAACAATGTGCTTGACCTTTTAGCCATCTCTGAACACTTCTTAGGTGGCTAAACCTCAAGCTAATGACTATGGCTTTCACTAGATAGCAGAAGAGTTCTGTAATGGCTCTAATTCTAATCCCCTTTGAGAGTTTAGGTTTGCCAAACAGAGTTCTGGGCCTGAAGTCATCCTCTAAGATGTTGATATATTCACTGAAAAACTCCCTCTCTTGAAATCTGAATCTCTGAGGGGAGAGAGTTTGCAAAGTAAAACATCAAACATGAACAAAATTCAACATCTGTATTTTATTATCCCTAACTTCAAGCAATTTTTGTCAAGGCAGGCAGATGGAATATGCATCTGTCTTCCAAGTGTTGTCTCAGTATCTTCAGTGAGGTAGTGACTTGTGCTGTGGGAGCAATACAGTCGAGGAAGTGAGGGGGAAAACTCGCAGCTATGGAATGAAAAAGGTTTAGCAAAGTCTGGCTTCAAGATTCTCAGAAATTAGACACCAAAAGTGAATGAAGTACTGGGCAATACTAGGTCTGTTGTCTTAGCAGTTTATTTCAAATCAGAAATTCATCTTTGAAACAAATTTCTCAGTTGGCTTTGAGAAACGAATTTCTCAGTATACTTTGGCTCCCATGGAGGAATAGTCTTAGAGCACAATAAATAAATCCTTTTCCATTAAAACTGAACTGGAATCTAGATAATGTAACACCAGCTCTTTTTATTGACCTGATGCTGTTGCTCATGCTACATGCTAATATAGCCAATGTTATTTTTTTATAATCAAAATCATAGTTCAAGAATATAGCTGAGCATGTTAGGATAACCACAGAATGGCTAGTTAAGATTTACAGGACATATTTTCAAGGGAAAAGTTCTTCTGCAGCATAGAGATCTCTTCCTCTCCAATCCACTTCTGCTTATCTAGGTCCTAATCCAACAAAACACTCTTGCCTTCCTTCTTCAGGCTGAGTGTGAGCTTGTGCTTTCCTGGATGTAGGGCTTGCATTAAGAGCCCTTGCCTAACTGATAACTGGCTGCACCAGAGACCTCTTGGGTGCCTCCCAGATCCTGGGATTCTCCCAGCCTTTACCTAGGAGCAACAAAGAGCCTGGTCACTGGGGAGGGGCCTTTCACAGCATCTTTCTTGCTAGGCAGAAAGCAATGGAGCCATTTTGAATGTGCGTGATGCAGGCAGAACGTGAAAAAAGGGAGGATTCACTGCACCCTCCTCTTTCATGAACATCCCAGCTCCAATTTCCAGGAAACCAGGCACAGCTTTTTCCATTATTGAAATGAAGACTCCTACCTAATCTCATCTAACACCTAACCATGCAGAAGCAATAAACTCAAGTCTATTTATAAGAAGCATAAATACTGGGAATCGCCCCAGCATCCCTGGGCTGGTGTCTTCCTTTGTTTATCTTTGTCTCCTCAGTGTTCAGTCTCATATTTATTTGGCACTTCTGCATTTAATCAGGAAATTTCACAGTGGGAGAAAAAAATATGAGTTCCATTAATGTATGGGATCACTCCAACTGTGCAGAGAGAACATACAAATAACTTCCAAAACCTTTAGAGAGTAAAGTGTTTTTCACCCCAGTTCACAGCTTTGTATTTATCATGATCCTTTACAGTGTTTATCACATTGTTTATAGTCTCAGTCATTAAAATTTTTATTCACTTCAGTAGAGATTTTGCTGATGGTTTTTCACGTGAAGAGGTACTGTAGTACTGAAGGGGTAATGCTTAGTGCACGATGAGTAGCTACTCCCATGGTTATGTTTAGATATTGTGTACTGTGATGATAGAGAAAATGCCATTCCGGCAGTTCTCAAACACAGAGTCTTTGCAGCATTCAGTCCTCGTGACACTGCGGCCACCTTCTTGTGCCTCGTTCAGTTCTAGTGTTTAACTAGAATGCTGCCTGCAAGAAACAACAAAAACAATCAAATCCCCACACCCTTAAGTGTTTCTTTAGGTACAAAGGTACAAAGACAAAAGCTGCTCACAGTCAGTCCAGTTCAGAATCATAATGAATTACTGAAGGTGCAATGGATTTCATCAAGGAGATAGGAAGAACAGCAGACACTTTTGTTACGTTCTTTTTGTGATTAATTAAAATAAGAAATTTGTATCAAAACATATGGGTAATTTTCTTTAAATGAAGATTAGTCTGAAGAGCCATATGCCTAACTACTGATACTGATCATAGGCCTGGAACAGACCAGAGCTTGAAACGCTAAATGTTGTTTCAATATTTTGGACTTTGCAGGATTTATTTGGTTACCAGGGTACTGATGTACAAATCTGAAAAAAAAACCTTTGAAGTAGAATTTCTAGTAGAGAAGAGTTGTTTCTTTTTCTCAAATTCATGCTCTAATTCCTCTCAGTAATCTTAATGTATAGATAACTTCGAACTGTAAGCACCGTGGGTTGACCTTTTAAGGCTAGGACTTAAGTTTATTTTTGTAAATTTTTTATATGTAGCAAGTGTAATGGAAATTCAATATGTGCCTTCAGTTGTCTGAAGGAATCTAGAATGGTTTTATTCTAAGTAAAGGTCAAATGCTTAGGTGATTTTTAACTATACCTTAAAGACAAGAGAGAAGTACAGGCACGAGCTGTGGCTCATACCTCTGAGCTGCAAAAGAAATTCAGCAGGTTCAGATCAGTTTGCTGACCTGCGTTCCAGGTGTTGAGGTTGGAAGCAGTGGCTAAAGGAGATGACGGCTTTGATTTGGACCATTACTTTGTCACCAACCAATAACACTGCCAGACACAGAAAAATATCAGATACAAAGAATGAGAAATAAAAGGATAATGCCCTGAAGACTGGGAGAAGCAGGGCGGGACTCCACTTCAAGCACTGATACGGGATGGGGCTCAGGACAGGAGTCCCAGCCTTGCACCAGAGCCTCCTTGCGGGCTGCGCTTAGTGGCAGTGACAGGGAGAGAAGTGGGGTTCCAGACGTTGTCTTTTCTTTGGTTCTTTCCATTTGCTGGCCTCTATTTCTTCCTGTCCTACTGCCTGTTGTGAATCACACTCTTGGGAAGCTGCCACTATTTGAAGAACTTTGGAGTTTGTAAATACCTGCAAATGCCACCCACCAGTTAAGGGCAGGGAACCAAATTCTGTCATGTCCCATTGCAGATGTTGATGTAACTTTTAAGTTCTGTTTCCCCTATTTACATGAATTTAATACTGTGCCCCCCATTTTTTTTTCAAAGACCTTCTCTATTCTCGATGAAGAGGAACAAAGACGACAGATCAACAATGTCTGCTTGCTCTTTGTCATAGTTGGGCTTATATCATTTTTGACACAATTTGCACAGGTAATAGCAGTCCGATATAGGTCAGTATTGTTTCTCATATCTTTTAATGTATGTGTACCTTTCTGATCAATAATAGTATTTATTCTAATGCAGGGATACACTTTTGCCAAGTCTGGTGAGCTGCTTACGAGACGGCTAAGGAAAATTGGCTTCCAGGCTATGCTAGGGCAAGAGATTGGTTGGTTTGATGACCAGAGAAACAGCCCTGGTGCTTTGACTACAAGACTTGCAACAGATGCATCACAAGTCCAAGGGGTAAGACATGAAATAATAAGATATAATAAGAACTGCTTTATTAGCACTAATTTTAGGCTTATTTTGGCACATTATCCTGTAAAATGACTGCAAATTGTCAAAGAAACAGTGTTCCTAAAGTGAGGGAAAGGTGAATGAGTGACCATAAAGATGATATCAAGGATAGTAGTTAAAATTTATCCGTAAAAAAGACTGTGATTTTAATCCATCAGTTTTCCCTGATGTTTCTTACTGATTTTTAGCATGGCTGAGACTTTACTGTGTTAATAGTTAAGTTGCAAAAGGTTTCTGTTTATTCTTTAAGTCAAGGTAGGTAGATACATGGACTAAACAAAGCATTTCCTCCAGGAAGCAGAGATTCCTCCAGGAATCCTGAGAATTTATTTAAATAGATTCTCTCTGCTGGTATCATTAGCAGCAATTTTCTTCACATCTCATTGGAAATTTGGTAGGCAAAAGAATATCTGAGATTTGCATTCCTTCTCTTGATGCAATTAAAGGGAAACAATGTATCTAAACTGACTGAATTCTAGTGCTGTCTACAGCCATTGGTGCCTTGTGTTATTTTAATGATATTTAGAGCTTTCACAAGGTTTAGGGGAAGATTTTTTTTTAAGATTATTGTAGTTACTATTGGAGGCAAACCAATTAATTCCTTTTGTATTACTTCTTTGAAGGCAACTGGATCCCAGATAGGAATGATTGTCAATTCCTTTGCCAACATTGGAGTGGCCATCATCATTGCTTTCTACTTCAGCTGGAAATTGAGTTTAGTTATAATGTGTTTCCTACCATTTTTGGCATTATCTGGAGCTGTGCAGGCCAAAATGATGACAGGATTTGCCTCTCAGGACAAGAAGGCTCTGGAAGCTACTGGACGGGTAACATCATTGTTTAGAAACTAGTTTATATTCATGGCCGTAGAGAGTTGAAAGTCAAGAATTTGGGACCAGCAGTTATTCAAATGTTACAGAACTGGCAAAATTTTGCAGATAAGTTGTAGTATTTCAGCTTGCGAAGCCATCAGGAATTCCACTGGAAATTCCCTCCTGTAAAAATACTCACAGCTTGGACTGTAACCTGCTGTTCAAAATGTGTTAGACCTACATGCTCAACCCAGATCTTTCCAGTCAGTCAGTTTCATTGCTGTTGGGTTTTGTTTAAACACCCGTTTCATGGTTCCCTGTGATTCTCACGTGCTCAGAGAGCAGGGACAGCCGTTCACTCAGAAATCATCACACTGCAGATTTTGGTGCTGAATAATGAATTGGTGCATTGAATTTAGAGAGAACAGGGAGAACTGATTCTTCAGTAAATCCTGTAGTTTAGCACCTTTCCTAGCAATTTGTGGTGCCTCTCTGAGGGGTTGAGAATAGATTTCTGTGGAGAGAGACAATGAAGAAATAAGTGTCCTAACTAATTTTGTTTTTAAAAAAGTAGCATGTGTCAAAATTATCTGTTTTTTTCCATTCAGCTAGAGATTATTGCTACTGAGAAGTGAATCTTGGAAATATTTGAGTGTATTTTAGGACAGCATTGTCCTGTAATCAGGGAGATGTACAAAATCAAGTGCCATTTATTCACACTGCATGAAAACTTGATTTTCTGCATGTGTTTACAATAGCTTGCTCTAGAAAAGCAAATAGAGTTTTGCTGTTGTGGATGTAGCAGATATTGCTTGCAGTAAAATTGCTCTTTAGGTTGGCTGACATCTGGAAAATCTATATTAAACCAGAAACAATTTATGTATGGCATTAGTGCAGTACATACATGAAAGAACTGTGGGAGAATTTGTGGGAGGGAACATGCTGCTTTTTAAAAGTGCAAATTAGGAGATTTTACTTTTTTTATTATTTATTATTTTTATTTCCAGATTTCCAGTGAAGCCCTCACTAACATCAGGACTGTGGCTGGGATAGGGAAGGAGAAGATGTTTATTGACAGTTATGAGAAGCACCTGGAAATACCGTACAGAGCTGCAATCAAAAAAGCAAATGTTTACGGGCTCTGCTATGGCTTTGCCCAGTGCATCGTGTTCATAGCCAATTCGGTGTCGTACCGGTACGGAGGGTTCCTGGTGGACACTGAAGGGCTCCATTACAGCTTCGTGTTCAGGTGGGCGCGTGGCCAGAGCCAGGAGGCTCCGTGCGGCTCTGTGGAGCGGCGCCAGCCAGCAGCCTCCGGGACCAACGTTCCCCCTTTCCTGCAGGGTCATCTCTGCGATTGTGACCAGTGGAACGGCCTTGGGAAGAGCTTCTTCCTATACTCCAAACTATGCCAAAGCCAAAACATCTGCTGCCCGTTTTTTTCAGTTGGTTGATCGGATTCCTAAAATCAGTGTATACAGCGATAAAGGAGAAAAATGGGTGAGCGTGGAGATGAGTAATAGGAGGTGTTGTTCAGCTCAGCGCTGCACTGAACTTGCAGTAACAACTTTGTTGCTCTTTTCAAAGCAGTGAGCTCTGCACTTGACAGTAATGTAAAGTGCAGCTCTTAGGAATTTCTCAGTCCAACACTCCTAGAAATTGGAATAGGTCCAATTTGGATGACTCATGCAATAGCATACTTTTTCCTTCTGTCCCACAGTTTTCAAATAAATCTGATCACAACTGATTTAGGAGGGATATTTTTCAGTTTAACACCATAAAGTTGAGATCGTTCAAGAGGAAAATCATCCAAGCCAGACAAAATAAAAATTCTTAATTCTGGATTGAACTGAAAAGTCAAATCCATAAAATTCAGATAACTTATTTTCTCTTTAAACTTTTGCAAAATTAAAGGAATTCTTGAAATATTGCTACAAATTAAATACATTAAATATTTGGCTTTGAACTATGAAAATAAAACACATCAATTCCTTCTCAGGATTTTCTGAAAGGATTTTTTTTAATAATTCATTGAAAATTAGAAAATTGATCTGAATTCACGTTGTCTTATTTCACATGTTGAAAATTTGTTTTTTTTTAAATCAGAAAAATCTTTGCACATGAATGTCTTTGCACCATCATCAAATTTGAGCTTACATAGAGTCTGTGTTAAAATAAATAATTTGCAAGATAATTCCTGACAATGCAGTATCAGGCAAAAATTCTTCCCCTCTAGGACAGCCCTGCCCATAAGTCCTCGAGTCCCTCTTTCTGGACTGATTTCATGATCACTGATGTCACATGTTAAATAACAGACGTGAGAATGAGATTCGAGGAGTTATTTTGTACTTTACAACTCAGTTTTGTTCTCACTGTAGCTTCTCTCTTATTCCTTCACCAGGACGATTTCAAAGGAAGCATTGAGTTCCGTAACTGTAAATTCACATACCCATCTCGGCCCGATACCCAGGTGCTGAGGGGCCTCTCCGTAGCTGTGCAGCCCGGGCAGACCCTGGCGTTCGTTGGCAGCAGCGGCTGCGGTAAGAGCACCAGCGTGCAGCTCCTGGAGCGCTTCTACGACCCCGAGCACGGCGCCGTGGTAAGTGCGGGGCCGCCCTCCCCAGCAGGGTTGGGGGAGTCCTCGGCAGCGCCCGAGCACGCAGCCGGCAGCGGGGCCCGGGCAGCCGCAGCCGGCGCTTCCGCCAGGGTTTGGTCTTAAACAAAGCGGGTGCTCCCGGCAGGTCAGCGCTGCCACCTCGGTGCCCTGGGGCAGGAGAGTAACTGCCACAGGCCGCAGCCGCAGCACGGAGTGGGCTGCAGCGCTCCCCTGGGCAGCTCCTCTACTAAACGCACAGCGGGCGGCTGCCGTGGTGGGAGCACAGGCTGTCAAGCCTGACGTGAGCCACACAGAGGCTGCAACATCCCTAAATAGAGAGTCCCAACGTGTAGCTTCTTTGCAGGTTCAGCTTCATCTCCCAGCCACTCAATTACTGGGAGCTTAAACAGCATTTTTATCTTTCCCCCACATAAATACTTAATCAGTTGGAATTCTTATTCTTTAGAAAAAAAAGTGTGACAATTACTAAGCCAGGAATCCAGCAAAGCATGTGTCTGTATTGAAGCAGTTAAATAGTTCAGGAGGCCCTAAGATTAAGCAAATGATTTAGTGTCTGTCTAGATCACCAATGTACACAGAAAAAAAATGATTTGCCATGCACAAAGAAGGCAAATGTAAGCAAATTTTGCAAATCAGATCAGTCTTGTTTGCATTTTGGTAATAAGGCCGTGTTTAAAACTGTAGGGATCATTTAGTTTCACTGTGAATTGATTGTGTTTGGAAGCTGTTGTTATGGAATGATATTTCAAGTTCTCTTCTATTTTCTGGTAGCTGATAGATGGCCACGACACCAAGAAAGTAAATGTTGAATTTCTCAGATCAAAAATTGGAGTAGTGTCCCAGGAGCCCGTGTTATTTGATTGTAGCATTGCTGATAATATTAAATACGGCAGTACCACCAAAGAGCTGACGATGGAGCAGGTCACGGAGGCAGCCCGGAAGGCGCAGCTGCACGACTTCGTCATGGCGCTGCCGCAGGTGAGTGCCCCGGCGGGCGCCCAGGGCGGGTGCGGAGCGCGTCCCAGCGGCGCTGGCTGGAGCCACCTGCACGAGCTGCATTGGGGCTGGCTGGAGCCACCTGCACGAGCTGCATTGGGGCTGGCTGCAGGAGCTGCACCGGGGCCGGCTGGAGCCACCTGCAGGAGCTGTGCCGTTCCCCTGAGGTCCGCAGGTGGACCATAGCAAGCAAAGCAGGAGCACAAGCATGTGTTAGGGTTGTGAAAGTTTGGGTGGGGGTTGATGGTGGTGGGTTATTTTGCACAGGAGGCAAATATTTACAGAACTGAAAACATTTACAGTGCTGAAGTAGGAGGAAAGGAAAGGTTTTTGAAAGCAATGCACAGGAAAGAAGAGGAAGCCCAATTTAGTAGTCAAAGCATGACACCGAGTGAGTCAGGAAATATAAGTCCTGTTTGTGGCTATGGCAGGTGTGCTTGTGACTAGGGCATGATACTTGCATTAAAGAAGTCCTTAAATACATTTAAATCATAAAGATAAATGTAAAATGTATAAATACAGTTTAGGTGCCCAGACAGAACACTGGTCCATATAATTCCTCAGCTGCTTTCAGGCTCTTCCCCCAGATCTACTTTTGCCTCATACAAATTAGCCATGATCTTACTATGAGATTTTTCTTCCAGGCCCTCCATCATGCTGCCTGGGCCCCCATGGCATGTGGACTGCATGTCATGGTTCAAAAATATCCCCACAAACATGAATCTTTTGCCTGCCTTTTGAGACAGATACAGTCATGGTCAGAACTCTCGTCTCTCTCCTACTCCTGTTCCTTCAGCTTGCATACCCATCTGTTTGTTCACATTGAAACAAAAATCCTTTTTTGTATTTTTCAGCAATATGAAACTCATGTTGGGGCCCAGGGCTCCCAGCTGTCCCGTGGGCAGAAGCAACGCATTGCTATAGCAAGGGCCATCATACGAGATCCTAAAATTTTATTACTGGATGAAGCTACATCTGCCTTAGACACAGAAAGTGAAAAGGTGAATATACAATGAAAAGAAATGTGGGAGTGTTAATAGAGTGACTTGCAATGCCCTTGTCTGTGCTGTAGACACTGTACCCTACATGGACATACCCTTACGACCTACACGTTGTTCCATATTTTTAATTCAGAACCATAACTTCAATAATGAAAAATCCAGGAAGCAGAACTTTAAATATAATAGCCAGCTACAGCTGCTCTTTGACCCCAAGTGCAGACAGAGGCAGCACTTTGTAGCTACTGTGCATACTCATGCCCTGGGTTTGGAAGCTTGTGGTAGGAATGTTTTACAAATACAGCTTCTATGCGGAAAAAAAAAAAAAAAAAAAAAAGATTATTCTAATGTATGAATGAGGCATGAAGATGCAGTGGAACAGCAGTGATAGGTCAAAGCCTCAGGCATGAATTTGCTTGATTTTGTAATACACAGAGATCAGAGAAATGATGGGAAATTGAAAACATATCTGTGCTGAGCATCCTATATGCAGCATGTCAGCTGAATAAAGACAACAGCTTAAATTCTACCCTATATATATCCATCCTTTCCTTGTATTGGCGTTAGACTAAGCTTATGACCCTGCAAAAAGAGGCGGGGAGGGGCCATTAACAGCCTCACAGTCACAACCTGATTTAGCCCCACAGTCACTTTTAAAAGTACTGCATGAGGTAGTTAATTAACCTGACCCAATCGGATTTCTCCGGCTGAGTCGCATGCTGATGCACCCATTTTCATGGCTCCTTTGTGTGTTGCCTTTAGACAGTGCAGGAAGCGTTGGACAAGGCCAGGGAAGGGCGAACCTGCATTGTCATCGCCCACCGCCTGTCCACCATCCAGAACGCCAACGTCATCGCTGTCATGTCGCAAGGCATCATCATTGAACAGGGCACTCACGATGAACTGATGGCCAAGGAAGGAGCTTATTACAAGCTTGTCACCACTGGAGCCCCAATTAGCTGAATTACTGCAACCCTAACTTTGAGTAACTTTTTGCCCCTAAACAAGTACTCTGTGGTAGGTATGTGTATGTCAGTACCCTATTGTACTACAAAGTAAGTGCTACGCTATTCTGAGGTCGGTGGTACCTAACGTATGTAGCCTTCTGGCGCAAGCGAAGCCCAGCAGGCCGCATGCAGGGAACTATGCGTCGGTATCTCAGCCCACTGCTAAGGGAAAGAAAGCCTGAAAGTAGGAGAGCTTGTTGGTGAGCCGGGGAATTGCCACCACTTGCAGTCAGACGGCCAGGTCCTGCACGTAGCCTCAGGGAGGCCTGTGCTGCGGTGAGGTGGAAGGCACCAGCTCTCTAGGTAAGCTCTGTGGATACTGATGCTGGGAGGCAGACGCTGACCCCAACGTTCTGGCTTGCAGATGGCTACCGCATGTGCCGTTCGTGTGGCTGCAGGTCCCCCCTGCCCACTCCCATCGCCTCCTACGTCAGCTGCGCTGCTTCAGGGAGACTGGCTCCCCCAGGGTGCTCCTACACCCTGGGAAGCCCAGAGCTTGATGTAGCAGCACCCCTGAGCCCAAACCATTAGGTGTTTGTGGAAAAGGCAACTCCACTGTAGTGAGCAAGGCAGTCAAGAGAAACAGAAGCTGTTAAGGCTGGTTTCCCCTACACTCATCACTGTGATCAAAACTGTCAGCTATGTTTGAATATGAATAAATACTTTATTTCAATGTAAACTCCTACAGTTAATCTTGTTATTTAAATCTCTTCTTTTGAACGGGTGATGGATAATATCCTGTTTTCATCTTGCGGAAGGTAATACTGAGAGATATCCTTTAAAAAGACAATAAATATTCTGCAAAGGTGGAATAAAAATAGGGATTAGCCATGACTAGCCGTTTGTTTAAATTAGGCGCAGTAGATAAATAGAGCAACAATTCACTCCTGACTGATGGGTCAGGAAGCAGCTTTCCCTGGTAGAAGCCTGTGGCTGTAGCCGTTCGCTCCAGGCTGCGCGCGCTCGTCTCCAAAATGTGCTACTGGGCACTGGTTTCCTGGAGACAAAGCAGACAGCCAGATAACCTGAAATTACAGCTTCAGGATTTAATTTGTGACTTGGAATAACAGTGTGTTACCTGGAAAAGACATTCACAGCATCCCGCAATCTGCAGCTTGTTGGATGTTGCTTTTTTTCTCCTCTTTAATTCTAGGCAACAAAAAAACCCAGAATTTTTGTGCAACCCCATTATTAGAATACCTTCATTAGAACCTAATGAAAGCATGTAACTGATATTAGAAAGCACTTTCTAAATGAACTTCTCTGTTTTAATCATTCACTAACATAAAAAAGGAAGCTGCATTGTTGGCCTTTAGTTTTAATATTTCAAGCCTTTTCTACATTTCAGGACAATAACTAGTTTAAATGACTATAACCTATTTTGTCGATAATCTATTGACACAATAAGACACAATTATTATGGGTGCTTATGCCATATGTTTTTTCCTAGAGGACTACAACCTTGTGGCCCAAATTACATGAATAAATTGTATTTTTTTTGACTCGTGTGTGTTAACACTTCATCTCTTATTCTTCTGCCAAGCACTTGAATTTCTGCCAGCAGATGCCAAGTATTCGAATGTATTTAGCTGGTGTCTGTACCCGTCTCCCAGGGCAGTGAGCGCAGCCCAGCGGCAAAGCGGCTGCCGGTGCCGCCTGGCTGCTGGCAGGAGCCCCCGCGCGGCGCTGCCGCCTCCTCTCCGGTAAGTGCCATCCTCAGCGGGCCGGGGAGCACGAGGAGCTGACGGCCGCGCAGCAGGTGCCCCAGTACCGGCGCTGCTGGGCACCCTCTGGCCGCCTCACAGCCCTCAGGCCGCAGAGGCGCTGGGGGAGCTGCACGCGGCGCACGAGCAGGGCAGGGCCTGCGGAACAGCTCCGCCGGGGCTGGCAGGACCTGCGGCCTGCAGGGAAGCAGAGGCGCCTGCCCAAGGCCCCCAGAGCCAGCCCTGAGCTGCGGCCTTGGCGCCTCCGGCTCACTGCGGTTTGGTGTCTGCCCTGTGTCCTCTGCGGGGCCCAGGGGCACCTGCAGCGCCTGGGTTTGCTGGCACCCTCCTGTGGGGCCTGGCTGCAGCCGTGATGCTGCACCAGCAGCGGCAGGTGGGAGCAGTGCCTGCTCCTGCGGCAGCGGCGCTCGCTGCGGCCGGCCGGCGCGCACCCTCCTTCGGCAGGGAGTGACAGGAGCAGGGAGGGGTGGGAGAGCAGCCTCTTAGCAGAACGAGTACTGGGAACTGGAGGTAAAACCCATTTGTCAGCTGGTTTGTATGAAGAGAAAGGGCCACCTGAACTGCATGGGCTACTGCTCCTTCGTATGACAACTGGTGGTGGCCAGTGAGCATCTTTTTGTAAAGGGATGGAAGGATTTTTAGGACTGTATTATCCCAGTGAGGACATCTCCTTGTCAGGGCTACAGGACCAGCTGTCTCCTGGGCTCCCATTAATGGAAGCAGGAAGATGAGTTTATGCTCAGTGTCTGCTCAAATTAATAACAATCCCACAAACAGCTGCAAAAGACTGATGAAGTTAAATTCAAATGTTTAAGGAGTTCTTAGTTAAGGTGTGCCACAATCTCACTAAATAAAGATTTCTCTACTACAGCTTCTCAGGGACTGTCTTATTCTACTGTCATCAATTTAACGGTAACCCTAGAAATTTGTTTAATTTTATTGACAGTTTAATTTCATTTATTTAGTTTTCCCACCATTCCATTATTGGCTTCAGTAATATTTCAGTAAGTACACAAGGTGGGTCAGCAGGCAGCTGCCACTGTCCTGTCCCCTAACTTGATATGCTGACAGGCTGCAGCAATTACAACCCCAAGTTGTTGAATCACACCATTATGGTGGGAAAAGGCCTTTAAGAAGGTCATTGAGGCCAGCTGTAAACCCCTCAACACCATGCCTGTTAAACCATGTCCCTAAGCCCCTCATCTACACACTTCTTGAACACTTACAGAGATAGTAATGCCACCACTTCCCTGGGCAGCCTGTCCCAAGGCTTCATCACTCTTTCCATGTAGAAATTTTCCTAGTAGTATCTACCTGGAACCTTCCCTGCACCCGGTGCACCTTGAGGCCATTTTCTCTTGTCGCAGTGGTAGTTATTCTGCAGAAGAGACTGCCACCCGCTCCCGGCCTCACTACAGTCTCCCTTCAGGTAGTCGTAGAGAGTGGTAAGGTCCCTGCTTCACCCTAAACAACCCTGCACCCTCAGCTGCTCCTGAGGTGCAAGGTGATCCGAGGTGCAAGGATCGTGCACTGGTATGTGCACAGCACTGAGAGGAGTACCACAAAAACGTGAATTGTCACTCTGCTTTGAGGTTGTGGCTCCCACGAGAGATTCTTTGCCAGCACCGAAAAGCAGAGCCTCACATGTGTGATGCCCACCTTGACGTCCCCATTTAAAGAGCCTTCAGTGCCAGCAGGCCCTGGCCCTGCTGCAGCAACCATGGGGGCTGTGTTCAGAGGCTCCCTAGGGATGGAGCCAGGAAGAGAAGCAGAGCTGCACCAACCTGCCTGTATCTTGGGTGCCTCTGCTGGCCACCTCAATGGTAGGAGTCACAAGGCACAGAGCAACTTGAACCCGGGAAGAATCTGCCAGAGTTGGCTTCCCCTTTCTCATTATTTGTCCCTGGTCATAATAGCTTAGTCACTGTTCCCTAAATTTTAATAGTCATAATTAGATATATTGATTGATTGCAGGTCATCTGCTGCAGGAAACAGAAATTCAGAGATTCATTAAGGAGAAGAAGCAGGAAGAAGATGGAAGAGTTTTCTTCACACTGCTAAAAACAGTTACTAATTTTTCTTTAAACTCAGGATAGCCTTAACAGGCTCTTAAATAAGGACACCTGTTTTTTTTTTGTTGCCTCTGTAATTTATATCATTAATTAATTCCTATGGGCCAACTCAAACTACTCACCTTGTTTTCCCAATTAATAAGATGCTTTCCAATTCACTCACCCTACAAGTAAGTGGAAGGTTAGAAGCTGTATTACGCTTTGAACCTTTCAACCTCCTTGCTGTCCGATCATACATGCACAGCCTTCATAGGGCATAATGCAGCCGTACGCTGCTTGTCAGCATTAGGAGTTGGCATCACCAAAGTACTGCCTAGGGATTTTGGTGATGCCAAAGGAGCAGACACGGGGAAGCAGGCACTAGGTGCTTCACAATGGACAAAAAGGGAGTGTATGTATGGCTTTACATATCTACACCATCACTTGTCTAGTTAACATAATATTCAATATTTAATATTAGTTACTTCTGTGCTTGGGTGAGCCAATCTGACAAAAATGGAACTTGCAGTGATTTAAGCTTCAATTATGTTTTCATGCTTTACACAACCACTAACAAATTCAAGCTTGTGATTCTTGATATGAAAGAATTAGACTAATTTACCTTTGCGGTACAGGAGAACATGAGGCAGCGTGCTAAGATAATCTCATTACTGACACTTTTCTTCACTTGTTCTGTGTACATGTTCAGGACCCACATATTGGTACACAATACTGATGCATTTTCAGAAAATCAAAGGTGTACTCTTTAGCATTCGTGAGTTGTATGACAACTTTTTAAATACTAAGAATGATTAAAAAAAAAAATCGCAGAGTAGCATAAAAATATATTCTGTAGAGTCTATCTGGAATATATTTTTCTTTTATTCTTTTTCCTTAATCAGAAGCAGTTTTGCACAGGAAGCACAATAATTTACATTTAAGAAAGCCTTTTCTGTAACTATGCTGCTTTGTTTTCCTCAGTGTCTCTGTGCAGCAGTACACTTACAGGTGGTATGATACTGTCACACTATTATCTAGGACTTTAAAGGACAGTATCTGCGTATTAAAAAAATGGAATATTGACTATCACTATATACAACTGGGGCTCGAAGAACCACTGATTTGGAAATGGACAGAACTAACCAACCATCAGGTATCTAAATAAAACTAGTTTATTACATTTTTAAACTTTTGCACACCCCAGCATATTGTTAGAAAACTGCATAGTCCTTCCTTGCAATATTTCAAGGAATAGAGAGAGTGATTCCTATTTCAGAGCTGCTGAGGTCATTCTTGGATGTACTGATGCCTTACAAGAGGTGCATCGAAGATGTGGTGGCTTTGCCCCCACAAAATGGGTTAGCAAAACTACCTCGGGCAGTGGAGGCACCTCAAAAATTCACAGGCATCCACAGATTACTGACCACTTCTTAGAAACTTTCTCTAATTCAGCTTCTTTTCAGTTGTCCTCATAAATAAGTGGACACAGTATGGAACCAAAGCAACTACAGTAAGCGGCATGGCTGCGCTCTTGCAAAAAGAAAGAATGTAGAATAAATACTCAGTATGAGTAGGTATCTTAACAAAGTTATACAGCTGCAGGGTAGCTAAAGAAACAGCTACACAGAGCAGCCGGAAACTTTTCTTACAGCTATTTTTACCTTTGCAGCTTGTGATGAACATTTCAGAATGAATACCAAGGCCTAAGCCAAAGAGTGCACCTAAATTTCTCACGAGTCCGGCAAATGGAGTTGTGTCGATGTTTATCCAGTCTGGGTTGGCACACCACTTCTTTGCCTTTGGAACAGACCAGAGCAAGTCAATATCAAGAAATTTGAGGACTAGGTAAAAGCCAAGGGCAAAGATGAAAAGAAACAGGTTTATCTTGATGTACATTCTCAAGCTTGCTGTCTGTATAGCAGGAGCGTGCTCAAATACTTCTGCTACAAGCATTCCTGGGGAGCAGAAACTGAGTGTTACAGAGAACATCATATTGGCAAGAATTACTTTTTCAGTCTCACTGTAGAATTCAGTTAGACAGAAGAATATCTACATCCACATGACCACTTCCATGGTAAATGACAAAACATTTTTCTCCCACCCAAAGCTGCTATTTTGGAAAACAAAGAAACAAACAGAAAACAAGGTATCAAGCTCTATATGTTTTTACCATGAGAAATGCCTTAGGCCTGACTGCATCTCCCAGATGCCAGTCTACCAAATACTAAACATAAAGTAGAACATTCACTAGATGACTCTGCATTCAATGACTGGTCCTTCCTGCCAATGTAGATTTCAACAAAAGTTCCCATATGGACTTTAGGTATTGAAAGAGAAGACACATAACAGAAGACCCAAATTATTCATAAATGTAAACTCCCCAAATACCAATTGGAAACATGTTTAATTCTGGAAATTAAATTTGGGGATCTTAAATCACTGGGAAGATCATACTGCTAATACGTCTTTTTATCTGTTTTAACCCAGGTTTCTGGCACCCTGCTCACCCACACTATAAACACACCGTTTGCTCCTGTGCTTTTATTTGAAGTGAACCAAGGACTTTCCTCCTGAGAGGAAAGTGCAAGCTGCACAGACATCTGCCCCAGGGTCCTGCCCTGCAGCACAAAATGTGCTCTAACAGATATGCAGGGCAGAGGCAGCCAGGGCAGCCACTCGCACTGGGCTTTAATGTGGTCAGCATCAGCTAGCACACGGCCAGCACTCCCTGCCCATGCGAATAGCAGGCACAGCAGCTACCTAACACTGCCTTGCAGTTTGCCTTTATGCTACCATCAAATCCTTGTCTCCCAGACAGCACAGAACACCATGACAGCTGCAGCTTAGCAGTACTCCTAAAATACTCTAACCAATTAAACCAATCAAAAATACCAAAAAAAAAAAAAAAAAAAAAAAGGGAACATTACAACATTACCAGCAAATACTCCAAGAATAACTTGATGAGGGAAATGTGTTGCTATGAATACTCTTGAGATACACACACTGATCTGGATAATCCAAAAAATAGTCCAGAGGAATGACCACGTCAATCTGAGAGAGAAAAGGAAGATGTTCAAAAAAGTAAGAATAAGGAATCATGTTGATCTACTAATTTACCCCTTTTCTTATTGCACCAGGCTCATACTTTTACCAGTATCAGGTTTAGAAGTGCAAAAGATTAGATCTGGCTGATTAAAAATTGAAAATCAGTACTAAAATATTAGCAAGTGCAGTTGATTTTACTGCCACAACTAGGGCTGCAGGAAGGGACTCCAATCATTTAGGGCTTGTGACACTATCATGTCTTAGCAAAGTGAGGCATCAATAGCAAGTTACATTAGTATTGCTAACCTCCATAAGACCTATTTAAACTGAAAAGATCATCAGCTGGGTCACAAAATTATGGGAACAACCTTGTCAAACCACCAAAGCAATAACAAGACTTCCCTGCAGAACTAAAACACTACAACCAGTGAAGTCTGCCAGCATTTTGTGTTGTTGCTTTAAAACAGGGTAAGAATGACTCCTCGGAAAACAGAAAATTTATGTACTAGCCAAAATCTCAAACAAATAAAGACAATTAATAGAACTCAAGCTTTCCAATATTAAAGACCTATTACAGCCTTTAATAGGAGTTGAATCAGAGATTATATGATTATATACAGCATGTATATAAAGAAACATTTGTATATGCGTATGAGAATAATGAGACTAACCTGTGAAGGGTAACTGCCGATTTATCTTTCCATCCTACCGTGTAGCTGAGTGCTGCTGTGACCATTACATACCAGACACAAGAAGATCCCATCGCATGCCCAGATGGACTTCCTAATAAAAACAAAAATAAAAAATCCAGGCTTAAAAATGATGACTATAACATCTAGCTCATAGAAAATGTCTATTAGCAGTTAGCACCTAATCATTTAAAAAGAAAATTGTTAATAAGGCCTGAAACAACATCAGCCGTTTCTCAAAAGCTTGTTTTCTTATGATTTTGTTTTTCAGAAAACTAATCTATAGGAAATACAGAATGCTTGCCAGGAAATGAGTCAGTAATGATTATCTCACATTTTTTAGCCGGCACGTATCTTGGAAAGCATAGTATTTTTCCATGATTTTGATTTGGATTATGATTTAAAAAATAAGGCATCTAGTTGTTACTTGGCTATTAATGCATTTATAACATTATCATGTTTATACAGCTTTAATTATTTGTATTTTTTCTCCCAGAGACATAGGAGTATAAAAAAAAGGGGGTTGACAATTTGAGCAATATGTATTTCCTCTTCAGGAACGTGCTTATAGGGAATATGTGAAACCATGCAGTTATGTCTTCACTAAAGCTCAGGTTATGGTATACCTCAGCTAATTGTGGGTAAAGGTATCTTGATAAATTTGAGTGCCACAAGCCTAATTTAACAAATATCAGTGCTGAAATTTGAGCTGATCTAAATACTAAACTCCTGCTAGGGTTGTAGTGTACAATGCAGACTTTAAATACGAGGCTCTGAATAGGCTACCTCATAATTAAGGGGAGTAACAACTGGCTGTCTGTGATACTCTAAGTTACAGAACCAGCACAACTTCAGTTGTGCCTTCAAACCTGCCCTCTATCTGCTTCTCCAATTATGAAGTCTTTTGCAACTGGTATTATGATCAGTGTCTGATTACAGTCCAGAAAATTCACATTCTTCTAATTATGTAATAAACTAAGAAATGTACTTGAAACAGATAGATCTGTGTTAATTTATGTTTAAATGATTTATTTTACAATGTTTAAAGCTAAGTTTGCACACAGGTTATCCACAGACCCAGCAGAAGGCAGTGATGCCATAATACACTGGACTAAATGGTCTATCCATGCTAGTCTATAACAAGGAACATATAATCTTAGGGATACTGATAGTTAGTTCTTCTTATCCCAGCTACAGTAATGGATGGTGTCATTTATTTTAACTTAGTGAGGCAAATTTTCATCATACTAGAAGCAATATGAAGCAGCAGAGAAATTTCCATATCTGTGAAAAAAAACTCTGAAAACTAAAGTGCTGCTGGCACGATGTAAAGGAAGTGATTCCTATAATTAGTATCACTTCTTTACACTGATAAGAGGGGCTATGTTTCACCCTGCTAACAGTAATAAATAAATAGAAATTTGCTTGTATCAGACTCTTTTGGCTTGGCTTTTGGCACAGACAACAGAAAAATAAAGGGACAGAGTTATTTCACTGGCATAAGAAGTCATTTTGGCTGAAGAAACTGTTATAACACAATGCTATGGACATAGATTGCAAAGGAGAAAAATATTTCAGCAAAGCAGTAAAACAGAAATACCTAGAGAAGATGGGCACAATGACTTCCAGCTACCGGCACTTATTTTTGGTAATCTGTTAAGAAATTTCTTTAGTAATCAGGTTAGCAATTTTTCTAATTTTGTAACAGGTATGCGTGATAACCTCAAAAACACAAAATAAAACAAATTTCACTGAAAAGCAAAGCATAACATATATCATTGATAAAAAAGCCTCTTTACTGTTGTCAGAACTTCTATAAAGTTCTACATATCATAGCTGAGGTTACAAATATCAAAGAAATGATAGCTGTGGGGTTTTGAAACAGTTCATTACAGAAATACAAACCAAACTGACGTCCTGGCTTGTTTACCAGGTGGCCATATAAACACTCCCTTCAGCTCTCCCTTCGTGCAGCTGCAGAGTTTGTATTTTATGTGTTTTTCTCACATCTGAGGCTGCTTCTCTAATCTTTTCATACAAACTGCATATGTAAATGTGTGAAGTACCATGTAAGCTCACACAGTGATTGCACTCACCCTGCATTAGTGAGGAACATGTGAGTGATAGATATGGTCCATAGTCAATAACAAAAATGGAGGTAGGAGAAAATATGGTCATTTTAAGTGCAAATAGGGAATCAGTAAGACAGTGGTATCCCTTGGATGGAAATAAGAATGGCTTAAGAAAGACACTTTTCTCTCAGTTAATCAGAAGGAAACATACTGACAGGGTCCTAAAGCAGGGCATGGAATTACACAGTGCAAATGGTCTCAGTGCTAAAGTAATTTGAAAAGATCTAAAGCCCTTAACACTGTGGACCAGGCCCCAAAAGAGTTCAAAAGAAAGGCAGAGAAAAAAATCCCTAAGAGCTGACTGGAGAACACGCATGGTGCATGCATCACTACATCCTGTCTGATACAAGGGTTTATGCTTCTTTTTTGAAAGTACAATGGGTTATAATGCAAGATATTGTGAACAAAACGCAGCTCTGAAATCCACCTAAGAACATGCCATGAATTAAACCATCTGGAAGTTAACTGACTGAATATAGTTTACCTAATTTCAGATATTAGGGTTTCATATGTTCACTTCAGACTTCAGCAGTATTACATTTCAGTTCCAAAAATAAGACAATAAGATACAAAAAGGTAATGTAAGTCAAAATGAAAAGGTACATTCAAAGTATACATATGTACATATACATGTATGTAACTTTCTGCTGTGTACACACACACACACATTCAGTGTCCAGTTGCCAATGCAACAAACAAATAGTTACCGCATTTCCTCTCTTCCTTTTTCTCTTCCTGTGTTTTGATACTGTTTGAAAAATAAGCTCTGAGATTTGTACATCACATCTTTGTAAATCACATCCTGTCCAGAACCAGCCACTCTCCTTGAGTGCTTCTATACGCATAATTTGCATCAATGTAATCTCCAGCATGTCTTACCTGGCCCAGTTTCACATGTGATAGGAAACTGTTCAAGGCATGGGCTTGACTGATTGGGATAAATCATTGTTTCTTGTACCCACCAGTATGGACGGTGACCAAATAAAATCCTAAAAAAAAAAATAGCATAAACACAGTAAAAAGAATTTTATGTAAGAAAGCCACAACAAAGCATGATAAATAATCTTACAATAACATATTACTCTAACATATAGTCGCCATCATAAGAAATACCAAACTTGAAAATAAAGAGAACTTCTTACCATTTAAATATGAGGTTGAACCAATCACCAATGACTGCCACCCATATCATTTTAGTACCAACTACTTGATTGAGCTGAAACCAAAGAGGAAAATAAATTGAAAATATATTCCGGGGATCGCCAACATGTGACATGAAATTAAGGAAGTCCTGGTAAGCCCTGTAATCCTTCTGTAAATGCTGGATGATAAGCACCCCATTGCTATGGAGGAGATCCATCTTAAACTGATTAAACTGTAGTTGAAATCTGGTATAGTTCCTTTAATCTTAAATTTCAAATGAGGGAGAAATAGAACCACGGAAGGGAGCTATTAAAAAATGAGAGAAAGTGATTGACGTTGCCTTTATATTGTATCAGAGTGGAGTACCCAGCCATCCCTGGAACATGTGACTCCAAATCTCCAGGAAAGCACATGTCTCTTAACACTGGAAAGCTTTTCTGTTTGCAAATTTTAATTGGAGGAAACTAAGTGAGCTACATGCTGATCAGCAGCAAATTGTGGGGAAAGTTTTGTGGAACCACATTGCATGACTTACGCAAGCCTTTGTATGAACAGTTGGAACTTGTTTGCTTGAATTTTTTCACAGTTCATTTCTCGTCAGGATGGACATTAGTAATGTGTATACTTGATTAAGTGTTGCCTGTGTAAAGGATAAAAAGAATACACAAATAATTGGTCTTTGCAGAAGTGTCACTGAAACTGTACATGTTAATTGGAAATACAATTTGGCCACCATGCTGTCTAATACACATCCCAGTAATGAAAAATACAATCACCATCCATACATCAGAAATGCTGTTTAATACTAGATTTTTTAAAGCACCAATTTTCTCAAGCCAGTGGAAAGCAATCATTCCCCTCCTGCAAGAAGCCATGCTAGCACAGAGCCCACTGCAGATGAAGTTGCTGAACCTCCTCACTCACTGTCACCACTTCCACACTGCAAGTGCTGCCAGGAGGAGCTGGCGCCAACCCGCAATCCCCTCTGCTTTCCATAGCCAGCAGGAGGAGACCTGTGCAGCACAGAGCAGCAGGAAGGAACGGATGCTCATGAGCATTTCTATGAAGTATTTCCAAGTGAAGCACTTGGGGTCTCCACAATGAACAGGCAAGAAAAGCTCACAAAGAAATTAAGATTCTGCCTGATAGTGAGGTGACAGAAGTATGCAGCAAAAAATGATGAGGCTACACACTGAATGAAGGAAGAAGAGTTTGTTTTGCAAAAAAAAAAAAAGTGAAGACTCTGAGGTTTTCTTCTATTTTTTTCTTTCTGGTTTATAAGTTGCTGTAAATACTAGTGCAAACATCAGATCAGTTCATTGCAGATTAAATGGCCTTCTTATTTCTAGTACTTAACTAATACAGCAACTGGTGTTAGATAAACCTAAGTAAGTATTGCTCAGTTATGAAAAGTATTTTAAAACAAGTGGACTTCCATCATGATAATGTCCTCACAAGAGACCAGCAAGTACTCAGGTCACCTTCCAGTACCTTTGTTTAATGCCACCATTGATATCTAGTAGCATCAGGAAAATGCTGGCACAGTAAAACATTTAGAAGTAGATGCAATATCTCTATAAACTCACCCCTTTAGAATAGATACTATAGGTGTAATGATACTGATTTTCACGTTAAAAGTTTCACTATTGATTCATATACTGCTGATTACATTTCTGCTTAGATAGAACAATAAACACCTTACATATAATGTGCACACACAAAAATGCTCTTAGCTAACAGCAAATATATTCATTTGCTTTATTTTTCCTATGTTTTGACTGTTTCAGCAACTTTTATGCAGAGACATCCAAGCCATCGTATTTCTGAAACCTGTCTTAAGGATAAAACCCTCCAGCTCTAGAGTAGAAAGCAGGAGGGCGTTTGACTGATCACAGGTAACACGGGAGAGGCAGGTAGGGACACTGATGTGTGTGAAAGCACTGGGGATCACTTCATTCAACAGGCATGTGGCAGCGTGACATCTAAAGTCTGAGGCACTGAAGACGTTCCGAGCTCTAGGAACCACCAGAGAAGAGAGGAAGAAACACATTTTGAAACACTATACTCAGTAATACATGTAAACTCTAAAAAGGGGCAACTACTTCCTTCATAGCTTTTCTCCCTTGCCTCCTCTCCCTCATTCAGCATTGAAACTATAATGCACTCAGTCTTTTGAGGTCACTTGAGATTATGTATGAAGTAAAACTATATTTGCTATATTTTATTAAGGGAAATTGCAAAGAAAACTAGTGGCATTTATAAAATGGTCAGAATATATATGCAAGTAAATTTTTAAATCAAAGGTTTTGTCTTATTTTCATATGATAAAACAAAGACTTGGTCTTTACATGATCAAATCAATTCTTAGTGCAAAGCAAAATGTTTTGAAATAATAACTGTTCATATAAAGAATTTTTATTTAATTGATAGTTCCTAATTTATTTTCCAAGACAGGCAAAATCATAGCCTGACCAGCAGTCTCTATATTCTTGGTAATAATTTAGAAACAGAAATCACGTTGATGAACCACAGAAGAGAGGATACAATGTTTACAGTTACTTTGCACCTACAGATCAAATATTACATAACTGCTATCAGATGTTGCTAAGCAAATGTTTGCAAGGGAAGGAAAACCCATCAAAGCAAACATTTTCTAAAACCCTGTTAATGGAGACCTATGTATTAAGCCTGCCTTTCTGGTACATTATGTTTTGTTAATTGAACAATAACATTAATTCTGTATCATTTTTTTCATTGGCACTGGACCAACTACAACAATTAACCAGTAATTTAGTAAATTCACAAGTAAACATTGTATACAAGAGCTGACAGCTATTTTCTCAAGTGTGACTGTTTTCCAAATGGAACTGCTGAGAGGATGAATCTTATTTTTAGACTTGGGAAGAGAAGAATATATGAAGAATATTCTTCAAATCTCCCCACTTGCCTTCTGTATTTCATTCCCCTTGAGCACTCCTCACTGGTCCAGGCAACAAGATGTGGCTGCTTTACAGACAGATGGACCAGCAGACATTCAACAAACACTAACACAAACCCATTCCCTGCTCTTGGTTCTGCTCTCTTAATCTAATCTTTCCTAGATACTACACTATCATTATTCCTTGGTATGAACTTAACTATGCAAATATCACAATTGTAAAGATAATCTTGCTTGCAATATGACAACAAAATGGCAAACTGCCACACTTTACAACACTTGTTTACATCATTGTCTTCTTGATTGTTGTTTTCTAACCTCCTACACCAACCCCAAGCCAATCACGCCCAGGGTATCAGATACCTGCCTTGGGAAACCGCTGAGTCCATGCATCAGCCACAGCCCCTCAATCAAACAACCTCTCTGCAGCCTCCATAGCTAGGCCTGGATACAGTTCCAGTCACTGGAGGACTTCCAACTAGCAATAAAATAAAACTCAAACCTCTGCTAGCAAGAGCTGCCTCTCAGTTGAACGGCAATTGCAGGTAATTGTCACTCTGCAGCTGCCATTGTACCTATGTGGACATTGTAAATACAATATATACAGCATAAACCTGAAATTTAAGCTAAGGTACAGATGCTTCCGTAAAGATCTGGCAAAGACAAAAAAAAGCACTCAGAGGGTAAAGCAAAGCTCAGTGCTAGAGCTGTTTAACTGCTGTTAAAACTGCCTTCAACACTTACCCCATGGCTTGAGCACAGACCACTGAGACAAGCCCACTTTAGAGAGCAGCGCTGGATTGGCGGCCTCCTGGGTTAGGGAGCCTCTTGATTCAGACCTCACAGGGGACTTCAGATATAAATGGCTGGTGGTACTTAAGGTCACGAGGCCACATTTCTATTTGTAGTAAGAAAGAACTGTCCGTGTGAACAGGAAAATACTGTTGACCAGAATCACGATGCTTCATTTAAACGTGTAGTGGGATGGTCTGTTCTGGAGCAAGTTTGTAGTGGGACAGTAGAAGGGAAGCTAAGTTGTGCTCTAAGCTCACAACTCCAGAAAACTGCAAGCAAGGATGCTCAAAGCTGTCAGAAAAAAAGACTGCCAATTAAGGCACAACTGGTGATAGCAAATATCATGGCTATGTTTAACCCTTGGCTGGCAAAGGTTCACAACAGAGGTATACAATTAATCACTCCTAGGGAGAAACTTAACTGATGAAAAAGATACCTAACTAGTTATGGAATTCAGCCTAGCAACTGGGGTAAAACCTATTATTCACACAAGACCAGACTGAAAAATCCACCGAAACAATGAGGAGACCTCAGCTTTTTTGAAGTTAGTCACAACTGTATTCCACCAACCCCTGGGGCAGAGCAAAAAATATATGAGAAAATTACCAGCTCATATAATAAAGATTAGCACATTTTATGCCAGGAGGTTTCACTCATCTAGGTTTAAAAGCTGCACGATGCCCAACTCTACACGGGCCCGGGTATCGTCCTCGCCCCAGCTCAGCTTCAGTGCGCGTGTACGTGAGCGCGGCACGCGGGCACTCAGGACTGCTCCGCAGCCCCGGCAGGGGACGGGAGCAGCGCCGCTCCGCCGCGGCCAAAGGTGTCGCTGCCAACCACCGGGCCCGCTCCGCAGCGACACGGCGCGCGGCGGCCATGGCCCCGGGCGGCGGCTGGGCCCGCGACTGCCGGGCCGGGCCGGGCCGGGCCAGGTTGCGGTGGCCCCAGTCCCCGCCTCGGAGCGGCGGCTGCAGCAGGCGACCCCGCTCGCCTCGGGCAGCCGTTACTCAGCAACGGCCGCTCCCGGCATGCCCCGCGGCTGCGCCCGAGCCGGGAGGCTGCGCGGCCCAATCAGCCGTGCTGTTGTTACACGGTCCAATGAGGAGGCGGCCACAGGGCGGCGGGAAGCGCCGCAGTTTGAAGGCGCGCGAGGCGGCGGCAACGGGCGCTCCGCAGCTGTTGGGAACAGGCCCAGGTGGGCCCGAGCCCTCCGCCCCGCTCCCCTCCCCTCCGCCCGCGGGCTGCACCGGCGGCGCCATGATCGGCGCCAGGGCGGAGGACGAGATAGCCGCGTTTGAGAGGGAGATAAAGCAGTTCTGGGCTAGCTTCAAGAGCATCTACGGCAGCGAGCAGGCCAGCCAGACTGTAGCGCTCAGGGATTCGTGCAAGGAGTCCATTAAAGCACTGACAGGTAGGGAGGCCGTGTATTCGCGGTACATCTGCGCTCACCTTATTATCAACTGCCTTCCGCTAATGGAAATAACTTTCCATTACAGAGAAATGCTCTCAGAAGTTAAAAGAAGAGGACCTGATGATTGACAAAATTAAGGAGTATAACAATGGTAGAGTATGGAGCTTTATCTGTTACACTTGGTACTTCCAAAATTAACCTGCAACTGAATAATACTTTCAAGCTGACTTTCTAAAAGACAAACTGCAAAATCAGAGCAAAGGTGGATTTAAAACTGAATGCATTTGGTTATAGGATATAAACGGTGTGTATTAAAAGCGACTTGCTGGATAATTCTTTAACAGAGTATGTTTAAGCTTAGTTAAAACTTCTGCAAATGGTGTTCTTGGTGCTTAAGAACTATCAGTGCTTAAAGCTTGGAACAACAACAGTGTACAGCACCTGCTCACTGCAGTGGAAAAAGTAAATGAAATGGATTCATGAAGTTAAATATTGTGAGGTTCCCTATGTCTTTTCCATTATTAGTAGTGGAAAAAAGTCACCCTATCCTTTCAGAGTTAACCACACTGAGTTCTGTAATTAATCTTAAGAATTTTAAGTAAAAATAAATTGTGACCACACCAGCAGTCAGCATTTCAATTTGTTTTCTGTCAGATGATTTCTCTGCGGAGAGAATCCATCATGCTTGGCCTTTGACCTAACGTATAATTTTGGCACCAGAAACAAGTGGCGTATGTCTGAAATATCAAGGGAGCTCCCTATTTTGTGACTTTTCTTCTGGTTAATTTTGTGTGGACACTTTACTATGAAGAGAGTATCAGATATAAGTGTGCAGTTGATGCAGTTTGCCTTCTACTGGATTTTAATCAAATGAGTCATATCTCAATTGATATAATTGGGGGCCTAATTAATTGACTGTAAATGTTAATGTTTTCCTAACTGATTTCAGAGATTCTCCAGCAGAACAAATTCATATCAGAAAATGAGGAAAATTTGACAGAAATAAAATCTGACATCAGTCATGAAGAAGAGCAAATTAAGAGCTTGCTGGACAGCATTCAAGAACTTAAAGAAGAGCTGATGAAAAAGAAGGAAAGTAAGTTTTGAAGTTGAATTAAGACCAAAGAAAAACCAAAAAAAAAAAACAAATACAGAAGCCTTTTGGAGTATGCAA
This sequence comes from Crypturellus undulatus, assembly GCA_013389825.1. Classification (NCBI taxonomy): domain Eukaryota; kingdom Metazoa; phylum Chordata; class Aves; order Tinamiformes; family Tinamidae; genus Crypturellus; species Crypturellus undulatus. The sequence goes on from VWPW01017979.1 coordinate 495,367, forward strand.
GGGCTTTGCTCAAAAGCCTCAAAATAATAACTAGGTAACCAGTAAAGTCCACTAATAAAGTTGCAGGATGTGGAGATAAGGTGAAGAAAGGTTTAAATAGCAAGGTAAAGGTTCAGTTATCAATGAAACTTTCATTTAAAAGCTTTCACTCCTCATCTTGGGACTGTTTAATTAACTACCACTTTTAAGGTTTTAGATGAGAAAATAAATAACCAATTATATTGTAAAATGTATTTTACAGCAATTATCTGAGTCTTAAAATAATGATGCTAATAGGCATTAATTCATTCAGTAAAAAGAACACATAGTTTCTCTTAATTAGAGAATGGTTTTGAGCACTTTTTCTGGATGGGCTTTTTTATTGTCCCGAGTCTCTTTTACCTGTTTTACCTCTATTTTTATACTTATAGTAGCTTTTAAAATTCTAGTAATAGCTTCCAAAAACCAGGCCACTAAGGAGAGAGTGGAACAACTGTGCAAGTCTAAAGCATTGTTTGAAGAGCATCTTGGCCTGGAAATCCGCAGAATCCATGGTAAGTTTTCAAAACTTTTGTGTGCAGCAATATAATGGTTAGTGCTTCACTAGTGAAGTGAAGAATAAAGCAAGTTACATACTGAGTAAGAATGCAGGCCTTGGCTCAAATGTACTCTTTGGTTTAAATGCCTGTAGGGTGTTACAGCTTCCTGTCTTAATGACAGGCCATCACTGCAGTCATTTTACTGGAGGTGAGTCCTGCTGCCTGCAGGGTGGCTGAGAAGTGAAGAGCTGAGCTGGGCAGTGGTGGGTGGTAATTTTGTCAGCAGACTCAAAGCCAGTCATTCCCCTCCTCAGCCCAAACATTACCCTAGTCTCTCAAGTGGCAGAAGAAGGTGCATTAAAACATACTTGTCTTGTCAAGCAGTTTGGTCAATTAGTGAGTATTCTGAAGACTGCTAAATGAAACCGAGCTGCTGCTGAATACTGTGATTATTAGTCATCATGGAGACCCTCTAGCAAATGTTAATGGTCTTGCTCTATTCTGTTGTGTTTGCTTTAGATGAACAGTTGCAGTTTATATTCAGGCACATTGACCACAAAGACCCTGAGAAGCCGTATACATTCACCCTTCTCATAAATGAACAGGGAGATTATGAAGGTATGTAATTATTGTAATTTCATGAAGGTATGTAATTTATGTAATTTCAAAATATTTAAATAAGAGAACAGAATGTGATGCCTCTGTCTGAAAAAAGGGAGAGATGAGTTTGAGTACATTTTAGTAACGTTATCTTCCTGACTTCTAAAGAAAAACTTAGTAAGGCTAGTTTGTCTTTAATGGAGCTTCTCAGTTCACGTATGAAAACACAACTGCTTATCTTTGTTCCTCTCCATTGGTGGAGCTGCTGCTTGCTTTGTCTCAAGCAAAGCAGGAGTGAGAAACCATATATGGAAAGACATTGTGGTCATGGTTCTTTCCCTCTGTTGGAGTGTTTTATGCTGGCAGGTGTATGTAAATCTGATTCAGAAGCCTCATGGCAGGAAAAACTATGTTCCCCACTAAGAAATCCTTATAGTTGTGTGGTAAGAGAGAAAGATTAAAACCAGAGTTTCTCGGATCTTAAAGACGTTTTTGCAATACAAACTTTACTGCTATTCTTTTTCTTAACTGAAGTAACTTGAGTTACTGAGCTAACTGGCAACTGGATGGACGCTTTTGTCTCTCTGCTTTGCCCCATAAGTATGGACCAAGAGAGGCTTATGTTTTTACCAATTCAAACATAAAGTGTGCACAAGCCCCAAGCTTATCACATGCTGGGCTGCATCAATTTTGAGTCTATCCACCTGCTGAGCAACAAAAGCCATGTGAACATATTCCAGCCTTTGAGGTGGGTTGGGGCGGGTCGAATTGTAACAATTCAAGTGAAATTGAAGCAGGAGCACATCACTGGGTGGCAGTTCTGGAAATTGGAAAACACTTTTGTGCTCTTTGAGGCTTTGTCTGCACTGGTAAAAAAAAAAAAGATTAGTAAGTCACTCAAAAATAATGCTGAAAAAAAGAAACTAAAAATAACGTAATGAACAAAATTGCATTCTATGTGTATCAAAAAGCACTTTTTTAAAAAAATAAACATAGTCTTATCTTTTGGAAATTTGTCATTTCAGTGACTTCCCATTCTCCTCCCCTGGACTGTATAGCGGAATTCCAGCAAAAAGTGAGAGAAACTAACAATTTTTCTGCATTTATTGCCAACATCAGAAAAGCTTTCACTGAGTTATCTTATAAATAGTCTCTACAGGGACATAAGCTACTCTTTTCCTAGCTGTAGAGCTCTTTTATTTCTCCTTCCTGTATTATGAAATTATCTTTTCTATCCATGTCTTGCTCTAACTTCTAAATAAAGAAAAATAACCAAAAACTACTTTGGTCATTATCAATCATTGGATTATTCTTTGAACAACAGTATAATCAAATACTTCCTTAGCTGAATGTCTCCAGACATGTAAATTTGTATGCAAGAGGAAGTAGCTCAGTTTGCCTTTGAGGCCTTCGCTTGTTTCAGAGCATTTTGCAAAAGCCTGATAAAATAGTATTTCCCTTCAGAGATGCTGCTTATATTCAGAAGGTTATCCCCAAAGAAAAGTGGAATTTGGCTAAATGAGCAGGGATAGAGATGTTCTACAGTGATAGAGCAAGGCCTGTCATGCAAACCATGACCATAGAAAATGTATATTGATTTTTTTCCTGAAACAGGCCAGGCAGATCATACCATCTACACCAGATAGGAAAGAGCGGTTTTTTGATACTTATGTTAACAATTTTTTTTTCTTCTGCTCCTATATTGTGCAGATCATGAAAAGAATTTATTTATTTATTTATTTTTTAAAAAGCCTCAGGTTTGGTTGTATATTTTTGGTCATCAGTGTGTGATACAAAAGTATCAGATCCTTATCCAATGACTGTTTCTGTTGCTAATAACAGACTTGATGAACAACATGTTCCTACTAAGAGTTGCATCCAAGAGAAGTAAGAACTCTGTCTTGATTAGAAATCCTTGAGAGCTGACAAAGAACATTCACCTCACCACCTGTCTGAGACAGAACAGCTGGACTGATCCTGGGGTGGTAATGGTGAGCAAGTGCAACATGGAGGAGGAGGATCAACCTGGGTGGTTAAGGGAATTCTTAGGAAGGTTTAGAATGTTTTGGAACAGAGAAGCTACATACTTTATGTAATAAAGAAAAATTACAGTGAAGTGTTATTTATATTTACCTGAAACCCTAAGACTGAGCAAGGTCTGAAATGAATTAGGACATGAAATAAAACAGTTGCAGACAAATTATCTCTGTACAGTGCTGCTGATCAGGAAGGCTGTATTAGGGTATTGAGCTTTGTTTAAAGCTATTCTTTTTCCCATCTTATTTGTGATATCCTACTCATTTTCACAAAGCATTTAAATGCACAACTAAAGAAGTGTGGTCACTTAAGATTTTGTTTAAACAATATAAAATTCTTTCCCCTGTACTCAAGGTAGAGGGTGAGCAACATATTAAAAGTACAGAAAACAGCCTTTATAGCTGGCTGAAGAGTGCAAATGCTTTACTGTACAAAATGTGCCTCAAAGAAACAAGTTTGGGAGTCTGCCTTCTAGCACAGTTGCACATTTTGCTTCCTTTTCAATAAACGTATCAATAATCATAAAGGAATATTTAAAGAATATGTATTTCTTTCAATTAGTTGCTGCTTTCGCCAGAACAATGCTGGACACACTTTCATTTATGTCAGTAAATTAAGTAGAGTTGTATAATAACAGCAGTAATTAAAAAAAACACACACACAAAAACCCACTCATTCAGGCCTGCACTTGGCTTCCCACCTTCTCTTGTAGTAGTTATGACTGCAGGACTACCTGCTCCATTGGTAGCTCTTTTCTTTCTTCTTCATAGTACAGAAGCCCTCATCTCCCATGTTACAAATTCCCTTCTGCATATCTTTGTGAAACATTCCTGCACTTTTTCATCTGCTTGTGTCACCCCCTAAAGCTAAAAGTCTCCTTTGATCATCTTAGTAGGAAAAAAAAATAAATAGATGTATATCAAAGCACAGCACTGAGTAGAACAAAGCCAAATGCTCAGACTTACCACCCTCTTTATGTCCATCTCAGGCACAAGCAGCTGGTTTATTGCTTCTAATGAGATTACTTTGCCAAGTTTGCTGTGCACAGAACATAAAATATATGACAACCACTGCATGAGAATTTACGTTCCTAAGAAATATTTGCTAGAAAAGATGATATGCCCAGTTAGTTGTAAATATTCTGCGCATACCTCCAAATCAAGTAGTAAAGTTTGAAGTGTTTATTGAATGTGATTTGAACCTTTACAACTCTTTCTAGAGTTTGAATAACAAACCTACTTGTCTGTACCAGAGAAACCAGATGCAGATCTTCCTTCCTCTAGAATAGAGCCAGGCACTCCCAAAGCAAGGAAAAGCTAAGGACAAAAGAAAAAAGAAAGCAAAACGTTAGTCAATAAAATACAGCCTCACCCCATCCAATACCAGCTATTATGCTAGTTGAAGATCTGTCTTAAAAATCTTCAGTCAACCTTTTGTGCCTTTATCAAAGGCACTTTGCTCTAACACAACTTCACACACTTGACTATGTCTAGGTGGAACTTTCCATTTGTTATGAAGCTGCACAATATCGCTACACCCAGGAACTGCAGGGACAACGAGGGCAGGGATATGTACTGTCACCGGGGCTCCAGGCTGCTGGACAGCACAGAAACACGTCGCTGCAGCCGTGCCTATGGCCACCAGGACAGAGAGCTTGCTCATTCTGTGACAACTTCAAGAGCGGGGTTTAAACTGGCATATTTCATAAACCCTCTCAGATGTTAGGCATATTTTTAAAAGCAAACAAATACTGGCTACACATGTGAAACTAGAAAAAGACAAGGAAATTATGCTGTGCTTCTGTCATTTATATTCCTATTGCATTGTTCCATTACTGAAGTATCATCTTCTTGAATGCCTCATTTAAAGGCTGTGAATTATTTCAGTACTCTGAAACTGTTTAAATTAGTCCTGCCATATAAATCATCAGGCACTCACTTGTGAGTCATTTATAACTTTTGAAAAGCCCTGCCAAATCACCTATAACAAACATATCTATACACAGATCATTTAGTTATACAGGCAAATCACAGAAGTTTTTTAAGGTCATGAAACTGTCTCTAGTAAATAATTATGGTGCTATTCTTCCCTTTTTTACCTTTTTGAAAGCAACGGTTATGACTGAATTACATGAGGCTTTCACTGTTGAAACAGGATCGTGTGCCTGCAGAGCGGGGTTTGACTTGGGCTGCCAAGCAGCGACACTCCATGCGCTTCGTACCTCGCACCTTCCCTGCTGCCTCCAAGTGTCACATATGCATGATGCTTCAGGCCCATGAGCATATAAACAAATTGTACTTTGAGAAGTAGAAGTGGTAAACCCCGATTTCCTACAGATTTGGGAGTTGTCCTCAAACAGTGCCATCCCGCCTCCTGCAAATCCTTCAGCTGGTCTTTAGGCCTGAGCTGATGGATGAGGGCCAGCGTCTGGGCCGAGCTGGGCTCACTCACCGAAGTTGCTCTCACAGAAGTGTCTACACTGCATGAAATTCAGGGAGGCCCCTTAAACCAGCAGCACGGCTTAGTTTAGAGCCGATATCATCTGCTGGAGTTGGTGTATGGATTAGGTTGCCCCACACACTAAAGGCTACAGGCACTGATCCTACTCTGAGTTTGTTCATTGAGAAACTACCTATCAAAATTACAACACATCTTAAGTGTTTTGGCTGGATCAAGTTTGAAGTAAAAACAGACAAGAGATTTGGCAAAAATGCCTATAAATAGCATGTCCTTCTGTTAGTAAGCAGCTCTTTTAAATATACCTTAGAGGAGACAGTAATTAAAATTGTTATTATTGGGAGATAAGAGGGGAGGCTGTCTTTAAAAAGGGCCTAGATGCGGCAGAGAGTTGTTAAATAGGTTAGTACAGCACAGAGCTGATTCAGTTTTAAGTATCACATTTCACCTCTGAATTTCAGGTTGATTAAGAAATACTTAAAGTAGGCAGCTGTGGATAGCCTTACTCAGTCATCTTGGAATGTGTGAAAATAAGATGAACAGGACTTCCCTACCGCTGAATGCAGCCCTGGCAAAGCCCCAGCTCTGATTTTCCAGCCAGGTACAAAGCTGTCATTATGCAGCAGCTCTGGAGCATCAGTATTGCTGAAGAGACTTTAAATCTATTGCATTGCTCATCCTTATCAATTCAGAAGTAGTTTATAGCCAGAGTGTAAATCTGTCGCACGCAAAGGAGGCTGCATATCTCCTGCATTGCATTTCCTGCCTGATGCTTTTAAAGATGGAACAAGCAGCCCTGCAATTCCTCTCAGTTTTATTCCTTGTGACAGCTCTCTGGTCACTTAGATACCCATGGCCAAACTCGCAGCTCAGTTTGTACTGGATGCTTAGGCGAACTGTAGGAATAGCAGATAGACTACCATAATTGAGGCTTAACTGGAAATAATCCCATTGGGACCAGTTAGATATATTGGGAATTTCAGCAGCAAGGGCATCTATTTCCCCTGGAAATCTCCTGCTTATTGGGATTAGGAGCCTCACTTCTGATCACTTGTTATACGCAGATGTCACAGTTGAACCAATTAGGCTAAGTAGGTGGCCAAATTTGGTCCTACTGCCATAGAGGCCACTGCAGAGCGTAACAGGCACATAGCTCTGTTCTGTGACTACATTCATTAAAGCCTTGGCCATGCAACACACAATCCATTTTAAACAGACGTCTGTATTATTGCTAAATAGGAAGTTAGAGAAATGCTTAGATGCCTCACAGAATGGGAGCTGGAGAAAAGCACCTTCCAGTAACAGGCAAATAAAGCAGATCTCATCTGTACTTAATGCAGGTTTTGAAGATTTCATTTGTGTTAAGAGACTGTAGATTGGAAGACTTAAATTTCAAATTTAAGCAAAACACTTTTTTTTTTTTTCTGAAAGAAAAGGCCACTTCTATGGCATTAAAAGAAGGCTTCATGATTAAAATATATAGAGAGTAAAACTTTTGTATTGGTATACTCATCAGTAATTGAACTGAATCTCAGGTCAAGCTAAAACCTCCAGGACCTAAAAGAAGACCGCACATTGGAAAGTCTTAAAAATATCAGAGGTAGAAGGATGTTTTTCAGATGTTTAGGAGACTGTATCAATTAGTACTTCTTAGCTAATTATTGAAGTATAGAAAACATATTGGTCATGCTCTTCCTTGAGATATTAACTAAAATACTGAACTAGCTTCCAATGCTTCATTTTACACTGCCCTTTTCAGAGATCAAAAGCTAACAGCTTTCTGTGTCACACCTAAGCAATTTCATTTGGCAGCTAGAGCTGAAATTAAATTTGATGGTTTGAACCTTGCTAACATGCGAGTGTTACACAGATCTCAGCATTTAACCAATCCCTCTGTGTACAACATCTGCTTTAAGCGTGTTTATTCTATACCAATAAAGCCTGCTTCTAGAGAGGAAGGCGCAGCATGGAAAACAGACTGAAAAACACATGCCAGCCCTCCTTACCCTCTGCTCCACGGCATGTTAGGGAGGTCTCCTGTGGATACCTGTGAAAAGAGGCCTAGGACAACACACAGCTTATTCTGCTAGTTAGTGCAATAGAAATAAATGTATTTTTTCCTGTTGTGTTTCTAAGTAGATTGACTTCCTTTCCTGCTCTGCTGACCCGCAGAAACTGCCCCTTCTTGCTCAACAGCTGCAACTTGGCTATGTGCTATGTGTCTAATAGCTTCCTGTGCAGTAGTTGTATCATTTTGCATTTCCACAGTGTCTCCTCATCTCCACTGTGACAGTACCAAGAAGCCTGCAGTACTGGTTTTGTTGATGAGAAACACTGCATTGAGAGCTTTATCTTTTAAAAATGTATTAATTAGTCTTATGATGCTGTTATGGTAACCTTGAATTAAGCAGGCCACTCAGAAGGGAAGTATGATGAACACCAACTGAAGCTCCATAGAGGATTGCCACTTCCCTGCTCTATGATATAATTTCATATTGCCTCAAAAATTGCACTAAGTCTTTTCCCCTCAGCATCTAACACTGCAAGTTCAAGTCCAATTTGCTGTTCCTACCTATCTCCACATCTTTTTCGCTGTTATTGCTTTTCAATGTCTTTCTCCCATTGTCTGTGTGTGTAGCTTCCTCTCCCGCAGGACGCATTAACTCAGAGCTGAGTCTCAATTTATTTTGCAAATGCACCTAGTCTTTTCAGGGCTCTTTTCTGTGCTGATCCATAGTCCCTCTCATGTTAGCGTTAGCTTGAATTTCACAAAGTCATGAAGTCTTGCCCAAATGGCACAATCTTTCAGTGCTTTTCTTCCACTAGTTCTAAAAAGGTTTTCACTTCCCTCTTTCCCCAAATCATCCTTGGTCCCACCAGGTCCTTCCTTTAGGACTAAACTACCAGCTCACAAAAGAAGCACTCTGAATTCTAGCTTAATGCTCATGATTCATGCTAATATTCATTTGCTGTTTCTTTTGTTTTCCAGTATTGAGCATGTTCTCATTTTAATATTCCCAATTCAAATAAATATGGAAACTTCACGGAAAACAACCTATGATGGTCATATTAAATCATCCTGGACTCTTCTATACCGGAGTGAATTCACAGCCCGTTCTGTGAAATTTGCTCAAGAAAGCAACTCATTGACAAATATAGACTGTGTGAAATCTGTCAAGGGGCAGGAATAGGACATCCTGTAGAACAGAGCAGGAAGAGGACAGAAAAAGTGCACCATAAATTAGGGAAATAAGGATCAACCTTCCTCCACACTGGCAGAGCCTCAGGTGGAGCGGCAATGCCTCCTCGCAAGCTCCCGCAAGCTGCATGGCAGCAGCGTCTGCGCCACACGCCGCAGCCTGCCCACGCGCCCTGCTCACCTTGGGATCCCTTCACTCACCTTCTGCGCTGCTGGAGACTCTGCTGCTCCCACAAACGCTGTTGCCCGTGGGCAGCCGCCAGCTTGCACTTCTCTTAGAGAAACACAGACAGTCTGCTTTCTTCACCTGAGAAGCAGTTTCCTGTACAGGTGGCCTTTTCCACACTCACAGGCAGTAGGGCAAGGAACTCCTGCTCCTTTTCACATTGTCCTCAGCCACTCTCTGTACACATGGCTTCTTCCTTGTGCTGTATAAGCAGAGAGGTATAATGTAGAATAGGAAGCAAAGGCCATTAGAGACACAAATGGACAAACTCTCACACAGCTGAATTTCTTGATAAATCTCTTCAATAAACAAGTATTTAAATGCCACATTAAAGGCACTATGAGATTATCTCTCTATATTATCATGGAGATAGGTAATACAGTAATTAGGTCTTTAATTATGATGCAAATGCCCAGGATTGCTTCTCTTCCAGTGGGAAAATTCCAACCGATGTATGAAGATTCCTGTGCAACAGGTACCTGTGCTTTGAGAACTGTTGCCTCCCTTTTCTGCCGAAGATGCATGTTTGTTTGCTTTTTTTTTAAACACATCCTGTCATTCGAATAATTTCTCATAACCTTGCAATGCTAAACCAAAGGCTGCCTGACAACTGTACTTTCTGGGCTCTACTTTAGTTAGTGTATGGAAGCAACTCCAGCTCAGCACACAGCTACATGTGGAGGGCTCCTCAGTTAGGAAGAAAACTTTAGCTCCTTTTGCTTTTAGCAGTAGTGAAAAAAATACAGAATCCTATCATAAATAAATGAGCAGAACTGGTGTACTCTGCAATGGTGGAGGTCCGAAAAGTTTAATCAGTGCAACCCACAGATGCAGTTTCCTTGGTAAAATCAAGAGCTGCAGTTTTTCTCTAAGAACCACCCTTGTACCACAGTGGCCCTTCTCTTATTTTCACAAGTGGCCAGGAGTTGGCATAGTCTGAAACATTTGAATGAACATCTATTTTTAAGGAACTCAAACTCTTGAGATTTTCCAAAGTGGCACAAGCTGAAACAATAGAAAGTCAGAAACAATAACATGAAAAAAATTACTTCTGAAATTGTGGCAAAATGTCTTTTTTATTTTTGATTTGTATAGAGAGAACTCGTCCTTCTAACATTTACTGTCAGAAACCGTCTTGTACAAGAAGTACCAGAAAACATCACAGTGACAAACTCAAAAACATACAAGGATCTACTCTAAAAATGCTGGAGTTTGGAGGCTAGAAAACAATCCTCTGAGCTAAAAGGAAAATACTATGTTTGCATTTCACAGAAAAGAGAAGAAAACTGACATTACGTTCCTAATACTTATTTTTATTATGAAAGTGTCTCCAAATTAAAATAGCCCACAATACTGATTGGTTGCAGAGATTCAATGAAGAGTAATCATCTTCCCAATTAGAAACAAAACAACCCAAGTTAAACACAAAATAACTCCTGAAGTTGTGCACAACAGCTATACATGAAAGCACTCCTAGCTAGCTAGCACATCACTGTGTTTGCAACAGTGGAGCTCTAACACATCACTGTATTTCTGAAAGAGTTGCTTCAAGCACAGGATTTTCATGAAAACACAGGTGAAATGGTGTCATCTGTCTCACCCTGACCCGCAGCAGGTATCAACATGCATGGTGGGATACGAGAGCTCGGGTACGGAAGTTAAATCTTGGGACTGCAGGAGGTTGAAGCTCAACAGAAGCCATAAAATGTGTTTTATTGCACAGATCATTTTAGGTCCTGTAAGACAATCGTTTTGGTCTTTAATCTGACATGGATGATCATTCATGTGGCTCCAAAACACCATTTTATAGTATTTTCTCCATTTTTGATTGAAAGCAATTTCAAAAAAACAAGAACTGTGTACAGACACAGTCAAACACTGTGTTTTCATGGCAACTGCAGTCAGAAATCCTTACAATTTAAAAGCTATACACATATGCCACTTTTCCAAACTTTCACCATTATTTTTAAAGAAAATTAAAATAAAATAAGTTTTTCTTACTGAAGTTCCCACTAGGTCCCTGTTCCAAATCAAAACCAGCCAGAACACAAGTAATACAGACTAGTTTTGCTTTAGGGTTTAAAGGCAACTGTAGTTTGCAGAACACTGAAGTTGGACCTCCTAGGGTCTACATTACAGAAAGGGTAAAAAATATTGAGAAACTCCTCTCACACAAATGTCACGAGAAGTAGACAGTAGGAGACATACAAAAATGAGTTGTAGCAAATAGATTAAAAAAATACCAAAGCATCAACTGTAGAAAACCAATGATAGCCTATGTTTCTCCGAGACTGCAGAAGGCTGCAGTGAGAACATGAATGAAAGAGGCATTAGTTTTCTTACTAAAAGAGTCTGTGTGAAACATGTGCAGTGTCTAAATCAGCTCCTGTTGATCTATCACTGACACTTGCCGCAGGGTAACTGCTTTTGCCATTGGCTTCCGTTTGGAACCAGAAAGTGATTTTCACTCAAAATGGATGCAGAATTAAGACCCAAATCACTTCAATGTAAGCAAAGATTTAGTGCTTGCTGCTTGGTCTCAGGAAAGAATTTGTCATTGGTGATTGTACAGGATGTTCACAGGCTGCAACAAGAGCATCCGACGGCTTCCAGAAGAAAGCTGTGACATCTGCTCCGATTCTGTGGGCATCATTAAACAAATAACACATACAAAAAAATACAAAATGGTAAGAAGGAAACAGCGTGGGACACTTTGGTATTTTAGAACTAGCACTATTTAACACTGATCAAGATCAAATGACTCCAAAGCCCAACCTTGTTTGATCAGATATTTCCACCATTTTCTACATTTTTTAAGCTTTTTATGAAAAAAAAATCACAGATTTTTCGTTTGGTACAACACATGGCAAACATGCGTTTGCTATGGAAACAGTTACGGAAAACAGCAAATAAAATAAGATCTAAATCTTATTTTGCTATATTCTGGGATGGCTAGAGATAGAAGACAATTTCTTGCTATGTACTAATAATGTCTACAGCCTAAATTCTTTCTTCTTTTTGCTACTTCAACATCTCAACCACTGTGTCTTTTACTGTACTATAACAAGGGAGCCTAGAAGTTGAAAACAAATAGTTTATAGAATACAAAGCCTCATTTCTAAAATGACTAAAATGACAATTCTACAAAATATAAGAAAATACAGAACCTTTTAAAACCTTGCATTTACCTAGAGCTGTAGGAATCACTTCAATAAATTTTCTGGAATAGATGTGATTATCCTCTACATACTTAATGGCCTCCAAAAGCACTTTGCAAAGATTTTCATGAGAGAAGCAAACAAATTCAAGTTAAAAATAATGCACCACATTGCACTCTCTGTGAGGAGTAGAAGATTCATTGCTTTAACCATTGGTTAAAGCAATAAATTAAAACACACTGCCAAATATGGTCACTACAGCATTTGGTCCTTCTCACTAAAGTCATAAAATTGTAAGTGAATTTTTCATTTCCATAGAAAATTGTAATTTGAAAGCTTAGTTATTATTCAGGGAAGTTTAATGATCTTTCCTTATTCTTATCCTATTTTTAGCACAAATGTCTCGAGTGTTTCATCTTTCCTTTTTTTCAATTCATACCTATATAGTTTATCCCTGGCTGTTAAGAAAGGACTCTGGGACATGCCTCGGCCACAGGAGCTGAACAGGTGACCGAGGGTCAGCTAAACCACAGTAGCTGCACGTTGGGTCAGCTCAGGGATGCCAGCCCTGCCTGACTGAATCAACCGTACACACAGCACAGCTGGAGAGGCCCAACAGAGGCTGTAAGTCTCCTATCTTGCATGAAGATCCTTACAGAGAATTACCTTCCACACCAATATCAAAGAAGCTACAATACCATGGATGTACACTGATAAGTTGGAGCAGCATTCTCTCCTCAGGGCATCAAAATATTTCATAAGCTTTTAGAAACTGGGGGCATTTCAAAATATCACAGCCCATTCTTGGACATTATATTTCTCAACTGTCTTTGCATAAGGGAAATGGTCCAGTGAAGGCAGTAATCAACACCGTGGAAAAAGAGTGTTTAAACTTGTTTAAACATCTTCAACGGCCATCTTAACAGGTCATTATGCTTATTCAATATCTCTCTCATTTTAAAGGTCTTGTTTTAAAATCTCGGTATCATTTTGACAGCAATTACTAAACAAGAACTATTTCACATACTGTGGATGGGATATTTCCTATAGCAATTGCTCTATTTTCACATATATCACTCCACATCTCATGCTCTCCAGACAACTGGTATAAAATCAGAGGCACAGGAGACAGGTGAGAAAAATCAGAGGCTGAGAAACTTCTGAGGGAGAAATAGATCCAAGTAAGACTCTCCCACTCCCTCAAATACACTCACAGACATATAACCTATGTAGCTGCTGAATTACAAAGATGACAATGGCATTTTTCAAAAGATGCTCTGTGGGTTATACATATCAACATACAGTAGTAAAACTTCCATTTTTTTCCATGATTTACAAGTTTTCACTTTCCTTTTCTTTATCTTCCACTAAGTGGAGGAGCTATTTGGATTCATGGCATTCTGCCCTTATTTCAGCACATTTCTAGCTAGCACACAAAGGTCCCTATGAGTAAGAAAGGTTTCAGAAGTTTTCAAGAGCCACCAATAGAACCGAACAAATCCCAGTTTTTCAAAAGAAAGAAGTGGCAACACACCTTTCTTCGGCATATTTTGTATACATAGAACCTTTAAGCATGTTTTATGGCACCAGAAACCTTACATATTTTGCTATTTGCATAGGTAAAAGAATCAATAATACTTCCTGGCATAGCATTCCAAGTGAACATGGCACACCAATTCCTTTGTATATAGGAGACACACCTTTACAACCTTTTCCTATTTTGTTCCTTCCTTTTCTTTTTTTATGTATATATGTATGTATGTATATGTGTACATATAAAAAAACATATATATGCATACATATATATCATCTATATAAAAATACGTAAGAGTGTGTATGTGTGTGTGAGTGTGCGCGTGCGCACCCACATGTGTTTGTCTTTGGTCTATAAGCGCATTGGTTCCGTGTCACATACACAATACTGTTGAAGACTAGGTTGCATAGAGTCTTGTTGCCCAGAAACCTCTCCTACTTCTGGCACTGCTGTAAATAAATCACAGAAAAGTGTTCTGCAAGAATTGTATGATTCTTAGCAATATAACATCAAATTTTGTTCTAAAAACTGGAGGAAGTTTATAGAGTTAAAAAAAAAGATGATGTTTATTTTGGGTGTTATTTGGCTCCTTTTGGAACATGGTTCATAAACCTTGGCTAAAACAGGAGAGCAAAATTATTTTATGATCAGCCTTAAGTTTATTTCTAGAGGTAATAAAATACTGCTGAGCCTTCAAAGCCTGCTGTGAATTATGCTAAGTAACTTTTGCTCAAGCTTTCATGCATTTAAAATAAACTTCTTCTAGTAATGTATAGCCTTCTGCTTTTTATCCTTTCTTCAGCCTACCAAGAAAGTGACAATAATTGTAAGAACCATACCTACACTGATCTGTAAACAAGGAAGAAATGACCTTTCATCTACTGTTTTTTTTTTTTTTTCCTATTATATTCCTGCTCTCATCTTTCTGAACTTGCAAGAACAGTTTCAGGAGTGAGTTCTGAATTCACAATTGTACAATTTCAACACAGAATCTGTGCAAAAAGCAGAAATCTGTAGAGGTCAAAAATTGCCAGGCAAAAATGAGTAATTTTATCCTGACTTTTGACATAAATTATTGTGCATTTGGGTATCTGCACAACTAATCAAGTCTACTTCTAATGCAATTAGCCACCAATTCAAATTTGAAATTATGCTAAAATAATGTTCCACAATTACCACAGCTTTTCTTTCTTTCAGTTGCTAACTGACCACATTAGATACTACTTAAAATACCAATCCAATGTTCTAAAACTTTTTGTTGGAGAAACAGCCACTGTGATTTGATAGGCAATTTCAAAACCAGCACTTTAAACACAAAGATAGCAAAAATATCTGAAGCAAGCTAGAATCTGTAAAGCTATGTTCTATCTTACTGCAAGTAATAAATCAAGCAACTATTACTTATAGCAGACCCAGCAAAAGCAACAGGGATGGACAGAAGAGTTCTGAGCTTGATGCTCCCCGTCACTGAGAATCCAAAGAGCTAAAGTTTGAGTAAAGATATTCCCTTTTGTCCAGAAGTTCCCAGAAAATATACAAAATAAATAATATTTTAAAGACAGTAAAAATGAAAATACGGCTCCCATTGTGTCAGTTATATACACATACAGCATGCGCCTATGTATACAGAATGGTGTGTCTTCTTCATTCACAAACAGGGAATATGGCAGTGCACTATCAGAATGCTTGGATACTCCTAACTTTTTCTGATGCTGTGATATATGAAGAAACTGCATTCACAACTTATAATTTACTTCCAGGAGCAAACAGTTCATTCTGTTCATCTCTCATGATTGAACTCAAGGATTAATGCTCCTCTGAGCAAGTGCCACCACTAAGATACCCATTTGTCCCATTGGCACCACCAGTCCCATTAGTGGTGATACTGCTGTGTAGTGTCTTTGAACGAGGTCCTGTGTCTTCCTCATCTGAGCTTGACTCAATGTCACTTCGGTCATCCTTTGCAACCTATAAAATTTGAGAAACAAAAACAAGCAGTAGGCTACTTAAGGGAACACTTTTTTGTTTCAACCAGAATCAGAGAATTCAGGCTTTTTTTTTTTTTTTTCAATGGAGCTTTGAGAGCAGACTCAGCTTTGGCATGCCTCTCTGCCCTTGCCTGTCTAGACTCATTCAAAACATGGAGGTCTATACATCCAAATTCTGTGAACAAAGACAAGGTGAGAACTCACTGGTACATCAAACACTGTTTGGAACACTGACCATGGTTTACTTTTGCCCCTATTTCCACCTGAGCTTCATTCCTGCCAGTTTATGCCCATATATTAAGTATAGGTATTCTTTAGATTAAGCAGTCCTCTCCCTTTCTTTGTAGCTGTTTGAAATTTCACAGGTGAAGATCACTACGTTTGAGAGCATTACATCTCTTCAGCATCGTGAAGAGACTTCTCTCTACTCTGTTCAGTCAGGTGCACATAAACATCAGATATAAATAACTATGGAAACTGCAAAAGAAAAAAATGAGTATTGCACAGAATATGTCTTTTGCATAGTGAATTTGAAAGAACTTACATGCAAAGGGTTCCACTTCCCAGCCTTCCAGCAAAGCACAAGGAGAAGGACAAACAAACAGAGTAAGAGAGGGTACATAATGCTCTTTGAAGTTTTTGGTTTAATTCAGACAGGACAGAGGAGGCTAATAATTGCCAAAGCAGAGGAGAAAAAAGTGTGGCTTCCAGGCAAAACACAGATTACAGCTGCATTGTCTTTCATGGCAGATTCCCTGCTCCACCCTGCAAGAGGCTAAACCCTCATTCTTAGATACATTCTTAGAAAGAACTTGCAGGAATACTCCCATTCACCTCTGGGTAGTCATATATCTAAAATACCTACTTATGTGCTTTACCATTTTCAGAAAAAATGGTTTCCTGTAATTCACACAACTAGGTCTATAAAGGTAATTTTGATCATCTAAATTTGAGAGCAGTACCCACCTAGAAAATGTACTCAGGTTAGCATTTCCTTAGCTGAATTACATCTCCCTTTTAACTAAAACAATGGCACTGAGGTAATGAATTTTGTCCCAACTGGTCTTACCATGGGATTCCCAGAGAGTACATAGCCCTTTGTAGAGCCTCATCAATACTAAAAACTAAAGGAGGTTTAGATCCAAATCTGTGCCACTAACAAAGACAATAAAGTTTTAATATTGTTGTAACTATCTCGATTAGCTGGGAAATTAATGCTTTCCTAACAACCATTATAAAGAAAAATAAAAGAACTGGCAGCCCACAGATAACAATTTGCTGCTTCTTCCTCTTCTCCTCACCCGCTCTCCTCCTGATTGTAATTGGGTTCTGTGAAACAGACTATAAAGAAGAAGTACAGAAGCATATGTAAGTACAGTCACTAAAAAGAATATGTTAATTTATTTGGAATTTATCAGGAGGTTAAAAAAGTTACTATTAAAGATGAGATAATGGCAAAAGTCTTCAACAATGCGTTATCAAGTAGAAAGAACAAGTAATCAGAAGGTCGATGACCCTCAGTGAATTCTGAAAAACTTAAAATGTTGAAACAGATGTTGAAAATGTTGAAATGTTGAAACATGAAACAGAACTGTGCTTTCTTACCTTGCCCTTTGAAATAGCTTTATAGGCTGCCTTTACAATTAAATAAGACCAAAAACAGTGTAGAACTTGAAGAAGTGCAAGCAGCATGTTTAAGACCCACCAGGCAGGAAAATTGCCCAGAGCTTCATATAGTTCAAACAATGTTGTGTTTAATATCCTAGGAGAGAAAGTGACAGAAAAATAATGTTTTCTTTAAGTCAACAACAATTTAAAGGAACCTTTTTAAATAAAGATGACAAATGCTTTGATTTGATTAGATGAGATTCACACATTTACTTGGTTCTTAGAGTAGCAAAACCTGCGATTTGACTAGTAGTGGATGTGGAGTGACAAATGATTCTACCTCTCCAGAGATAAACGACCTTAACAACCATCAGATATAGAAAGCAAAGATTCTCGGCATTTCTCCCTTCTTAAAGTTGGTAGCTGTTGGTTGCCCCAAATAACTCCTTTCCTGATTAATATGAAGGCTACTTTATTATGTTCTTGGCTTTTTATCTCAGCTTCTTCCACTCATGTGCCCTGTGGATCTTAAATAGTCCGAGACTGTTCAATTAATGTGGGATTCCAGCCATATCTGAAACCATAGTGAACACCTGAGAAGATTCAAACCAGGAGGTTTCTAAGAATGAATGGAGCTACGTTTGACTGTTACAATACAAATTCTTACTTAGTGGAAATAACAGCACAGATAGGAATCCCAAATTAAAACAAATCAGCGAGATTTATCTCTGTCTGTTGAACAACCCAGATGACTTTGCTAAGCACTAAGGTACTGTGCAGCAGCTGAGGGCTGTCTCTGGTGGCCACTTGCTGTACAAGATCCAGCTGGCACAGCAGCCAAGGAGAGTGAGCCAGAAGCTTAGCTGTAATATAAAAGACAGACAGATATCAGGGAAATGCTGGTGGTGGGGGACTGGTGCTGAGGAAAGCAAGGCAGGTCTGGAAATCTGAACAAAGTTTTTATAAAGCAACATTTCAGTTGCAGGTACTGAAAGTGACTTTTAAAATTTAACTTATGAAAGTTTGCCAATACAGTGCTAATTATTCTGCCCAAATATTCCTATCCAGATGATGATTTCTATTTAGATCTCAGCGAAGAGCCTGACAGCAGAGAGGGGACAAATAGGCAGAAGAAATCAACTGCGTTTTGAGAAGAAAAAGAAAAAAAAGACAACTTACAAATGCCTGTTGCTCTGGGGGAAATAAAGGAGTAAAAATCAGGATTTGTGAACTCTTGTTCATTTTCCCTACTGGTGTGAAAATCTTTTAAAAAGTCCATTGGCTTTGTGTTCATCTTTTTTAACCAATTACCACCACATAACCACTAGATGGCACATTTAATCAAGCAAATGACTGCTCAGCTCCGCACAACACCAGCCTGGTCTGCAGGAGAGGGACCTGCCAGGGCTCCTGGGCACAGCTCTCGGGGCCCTGAGCCCCAAGGAGGCTTGGAAAAGTTAGGGATGCTGGGTGCAGGTTTTGCTAACTACACTTACCACAGTCCTTCTAGCAAAAGAAAGCATAGCTCAGATTATGACTTGTGCATACACAGGAAACCTAGAATACTATCTTCAGTGGTAATGATTTGTGTGTGCAATAGTCAAAATTTATTCTAATAAACTAACAGACTGTCTTTTATACTGTAGAGTAAAAAATAATAAATATCTCATAATAAATATTTTACCTTTTTTATTTTTGCTTTCCTGTGCTAAATTGCAAGATTGCTTCATAATCCTTCCAACTTCTAGTGAGAAGGTTTTATAACCTTATTATACAGTTGTCTTTTTACAGTATCTTCTGTTAATACCATGAACATCAGCAAATGAACCATTTTTTATGCTAAAGTGCAAAAAACAAAACATCTCAGATTATTGCTTCTACCAGCTGAAACTCTCTAACCTCCACTTTATGCAACTTGTTCTGCCAATGGTGGCTTTATCTCGCACACTAATACCCCAGTTTATAATTCAAGAGGACATTTTCAGGACACATCAAAACACAGCTTTTTTCAGACCTGTTTATTCCACTGAAAGTTATTTCAAATAACTACTATATCAAACTCAATTTTTAAATAAGTAATTCCTGTATGTTAAAATGCTACTGTTACATCCAATTGCCTTTTGTATGGCTAAAATCTTAGAAACTGCAGAATTGGAAGTGCAATTATAGGTTTCTGATTACATTTGGTTCACTGGACTGAATTCACCCCTGAAGACTTCTGTTGGAGTCAAGGTAAAAAAGCAGCATTAGAGATACAGATAGTCTGTTCTTGCAAAAACCCAAAATATGAGAAAGCCAGCAAGGCCAAGAGGAATGCTTCTGAATTCAAAAGAAAACTTGGCTGCTCCAATGAGTCATCTGCTGCATATTAGATATGGGAAATAAGTATTCATCAGAAAAGTACAACTCCTCCTAGTCTACTGTGTCTGACAGACTAAGGGCAGAACTGGAACTCTGTGCTAAGCACCTAAAAAGGCTACATAAATATTGTACTAACTGCTCAGCAATGCTAAGAATATGAAGTGCAGGCTAGGTGCAGAATGGGAGTTAATGCTTATAGCGTCCATCAGGCCACACAAAAGCTGAATGGAAATACAGAGGACTACAGAAAAATCAGAGTAAAGTACATAAATGGATAACACTAAGAAGAAAACTTTCTTTCATATTTAAATTCTTATAAGGAAGAAGATCATATGGCCAGTGGGATTGGGAGCACTGATGCCACTTGCCGAGACTGCAGGCAGGGAGAGAAAGAGGGAAGAAAGGAAGAAGCTTGGAGAGCTGTCCTCCAAATTCTACTTTTGAAAGGATTCAACTGTAGCATTTATTCAACTACACATATAACAGAGGCTAGAAAATAAGCATTAGAATGGAATACACATAGGAGGAGCATTTTTGGATGAAAATGCAAATCAATCTTTGGTTTAAACTCTAAAGTTATTCAGGCATTTAAGGGTGCAAACATGCTTGCTGTATTTTTTCAAAGCTTTCCAGTGATTAAGTCTCAGCTTTTCAAAATTAATGATAGAAACTTTGATTCTTGGCTCTCTGGCTTCAAACAGATAGATTTGATCTGACAAAAATAAATTATTTTAAACTATAAGTCCTCTACCTCTGTGAAAACTCTGGTCAGATTTTTTCAGATCTCCACAGTTTGGAAGAAAATACTGGCTTCTACTCCTGAAAATAGGTTCTCTCTCGACAAAAAACAATTTGTCAGGATCTCTGTAGATTTTTAATAGCTGAGTGAAAGAACAGGATGCTATGGTATATTATGGTGTTTTCCTCCTCTTCTCTTGTTAAATACATCAAAAGTGGGATGTAGTTTGTGTGCCTGGTAGCATGAAGCTCTCAGTTTAGCACCTTGAGCTAAATAGTGTGGCTGATGGAGGCAGAAGAAATCAAATTCAACACTTCAAATCAAATCTACTCCTACAGAAATTTGTGGTAAACTATCAGGAGTGCTTGTATAATATATAAGCCACTGAGAAAGGTAATTCTGTACTTACTGCACTACTGCTGTAATTGAAGTCTCAGAATAGAACTAAAATGCTTTAAACAGCTCCTAAACAATCACCTGTATTGTACCACAATAACAGATTTTCTCTACCATTTAATCCCTTATCTAGTGAGAGGAGCAGTTCTCGGAAGGCTATCAGCAACAGGCTCATACACTGACGCGAAGATTACGCTCCTTCCCACCAACCTAGCGGGCACAACTCCGGCGTCTTAGATAACAGAAACTAGCTCCTGGCAAGCTTGTTTTACACATGGGACGAAGGGGAAAATGGACATAAAGGAAGAGAGATAAAGAAAGAGATAGATGGTGCAAAGAGCAAAAAGCGTACCTACATTTTTGAGAATTGACAAAAACATGCTGCATTTGTTTCTGAATGTATGGAAGGAGAGGAGAATGGTCATGTGGAAAAAGCAGGTAGCCCTCCAGACAGGCAGGAAATTCACGATAAATTGCAGAATTAAGTGCAACAGGATGACTGTCATGCTAGGGATTGTTATCACAACCAAAGGAAGCAGAAAGTGTGCAGCTGCAATGCATGCTACTGCAAGACGCCTTAGTCTTGGTAATGTTGCCCAGCAGCCAACATGCTCAGTGAAAAGCAAGTTGTTACTGCAGAACAATAGCCAGGAGTCTCCTAGTGTAACAGAGGACAGCAATACATGGCACCATCTTCTCTACAGTAGTTTCAGAATAAATCTGTTACCTCCTATAACTCATGGACAGTTCATGAGAATACACTATGTATGAGAGTACACTATGGTATAATATATACCATAACCACCTAGACATCGTCTATATTCCATTCATTATGCAGTAACTACATCTAAGGGGCATTACAGAAATTCGGACGTAATTCAGTACAAGTCATCCAACAGAGCACAAGTAATCCAGCAGTTCTGTATACCATTTTCAGCAATGCTTAGAATATTTTGCTTCCTAACATTTTTCCTTAAAAAAAAAAAAAAAANGTAATGCTTAGAAGATTTTGCTTCCTAACATTTTGACCTTAAAAAAAAAAAAAAAAGAGCTCATTTCCATCTCAAAACATGACAGTTTACCCTGTATTATACATGGGAACTAGTATAATTATCCCATGTTCCCATGGGATAATTATAATACTAGTTCCCATGTATCCTATTATACATGGGGACTAGTAAGACAGTAACTAGTAAGACAGGAACTAGCAAGAACAGAGAGCAAAGCATCCTAGGTTCTCTATTTGTCTGCTTTATTAATTTGTTATGTGATGAAAAAAATCTTCACATTTCTGTACATGGTTTACCTATTACTAAAAATGGACACAATATATTAGCACGTCCGTTGCTACTCCTAGATTTTCAGTGCCTCAAAGTGGGATTTATGCTACTAATCAGTGCTTGGTGAATGAGAGGGGAGCCACAGAGATCCACTGTGAGAAGTCAAAGCAGTCACCTGCACTGCATCAACGAAACGGGGAAGGAAGCACAGAGCAGGACAGAGAGCTGGTCTTTCAGCATCATCTCAGAAGAATTCTTCAGTTGTTTTGTGCTCATCCTGCTAATGACCATCTTTCTTTGGACAGTAAACTGATAAAACATTTCTGCGCATTTAAGTGACAGAAAGAATATAAACTCTGGGTCAGTTTGACACATTCAAAATGCTGAGTTATGTTAAGTCAACATACTTCAGATTTATCAGCGAAGTTAGAAACACATGGAGTTCTACTCATCCATACCAGCCCTAAATCAGAGAATTTATAAGCTAGCTGAGGCCTGCAGCTCCTCACATGGTGCTAACACAAGCTCAGCAATACCTCTTTGTAGTAATCCTAGCCTTGCTGCTAAGTCTGTGGTATTTTAAGCCCTGTGCAGATCAATAGGATTTCCAATCACTTAACTGAAATGATTCAAGAGGCAGGAAATTATTCATGTTTGATGTACTGTAAAAGGAACTATTCTGATCAAGCTGTCAATGTTCTGGCTTCAACGTTTTTTTCTTGTTCACTCAATTTCTTCTCATCAACAGCTCCTGACTGTTAGTGAATTTTGCAGTCACTGGTATGAACATTAATATTTCCAGTCTTGACAGAAAAAAACCAAGAACACAAGGTCAGCAACATCTTCACAATCCAAGCTCAAATCTCAGGACAGTCTTTCAATAGACATTAGGACACATAAAGACTCCAAGCTCCCCAGCAGAATGTAATTAACACTCAGCAAAGGATTCTATCACCAACATCTTCTGGCAGAACCCTTAGGTAAAAGCCTTTGATCACAACACATTGGCAGAGAGAAGCTACATTATGCGTGGGGAGGAAAAACAAAGAAACAAACAAGCAAGCTTCCCTCAACTCCAAACTAAATCAACTGTACATGTGTCCTCACAAGTGCTGAAAGAAATTCATCCAACTCTGGGAAATCGGCCTTAAACAGTTCACAGTTTAACCCAGTTTTCCAAATAATCATCTCCAATTTCATATCTTTTAGAGATCAAACTCTGCCATATTGCAGCTTCGCCAAAATGAACAAAATTCCCTCAAAGTATTCTGCTCTAATGCCCTCTCCCTATCTCCTCTCCCTTGCCTGGGCTCTTCCAGTATTCCTGCATCAAAACTGCTCTCCTCTTTACAGGATGGAGAATACTTCTTAAAACCCAAAATCTTGGGTTAAATTGTGGGTTAAACTTTCCTCGTCTACCTCTCCTTTAGACAAAAACCAGTTAAACTGTAAATTTCCCTGGTCAGTGTCTTTTTTTCTCCTCTCCTCCCTGCAACTTCAGAGAAGATTCAGAGAACTTCCCCTGATCAAAAGCAGTTTATGAGGGAGCAGACACCTATGGTAGATGCAGCTCTCAATACAAGCACATCAGGTAAACTCGTGTTTACTCTCCAGGCACCATGGTTTGCTGAGCTAGTCTTAAAGCAGCTAAAATATCTGGTCACAGGAATAACACCAGTGCCATTTCCCTTCTCTTGAGATATTTACACCCATCAGGATAATTTTGAGGGGAAAAAAAGAAGGACATAGTAATTTTGTGTGTTCTGTTTTCAGCTAGACAGTTATTTAAAGGGCATTTTTCATAATAAATGAAGGAAAGTGAGGACACTGACTGAACAGCCCGTCCTTGCCAACAGAATGCAGTATTGCAGCTACAAGGAGTGGTCTGTAGAAACTAAAAGGGAGGATAAGAATTGACTTTGAAAGTCTTGTGAAATCCTTTTTCATAAAATTCCTCCTTTGGCAATCATACAAAAATCTTAAAAATTGAAATACTGAGCAAATGCCACATCTTGTTATTTATATAGCAAACTTTCAAAGGTGAACAACACATGTAACCTTTCCATTTCTTCTAGTTTCTCTGTACAGAGCTGGGTGAGTATTAACCCAGCGCTCCAAAGACATAACTTTTGCTTCACAGAATACTCAAAGCCCTGAGCTCACAGGAGCTGTAAATAATTTGAGAAAATAAAATCACCAGGAACAGTGAAGGACAAGATCAGATGGTGTTTTGTCAAAGGCAGATTGCATGACAACATTATATACGTTCTGCTGAAGAGCTAAGACAAGGATTTTAAGGAGCTATACGGAGACTTAATTAGACCTTATTTTTAATACGCAATTAAAAACTCAGTGACTTCTTCAAATATGCTGTACTTTCAAAATTGTTTGCCAAAAATTTTTCATTAAATCCTCTTGGGAAATTGACTGGTTGTAAGTTGCCTGATGAAACTTTAAATAGCCTGAAATATAAGCACATTAGATATTTTGTATTGTTAGTTCTACAGTGTCCATTCACTGACAACATGAATAACCTGAGTAATCCACTACCTAGAATCAACTCAGGATTTATTCCTTCAATATCTGCTATCCACAAACAACCCACTTTGTGCTTTGTTTCAGCCAATATTCTATAAACAAAGTGAGTCCAAACTAGTGTCAAAAAATATTTTTTCAAAAAAAAAGTGGATTTATTTCCTGCAGAATAATTGGAAATATTTGTCCACCTCTACACAGTGCTATGCTAGAGGGATTTTCACTGACTTCCGGATGCAGTGACAGCGAGTAAAACCATCACAAAACCCTGTCTTAATCCAGATTTCAGATCAGGTCTGGGCAATGCTGATTTATCTGGCTGCCTTGTTTCCCACAGTGCACAGTATCTGATCAGAAATCTTGCTTGGGCTAGTGCCCATTAGTGCTTTATACTCTTTCTTAAGGGTAGGTTTGAGCTTTCAGTTTTACCAATATATTCAGGGAAACAAAATGGTGATTTGGGCATGGTTCACATGCTGACTTCCCACAACACACATGTTCTAAGTGCCAAACAGAAGAAAAAGTCCCAGGAAAGCAAATGAGTATCACAGATGACAATCTGACCTTCCCACACATTAAGGGTTACACAAAAACAGGCAACATCAGCTAGAAAAGGGACAAGGCTGGGAAAAAGACGGCTTCAGCAAATCTCTGCAGCAGCTGCTCTGCAGAGAGCTCTGTGCTGCTCTATTCACAGCTACAGCTGCCCATCATGCAGAGAGAATCTGACTCCAGAGTAAAGGAAAGGAGACAGAACAGTGTAAACTGGCAACACTGGATCACTGTTTGTGCACCCAGAACATACATTAATAGCATGGATATATTCCAACCTGTTGTTCAGCACTGACGAAACTCAGGGTTATTCAGCTAGTCATACAGAGATGAGACTGGTAAAACTAACTAAGGTTCATTACAGCACACGATGGGGAACCAAAGTTAATTTTAACTCAGCAAGGATCCTGCCATGTCTGTCTGGTTCGTGCAGACTCACTGCCATGAACAGGCTATTAGAAATCAGTCATGAACCAGACTGTGTGTACTCGCATGAGCTTTAAAAATGAAAGAACAACAAGCAACCAAGTTGTTCTTCTGATAACTGGCAGACCTGTGTTTATATGTGATTTGGTAGCACAAGGAGAAAAATCCCATTTAGCAACTGCACATTGCAGCCAATATGGAGACAGACATTTGACAAAACGATACAATTTTCAGACTTTTATTTTTGCCATCTTTCTTGACAGAACCTTTCCAAATGGGCTCACAAGTGGATGATCCAATTAGACACGTCTACAAATGTTAGGAAGAACACACCAACGAACATGATTTACCACCTGTGCTTAAAGCATGGTACAGCAGTGAGGCCACCAACAGTGTCTCAGGAACAGAAAAGGATCTGGACTACCTGAATCATGTTGAATTTGCCTAGATGAGCATTTAGGGGAGAGAACATGCTTGATATGATTGTGTTCTTTAGAAACAGCTTAAATCAGGCTTTCATTTGTATTTATATAGTTAAACTGCTGTGTTCTACATTTGCCAGTGTGTATTTGTAATGTTTACTGAGACTTCACTGTTTTCATGAGGTCAATCCCCCATTCCCTGCTCCCCCCACCTTTGGACAGAAGCACCCATCGATAATAGCACCCTGAAACTGCATTCTCTTGTTCATATAATTAATTTAAACAAGTGAAATACAACCTCATACTAGCACTGTTCAAAAAAACCTGACAGAACCTGAGTCACCCAACATTGTGTTTTCCCCTGGCAAATGTTAGATTGGTTTTGCTAGAATCTCCTATCACTCTCTTTCTTCTTTCAAACCTCAGAGTTAAATCTTTCTTTACTGTTACCTCAAACCATCTTTTAAAACAATAAACTGCATCTCCTCCATGCTAACTACCCTCATTCCATCCTTGCTTCCAGTGAAGCTCTTAGAAATACCCTGACTCACTGTCATTCTATAAAAATGTTCCAGATCTAGAACTCTATGCAACATTGAATTTAATGAAATGGCATTGGATTTACTCAGATGACAAAAAAAAAAGAAAGAAAAAGAGAAAGGGGGGAAAAAGGGGGGGGGGGAGAGAAGGAGGGGAGAAGGAGGGGAAAGGGAGGGGAGAAGCGGGGGGAGAAGGGGAGGGAGAAGGAGGGGAAAGAAAAAAGTATTCTGAAGAATATGAAAAGTAAATAAACGTGGGGTTCCTGTATAGCCCAGATTTCAGGGGTTGCATGGTTCTCGGAGCATGAGTTCTGTAGCGAACTTGGAAAATCTAGGCTGCTACAATGATCAATTTCTTCATCCGCTTCTGAAATAAAAGTACCTGTTTGTTCTCTGCACCAACCTAAACAAGATTAGAAAAGCAAAAGAAGCAATAGCAAAAAGCAAAGTATTCCTCTAACAACAAAAAAGGAAGACTTTCTGTGCAACTACAGCAAAAACAAATGTTTTGTTCTTGGGGGAATGGCATCTTAAGACTTACTGAAAGGCCTAAGTAACTCTGAAGGCTCACATGATTTATATCAATTCTTTGGTTTGGAATTGCTTTCTTGTTCCTACCACCCTGTATCACCTAAGACGGCATCATGTTCACCCTGACTAATGGAGAGTCGTGTTTTATGTTGTAATTTGCTAGAAAAGCGATCATGCACAAGTAGGAGAATTTCACAAACGAAACATCTTCTCTGTGAAAATAGCAGCTTTCACTTTCAGCCTACATTCACTTAGCAGCAGGAGGCTAAGTGTCCTGGGTTTTTTGAATTATTGCTGAAATTAACTCCAGATGCCTGTAGAAAGTCTGCTAAATATATACCTAATTGCCTATTTCTTTTATCTTAGCCCCACTGCTAAACAAGCTTCAACAACAGCATATGATGCATTCTGAATTCTTTATTAGCACCTCTATGCAAAATTAAACGGAATTTGCGCAAAGCCTGAGCTGAGGAGGCATGCCAGTATTTTATAAGCAGTGTGACTGGAACCCATTCTTGGATACTTGCCTTCATGCACAGAGGAAGTTTTCTTATAAATTACAGTCTTGCTTTTACATTAAAAGCACAGCAATTTGATACCTCCCAACTTTTCTGCTAGAAAATTTGCATATTTATGTAATACTAATCAGACACCAAATTTTGCTGTTTTGAATATTCAGCAATAAGGAAAGGGAGAGCAAAACAATGCTTCTCAGCCTGCTGCAACTCCGGGGACTCAGCTTTGCTGACATGCAAGATAATGAGGGGGAATATTTGGAACTGTTGCCTCAGAAAGAAAAAAGAATTGGGAGAGACAAGCCCATATGATCCATGCTTCATTTCTATAAACCTGGACTCCCACTTGCCATGCTCACTCTACTGCTGAGAAATACGAAGTTGCCTCTGGACTCTTTAAGGCTATTCAGGGAGAAAGGAAAATGCAAATGCAGTAGAATTTCCATTTTAAGCTGACATCATCCAACTAAACCTTCTCCGAAGCCAAGTCATGTACTGCAGAATCCAGCAGCAATCGCCTTAGTGGAACTAAGTCCTCACTCCATTTCCCAATATAAAAGAGTGCTAGAGTCAGATGAAATCATATGAATGAGAGTACCACCATCCTGCCATCTGAGATCATGCAAGTGGAAAAAAATAGCTTACTTCATTTACAGAAATACAGTGAATGGCTAAGTTAACTTCAATGAAGAGCTAAGGAAAGGGAACTAACAATGCTTAAAATACATACCATTGCTCCTTGGAAAAGCTATTGAGAGTTTTTAAACATACTTTGCATGTCTATCTATTTTCTCCTTTTGTCATGGGGCTTCACCAACTCAGAGCACAGTATGGATCATGTATTATCACATTATCTTTGGAGTCATTAAACACTAAATGTGACTAATGTGTTCTCTGTTAATCAGAGTTGATGACACAGCTCCTTAATGCACCTAGGATTCATTCTGTTTGCATTAACAACACCCCACCCCACCCTACTTTTACATAGGAGTTGGAAAGGAAACTTGTGGCAAAGAGGTTGAGAGTTGTATCTGTAAATCCTTTAAATGATTAAATAACTAGCTCACTAATCTCTGTAGTAAATCTCTGCAAAGGGTAACATTTTTGGCATTCCTGGTGCTTCCCAAAGATGAAACTACCACTCTGTATCTTCTGCTATAATGAGAGATACCTCTTGCTTTCCCAGGAACACAGAGATTTGGGTTAGTTCTGTTCTTACTACGAATGAAGGATCCTGAACAAAAAAAGAGTGAAATCAAGGCCTTCTTCCAATTCCCCTTCAGGCCTCTAGATTAGGGCATTTCCGCTCTTTGTGAAGGTAACCTATACTGTGGCTACAGAAGAATTTGAATAGGTTTCTGCACTGGGTTACATCATGGTATTTTCTGACTAATCAGCAGGTTTGTGGACATTGAAGGTCATTGCTGAAAAATTAAGTGCAAGATACTTGTGCACGTTTGTGTGTATAGATGTGGGTGCACCAAGGAAGAGAGTGATACAGTGTACAAGTGTAAGCAGCTGCCTTTATCTGGAAAGAGTGACATCTATTTATTTATCTATTTATAAATTTATATATTTAGAATTTTTCTTAGCTTAATGGGTTTTTTGTTGGAGCTAAACACGCTGATAAAGCACACACTGATAGCTACCGAGAAAATGCTGGCATCAAACTTTGCTTTTGGTCAGTGTCCTTGTTAATTAGTATTTTTCCTTCTACTCCCCTGCCACCTTTTTGCCAACACAAGCATCTGCTTGCTAATCTGGGGCCATGTTGTCTCCAGCTCATTTCTATTTTAAAATCAGCTCAAGTCCTTTATTTTTCCTGTCAACTGCATGGTAAATATGATGCCACTCCAGCAAATAGTTTTTTCAATGCCTAGTTATGTCTGAAAGTCTGCTCGGCACTTTGAGATAGACAATAATGCCAGTGGATCATACAATATTAGAATATAGTTATTGCCAAGCTTCTGTGATGCTTAACATTTGAGGAAAAGGATATGCTTACTCACCATAAAGGATATATCCCAAGCCTACTGACAATGAAGACAATGGCAAACGAAAGGAACAAAAGGTCACTCAGTTTTTGACACTTGCAGTAGTTTGCCATTTTGGCAGCCTGCAAAAGAAAGAAAAGGCTGTTTACTTCTGTGAGGACAACTGAGTTCTCTTGTATTGTATGTAAGAGTGAGAAGAAATAATGAAATTTTGATCAAATCACTAACATTTTCATTGTGCCTCCTTGCAGTGGGCTGGAAAACTACTCAAAAGAAAATAGACCACATAAAACCTGAGATCATGTCTAATTTCTTTCTTCTCCATTCAACTTCATTTTTCAAACTCTTCTTTTTCAGTTTCACAAAACACTTTTAAACCTTTTATTGCACCCCACTGTGTTTATGCTATCCTTGTCCTCACCTACAGGACAGATGTACCTTTACCTACTTTACTTGCCTCTACCTACACTTGCCTCTCGCCTTTCCATTTCCCTCCTCTTATACCTAATAAAACAATTTCATCTTTCCCACTGGTTCCACTTGCATCTTCAGCAGCTATCCATCTTCCACCTGTCTCATGGTCTCTGACCTCCTACTGTCTGCTATATATAAGATGTGCCTCCAGTTCTCTATTGTGTACTATTTCCTTTGGTCTCCTGCAGAATCCTTTCTTCCTTTCTGGCCTATCCACACCAGTTTCTGCCTCTAGGATTACACCACTTCCCTTCAAATCTTTTTCCATTGTTCTCCATCCTATTTCCTCCTTCCCTGCTCAGTCACTCCCAAACTTGTTGCCCTAAGTAATATTTTTAGCTGCTTCTCTCATTTCTCTTCAAGTAGCCTTCCAATTCTTCCTCTGCAGAGGAGAGGGGTCAACTAATTCCTTTTCAGTCTAACTGATCTTTTAAACACTGAGCTTCCCTAAATTTCCCTGTTGCCTTCCTCTGAAGAAAACAGCATGTACAAGCAAGCAAGCAAGCTTGTTTAAGACGTCTATGTACGTTCCTGTGTGTAAGCAAAGCTGCTTATTTTAAAACATCTGCCTCAAGATAAGAACAATCTTTCTTTGTGCTTTGTGCCAAAGTTATATAGGTAATCACTGCACAGTTAAAAAAAAAAAAAGCATGAAAAAAAGGCATGAAAAAAAAAAGCATGAATTGCCTGATTTAATGCCCTTTAGTGCCAATACTAGCCACTGCTAGTGCTTTTGAAGGCATCTTTTGAAGGGTTTAACCTTTCAAGGCAAGGTTAAAAATGCTTATATGCACAGACTTGCCAGAGTGCTAAGAGTAAGCGAAATTGTTGCAACTGCTCATATAGAATATTATTCTGATTGCAGAATTCAGAGCAGAGAATCCTCTAAAATGCTGAGAGACCCTTAGATTGTTCCCAAATTTTTGACTGAAACCCACTGAATCTGGAAGCACTCTCTGCTCATCATTATCATTCAGATTCCAAGATCACCCTGCACTGCTGGCTGTTATTTAACTTCCACAACATTAACTTCTAGAGTCAGTGCTATATTTTAGAGGATACAAATAAAACTCCTAGCACTTCATACTCAGGGTCAGGTTTAAGGGAAAGTGAATATTTTGGATGCCAAAATGTAAAGCAGAAGAGTTTTATTTGTAAGATCTTGATATTCAGTTGGCTAAAAGTCCAACTAGGAATTCTGATTTCAGAGTGTGTGGAGCTGATATTGCTATAGCAACCTGCAGCAATATCACACCCCTTCTCAAAAACAGTACAGCTGCTGTGTTATCACTCTTGGGTAACATGTTTACAAGGTGCATTGAACAAATGGGGACCGCAAAAAATGGGAAAGGCTATGGGGTTACACAAAATTTGGCTACCTAAGACAAAAAAAACATGTTTCAAAGCATTAAAAAAAGACTTCAGCTTAATAATATAGATCATATAGATATTTCTTTTAGCTTATTTAGTCCTGTTTATTCTACAACACAATCCTTTGGCTCTATCTGGTGTCCATTCCCTACGCCTTTTGAGAAGTGTCTTAGAAGATGGGCAGAACTTGATAAAAAGGATTCAGGCTCAAATATCAGCCACAGTGAGGCTCACTTATATCAGACACATACTACCTGGGAACTGGTTCACATCCATACACGGGTGTCAGAAAAGTCTTAAGGTCCTTGAATTGATGGGACTTTAAGGACTTTAGCAGGTTAGGTCACAGCATTCCCAACTCAAAAGCTGTACTGGAGTGCAGAGATACTGAAGAGATACTTAGTTTACAACTTAGTTTGGGTTCTAAAAGTCGCTTCTCTGTGACAATCTAGATTTCAACTTAAGCTAATGGCTTCTTAGCACTACAAATAATGTGAGTCCATGCTTGGTCTATCCTACCACAGCCAGGCTGTTTTGAGCATCCAAGGTAACTTTCACTCAGATCCAAGAGAACAGCTAACGATTCCTGAAAGTACTCCCATACTCTATTATATCTGCCTAAATATTTATGAATAAAATGACCTCACCTCCAGTATTTCCACCAATGTATACTGCTTTCTTCAATGAAAATAGCAAAATTATTACACCTACAATCATTTTTCCATGGGGTGTCAGTACAAAACGCTAGGTGGAAACTGCCTCATGGCCGCTAGAAATAAAGCCGGCAGGTACAAAACTGACCCTTCACGGCACACAAAAAAAAAAACAGAAAACAAACAATTTTTTTTTTTTGCAGTTAGATATTTTTCCTTCTCAGCAGTGACTTTCCCTAAGCAATGTCAGCAGTGTGTTGGGATCCATCTTATCTTATATGGTATTGGGCCTGTAACCCACTGTCATAGTAAAAGACGACCTGTTGACTCAGCAACTCAGTTGACTCCTGGCAAATGCTTCTCAGAGGTTCAGATTCTCTTTCTAATATTTTAGATTGGCTTTAGTATTTCCAGTTAGAACAGAGTGGATAAATTGACTCAAAACACCACTGAGGTATGTGTCTCGTACTTACTTACGTACTGAAGTCTCGTACTTACTTACTGAAGTGTTCCCTTTAATACAAAATAAGCATGTTTGCTAAATGTTTACCAAAATCATGCTACAATACCAACAATTTCACTTTATTTGTTTTGGGCAATGAATGAACAGAGGAACTGAGAAAAAATATGTATCTCCCTGTCTTCAAGTTAGGGCTTTGGCTAGTCTGTTATAGCTGCTCTCCGATGGCTTTCTAGTACCACAGGCACTGGCCTGATTTGAAACCATCAAATATCCATCTGATGGCAAGAAAAAGTAAAATAGATATTGCAGGTGAATTCACAGTCAGCAGAACAGATCTACACCTGTCAAGACAGAAACATGAGCTGGTAAAGATTTAATTGTTTCTAATGAGACAAATCAGGTTCCTCACTGACTTCTATGTCACTCATGTGCTTTCTAGATTAAAAAAAAAAGATTTGCAGCACTATCAAATCAGAGCGGAAGGATTTTGAGTATGGTGACTCACATGGTGAGACTATCTTCTTGCATCACAGGCTCCTAATTTGTTTTTATCAAAGCAACTACTTTGATAAGAAGTGTTTTAATACGAATAAGTATTAACTTTGGTCTGATTCAGCTGGAGAGCTCACAGAAAGCCCAAATCCATAATCACTCAGAGCACAAAGCCAACTCCAAAGCCAACTTCTCCAAAGCCAACTGCTTAGTACTGCCATCTGGATAAGGCATGGGAACTTGGAAAATCCTCTGGATCCTCACCATCTGTGCATCAAATAGCAACTAAGTTTTCCAGCACATTGTGCCCAACACAGCACAGCATACTCAAAACATGACATGACATCTTAATTCTTTGAAAGACAAAGGCTCTATGTTCTCATTGATTTCATGTCTTCCAAATGGTCAGGAACCAGGAGCTTCCACCTCAAACAATTACCACTTTCCGCATATTACAACATACAGCTTTACTGTGTTATCTTTAAAATCTGGGTGCATTCTTATCTTTAAAATTTGGGTGTATTCCTCCTGGCATACAATATGTTACCAGTCTCTGCTCTGTACAATCAACTTACCAAAAGATCAGCCAGCCTGATGTCACAGACATACACCAATATGCATGCTCTGAGACAAGTATAATACATTTCAGCACAGAAATACACTGCATTAATCACCATTACCATCCTGAACTGGCATCTTTGTTTAGCAACTACTTGTTCTGCATAGCGAAGAGTTTCTACCCATTGGCATGGTAGGTCACGGAATAGTTAATACCATATACAGTTTCATGACACACTCACAGACAATCTCACCTCTAGGACAATATCAGCCATGTCATGAAGACACAAGGTCAAGGTTCCCACTCGTGTCAAATTGGTTATATATGAGAAGGTTATCAGGATGACTGTTACAACATGATGTGTAAACATGATGACAAAATCCTAGAGCAGCAAGAAGCAGAAAGAAAAACAAAGAAATAAACACTGAGATTCAGTATCTTCATTGAGAAATGGATTAATGTTTTTTAAACTCTGATTATATTACATAAAGATCCTACTATGTAAGACATATTAAATGCCCAGCTAACACCTCATCAAACAGAAAAAAATAATCATTGTACTCTATGAAAATGCAGAGAGATTATTCAAAGCATCTACACTTTTCAGTTCCTAGGCTTTAAACAAATGAACTAAACAGTTATTGGGGAAGTTACTTTGAAAATACATATATACATACAAGTCAAATTATGCCATATTTCTCAAATACCAAGCAGCGTTAACATGCAAAATAATGTATCATTTACAAGAGTTTAGAGAGTTAGAAAGGAATTGGAAAAACATTCCTATCGTACTACAATCTATTGACAGTTACCTGTCAAGCAGAAGTGTCAAGTTTCTACATGACACAAAGATATGAGAATTTTCTTTACAAGGCTTCAAAACATTAAAAAAAAACTCAGTCAAATTTGCTGAACTATCAATCAGGACAGTTTTGAGAAATATTACCAAAACCCTGAAGGCACAGGCATTATGCAACTGGAGAGTTTCTTCATGCATCAGGTGCTGAGAGTCCAGCAGCAGCTGCGACAGCTCCCAACTGCTCTCTCTAATGCTAGGAAGAGAACAGCCTGTGCCAGCCCACCCGCACCGGGAATGGGAGCACAGCCTGCACATACCTGCTCCCTCTGCTTTCAAGGAAAGGCAGTGCCCCTTCCTTTTAGCGCCAACGCACACTTGGAATCTGTGGAAATGTCTGCAAGCCGAGCACTAACTGAGTAAGAGGAGGACCTTCTTCTAGCCTACCACTTTACATTTAATGCTACGAAGTGCTACAAGGTTCCATTTCCTACAAATAATTATCACTGGGCATTAGTGCCATTTCCTACACAAAACTGAACAATATGCTGAAAATAAAAATCCTAACCTGACAGACACCCAGCATTTCTTAGACCGTGTGGTCCCCAGCAGTCCGGAGCATAACCAAATACATCCAGAAATCATTTCATATCATTGCTTTAAATTCATTTCCTTAAAGCAGACTGAACAAAAGGAGAATTAAAGGCTGCTTCTCCTTCCAGAGCTCTTAAGGGAGAGCATGGAAATTGTATATCATTTCAACCACTACAAACCCGTACTTTGGGGACTGCTTGATTCTACTATAATCAATACAGAGGATTAGAGGATAGAGGATAGAATAGTGCCCCAGGATTAGAGGGCACTAGCATTGCCATACATCATATTGCAGCCTAACTCTTCAGCTGCAGTGCTGTCATACTGATCTTCACTTTCTTGCTAGCTGTAATTATACTAGTACATAAGCAGCTCAAATGTGGGAGGAAGCCAAGCAGAGAAACTTCCCTGTTTCCGTAGCTGCTACATTCATGTTCTATGGACACTAGAATCTAGTTCCTTTGAGGAACTCTTGTCGGGAACTCAGGCATTCCTGACAATGTGAATTATTCCTAAGCAGCCCTAACGCTGCTGGACAGCAATCTTCTGCACTTCTCTATGAGTCTACTTACAGAAATACTGTCCAGGGAACTCCTCTGATATTTTTCTTGATAGAGACAGTTATCTTACTCTGACAGCTCTGTAAAGAGATTCCGGACTGACCTACTCATAATTATTACAAAAGGGTAGCAGTCATTTAAATAAGATATCTTTTGTTAGCTTGGTCCTTTCTTTCCTGTTTGTATAATTTCCTTATGCCAGTAATTAGCATTAAACTATATGTTAGATTTTAATAATGCATAAGGGTAATGAATACACAGGAACTAATGGTGCAAGTCTCATAATGTCAAGTGGTACTTGTGAGAACTTTCATCCATAGATGGTACAAGTATAGTTGCATAGGAAGGGTTTGTTTTTTTTAAAACTATCTGTGTGTTTGTACAAGATGCACGTGTTTACAGGATGGTTACAGATTCCATCTGAAACTTTTCCACTTACTGCAATCAAACTTGAGAGAATGGGAGGTATAATGATAACACGTGCCTGGAAGACCCGTGAAAATAGATGGCTAAGTATAGGTGAAAGACCCTGCTCTTGGCACCATTAATGAAAAGAATGCAGCCTCTCGATTCTGAGACAAACCCCCTGGAAAAGAGGAATCTAGCATCCAGGTTTATTTAAAATATGTATCCCAGAAATTATCTATGCTCTGAAATATTTGGAAGTGAATCCCACTGGATAAAAATGATTATTAACTTTTACCATGCACTTGTTTTTCTTCTTATGAAAGCAATGTAGCTATTTAGGATAAGATCGTCTCGTTTTAATTAGGATGGTTGTTCTTTTTTTTTTCTTTTTTATAAAGGGACCAGAAAGTTCTCACAGAGGTGATTTTCATTTTTATTTGACATATCTAAAGCAAGAAACAGCAATAGTGTGAGGAGTTAGAACACACCATCAAATATGCTAAGAAGCCTCAGGGTACTTCTCCCTGAGCAGCAGTGAGATTAACCAAAATACCAAAGAGAGGAAGGAGCCCACAAGCTACTAGAGGGCAATGCAGCTCCATCCTTAGACCTTTCTGTTTCTTTGTTTATGCATCAGCATATGAATAAAATGTGACCTGATCAAGGTTTTAATTATAGTAAAGGACCAAAAAATGTACATAATCTAAATTTCTTTTTTCAAACAAAATAATTCAGCTTTATGATTTTTCCTTTTTATCACTCCACTTAGTTTGAAGAAAATAAAGAGGAATATTCAAGACAATTTGGCACCTACAGACTGTTTTATTTGGAGGGTTGGGAAGAAGAAGGTTTTTGTTTGTTTGTTCATTTCTTAAATAAAAGAAAACAAAGCAGAGACGCTCTAGAAACTGCCAAATGATTGGAAATAAAAAGTGTGAAAACACAAAAAGGTCACCCAATTTTCTACATTCCTACACTAAATGAAGTAGAAATTTCATACATTCCCTTAAATAGACTAGTCAAATAGATTTCCATCAAACAATATCTCAGAAATCCAGAAAGCATTTAGATAAGCTTCACTGATTTTCAGACTAATCAGCACTTGAGAGACACAAAGTTGCCCAATCTAAATTTCTTTCCCTGTGTTTAACAGAAAGGCAGTATGGGAAACAGGACAAATGCAAGTCCCAGCATGTTTTTGTTTGTTTGTTTGTTTGTTTGTTTGTTTTATAAATCACAAGTCTTTGGAAAGCAAAATACTTTAAGCATAAAAATTATTAGAGCAACACAGTACAAGTTCATGAAGTAAACACCATGCTACTATAAACTGTAAAAGTTAATCTGCCTAGTTCAAGACTTAGATAAAAGTGTTTCTCTCACCATGAGAAGAAAATGGCAACAGTTTCTCAGGCTGGAAACTGTTAACCTGCCTTGTATAGTCTGTCATGAAGTATTACTATAATGTCTGGTAATAGCTGTTATTCTTCCAGTTAAACAATGGGCACCATTTCATACAGCTTGTGGTGGTACCCTAAAAGGTTTCTACATTTTTAAAACTAAACTTGCCTTTTAAAGGAAAATTACAATAGCGCTTCAACAGTTGGTGTCCCTGTCAAGCTCAGACCTCTCACAAGCTGCCACCTTCCATAAACATATATTTTTAAGTGAAGTTGCTTTTGCTTCTTACTTGTCGGCCTGAAGGGGTTATTGATGCACAGTCTATCTTAGGAACACAGCCTTTATAGACAACCTCTAAAAAAAATCAGGCTTCAAAAAATCCTTCAAGGGCATGGTTCTTCAGGTGATGTTACACTTCTTGCTTGCNATTATACATATACATAATTATATACATATATATATTATATACATATATATATATATATTATATACATATATATATATATATTATATACATATATATATATATATTATATACATATATATATATATATTATATACATATATATGTATATAATACATATATTATATACATATACATACATACATACATATACATACATATAATCTCCCCATGGGGTTTCTGCTCCTGCCTGTCTGACATGAGCTCACCTGAGAGCTACGGTTCATCCTTAACTGACATGACTGATGGCTGGTGCTGCCCTGAGGACAGCAGTGTGTGGGGCTCCTCTGTGTCAACAACTCTAAGCTCCTTTTCAAGTCAGGGGGTTTCTTCGGCAGTCTCCATTCACATCTGGTCACAAAACAGTTCTACTGGGTGACGCCAGCACATCGACACATTTCTCCAGTCCAGTTTTCCTAGTTACCAGTTTTGCTCAAACTACAATAAGACCTCTCTCTGTAGTTTTGCTGGAATCAAGCTGCAATCGGTGATCTAATAGATACAAATATGTTATCTCTGCTGTCTTCTTCAAGAAAATGTTTGTGACTTGATAAAACTGCACTGCAGATATTGTGCTCCTACTCTCTGAGGACTGTGCATCCTCTCACACAGCAGACGTATGGCACACAGTTTAGGGCATTGGTTTGGTGCTCTGGATTGCAAATCTGAGATAAGTATGTTATTTAATTAACTATCTATTTCCTCACCTCCAAATCTCCATGCTACTTCCACAGCAGGTTGTTGAGTAAACCTTCCTGATAGTAAGTCATTCATACGTAAGGAGAGGCAGACTTGGAAAAATTATTTACTTCCATCTCTACTATAGACATAATCAGGCTTCTGTGCTCAGATTAATATGGGGAAAAAATTCTTCAAGTCATGAGAGAAATTGCTATAGCATTCATCTGTGAGACTAACCAAACACAAGTCAAGCATATGAATATCACAGTGGACGTTTTCGTAACTGTACCTCAGCACAGCAAGACACTGTTCAGGAACCTGATGGGCAAGCAAGGAGTTAACATTTGAGGTCAGTAGATCACTGCTGATGCGGTAAGGGCACAAAGTGGAAACTTGGTGTGCTTTCCCATAACAGCAAGAAGGGAGGTGGGAAGTCTTGGAGAGGCAGGCGGTCTCGCTTCGCTACAGTTTGCAAACACCAAACTTGCTGAAACTATTTGGTACGCTTGCAAGCCTTGGTAAAGAATCAAAACTTGCCTTGCTGATGGAGCAGATAATCTTATGGAACTCACCTGAAGATGCTGGAAGGATCATGTTATAGGGATGACTATATCACAGGCACATCTGCTTCCTTTTAAGGGTATAAAGGACAGGGTACAACACTGATGAGCCGAACAAGGATTGAGAACGTTTCCTGGCTAATCCCCTCTGGCTGCACCGTGAGTATCCCTCTCCTTCCGTTACTCGGGACACTGGGCTAAGTTAACTCCTTAGGGGTGAGAGTCCTCTGCACATTCAGGGAGAAGAAATATGCTGGCATTTTTAATCACTCCTTGCAAGGTTAAGAGGCCCCTGTACACTCAGTGTGAAGAAATGCTATAGAGTTTTATTGTGACAAGCAGTGTACTCCATTTAGTAGCACTCATTACTATTTGCTAATTAATAAGGCCATTCCCTCTAACAACTGCACCAGTTAATGGTGGACATC
Organism: Crypturellus undulatus; assembly: GCA_013389825.1. Taxonomy (NCBI): domain Eukaryota; kingdom Metazoa; phylum Chordata; class Aves; order Tinamiformes; family Tinamidae; genus Crypturellus; species Crypturellus undulatus. Next base: position 534,882 of record VWPW01017979.1, read on the forward strand.
GTTATTACAAAGATCTTGCGCTGCTGAATAAAATAAACAAACCAAAGCCCAGTGGCAGTTGCCTCTCTGCATTATTTTACTGTCTCCTTTAACAAGCTGGCACAACAGAACTGTCCAATTATTTTTTATACAAGCAAAGAAGATATGAAAAAATAAATATTCCTTAAAAATGTGTATTATTGCAAAATTGCGCTAACTTTGCAATTGCAATGTTGTTATGTTTTCCTCTCCTTCAGGAGGTACACAAAAAAGATATGTAACTGCGCAAACTAGAAGGCTGAATGGATGCTAGGGGACTGATTCAACATGACACATCTCTGCAGCAATAAGCTGAATAATTCTGCAGCAACATCGCAGAAGTTTGCTTTTGGTTTATATATTGCTAAATGACTATTACATATTGCCTGCATTTGCTCCCTATGTGCATTGCTCAAGTTTCTCTTCATTTAAATTCATCTCCACTATCATACAACTCCACTGAGCCCATTTCTCTGCATCTCTTATCTGAGACAGGGAAGTTGTACCCATTTCAAGCTCATGATTGATGGGATACTTAGCATCCACAAAAAATGCAAGCAAGGAATTTACATGTATTCACCCTAAACTGTCTGTTTTGTTTATGATATATCATCCAATATGGTTTTGAAACTTGTAGATACTTTCTTGAGATATCTATGTCTGGTAAATAATTTGCCAGTTCAAATACAGGGGTGTTTTTGTATATATGTAACCATAATACCAGATTTACAAAAGTACACTGTGGTTGTACATAGCAGGTTACTTTATTTATGGCAAATAAAGTATCCAGATACTTTATTTCTTCTTTCATTGTTGTACTCCTCCTAAATTTCTATAATTGCAGAATCTTTTTTTTCCTATAGTCTATGGTATTTTAATTAAATGATAGTAGAAAGAGGAACACCGAAAGATTTTCAAGTCCTTCCAACCGTTTTAAATAATTTCACAACATAAAAAAGAAAGAATAGCTCAGTGCATTGTTACTATAGAATCACTTGTATTGCCTGTTTTGCTATGGGTTAGCACTCTACAGATCTACTCTTTCTTGAAGGAGATCCTAGATGAAAGAATATAGAGCTGGTTGCCACTGATGCTGGCAAAAGGATCTTCATCTGACCAGAGTTTTAGTTTCTTGATTAAATGCCCATCTGTTCAGTGTGGTGAACACAAATACTTTTCCAGTGCAATTACCTTTCAATTATCAGAAAGACAAAAATATTGGGAATAGTTTTAATTTACAGTTGCTATGGTTTCCCAGAGTTAGGTTTTAAATATTTTTATTAAAAAGAAAACACAAATAAAAGCCACTATACTTGAAACACATGCTATGACATAATTAAACAGAAAGCAACATTCATCCACTTGAAATTTTATAACCATAAAGGTAAGATCAAATGTACCGTTGTTTTTATATTGAATATATGCTTGTTTTTACCATTTCTTTATAGAATACATTTAACGCTGTCATGGGTCTTAGCAAAACAACACTGAATTTATGAGGCAGGCCTGCTCTGTTTTCGACATCTTCCTCTTAAAAGAAATGGTACATCTACTGGCTACTAAGAGTGTTCCATTGCAATCCAGTTGCTGTATAGGATCAGCAGCTCATCTGCTGATGCCTTTTCCCTTTGAATATTAGATTACTTCAGGCTCTTGATTACTCTTTTCTGCATGTGCACAAAAAAAATACATATCACAGTACTAACAAAAAGAGTAAGACAAGCACTACACAGTAGTTTCTCAGTGATGAGCAACTGCAAGACATTGTGATTAGAAAGGACTGTAGTTCTAGATCACTGTACAGATACTTCTCAAGTTAAACAAATGTGCTTAAAGCCTTCAAAGATTTTAGTCTTACTGCTCTTACCTTTCTTCTGACGTCAACAAATTGAGAAAACATTAAGGACCAGTAGAATGACAATTCAACTAAGTAGTAATAATGAAGATCAGGTGTCAGTGGCTGAAAGATAGAGATGAAAAAGGATAAAGAGAACTAATTTTACGTAACATGCACCTGAAGTCTGCAGGAAACATTTTTTCAGCAGAGATAAATAACTGACTTCTACATTTGCATTCTATGGAGGGGAGGTAAAAAAAAAAAAAAAAAAAGGCAGCTCCCCAATCTAATGTTTTGTTTGTTTAAATTTTGACAATATTGTGATACCAGAAACCTATGCTGTTTTCCGTCCAGAACATTGAATAAACAGGATTCTGCTTGAATTTGAACTCAAATTCTATCTCGAATTTAGTGCAGAAGATCCTAGAAGTGTTTTCAAAGATTATTTAAAATATCTTGTTGCACTTTAGCAATGTTGGTTTAATGTACAAAACAACATGTGAACATTTGGAGAAGTAATCACATTTTTATTTGCCGCTTTACTTTCTGTTTGAAAAATTTTACTTGTAGCACTATTTTCATATATCATAAGTCTAATTGCCACCCTCTGAAGCTCTATTTTTTTGAATCATCTCCTTGTCCTGCTCACACATCTGATAAAAATATATTCTTTAAACAGTAAGACTTATATTCCTTCCTCCAAAGTAAATCTCTCCTGTACGTAATATCATATAAATAGTGGAAAACAGGACTGAAAGACACCATAAGAAGTTATCCAGTCCTGCCTGGCTCAGGGCAGCAGCAACTACAGCTGTATCATTTGTGACAAATGACTGTTCATAAAAACTTGAAGGGAGTAGGAGACATCGCTCTCCTCAGGCAAACTATTCTGCTGCTGCTCTGAAGTTATTCAGTCTGCTCCAAAATCCATTGATGCAATTTAAGTCATTATTTTTGTCCATCCAATTGCAGACAGAAAAAGGTTATGCCTTTCTTCACAGAAACTTCATGCACAGTTGAAAACTATTACAATTCAATTTTCTCTTCTTGAGGCTACTTAGATCAATTCCTTCAGTCTTTTCCAACAGATCAATATTTCTGGTCATTCTTGCTCCCTCTCCACTGACTTATCTCCAAAGGATCCAAAATCTTCATACAACGTGGTCTCCTAAACTTAACACAGTTCTCCTGTTCAAGGCTTTTCACAGACACATACATGGGAATTTGTGTGCCTTACAGGCAATACTCTTCACACTATCCACTCTGGCACTGATTCCCCCTTTCCTGCCTTGCCCCACTCCTTAAATTGTTTCAGAGAATTCTTTGTCATTTACATTTGGAAAGTTAGTACAACGTCTTGATGATGCCTATTTTGAGTTCTGGATGCTAAATACCATCAAAAATAAAAAGAATTTTAAAGAAGCTCAGCTTTAGAGTTCAGATCATTAAAAATGCTACAAAAAACATTCTTAAAAGTTATGTAGAATTTTGAAGACTATCTATTTAGGTGATATCTGAAAAATCTGTTATTTAAAGGAGATGTTATACTTTACAACTTCAGCCTCTTACTATATCTCCTTTACACCACAGGGACAAGGGGAACAGGTGGAGCTTAGCTTTCCTGAAAAGATTTCTGAAGCTCATTCCTATGCCATAAACATAATGATGCTTCTGAGTAAAAAAAAAAGAAAGAAAAAAAAAAGTAGAATTTAATGAAGCTACTGGGTCAGAAGCCATGTGGAAAGTTAGTTCTATCAAAACAAGAGGCAAAAATGAGCCCGTAGTGACAACTCAGGGATCAAAGTTATAATGTCTCAAAAATACACTAAATCTTTAATATCAGGTTAGAGGCTCTGTTTTAGACACATTCCATGACTTAATAACCATATCCAGGTGTATGATCCAAAGGAAAGTGCAAGATGTTTCTGAAAGCTCTTGGACAGGCAAATTTAGGAACTCCAAGCAGATAACAATGCACAGGACTTTTTTCCCCCTTTTCCCTCCATCTTTGCCAGAGATGTGGAGCTACAGAATCCTGGTATTACTGCAGTCCTGGTACGCTCTCAGAGCTACTGTGCTGCTGTGAGATACTGCCAGAATTCAGGAGTAGATTAACTACGCATAGAAGGAGTTAAAATCTCAGCAGTGCCAACCAATAGTCTTAGCAGTGAGCAAGTATAATGCTATTGTTCTCTTGAAGGTCTTTTAAAGATCTTTTAAGAAAAGGTTTTCTTTTTAAGAAAAGCAAATTTCAAAATTGAGCAAAATGTTTCTGTAGGAGAAATGGAATGAGTGCAGCAGGACACAACCTGAAAGGACTTTTTTCTTTCTCTTCCACAATGGCATTCTTCTCCTCATTAAAGCAGGTGAAAGAGTAAAATAAATGACTTCACTTTGAAGTTAGGTCATATAATGTTGTAACAGTGACAAGTAATTTGACCCAAAACAGAGACTAAGATTGATCTTTTTGAATCAGTGAAAATACACAGATATCATTGAAAACAAAGGCTTGACCATTCTTATTTTTTTGCTATTTTTAACCTCTTTATCATTTTTGTTTTCAGCTTCCTTGAGGCTATAACTGGATAGTGCTTATTCAGACACCCTAACAGAGAAACCTACCTTCCCTCTTCTGCCTACTCTATGAGCACACAAACTGCCAGGGATTTTTACCCTATATACAGCATAACCATCTTAAAACTGAAACCCCAAATGTTTCCTGCCTTATGAGAAATATACTGTCTTTTCCCAACCTGCCAAATCCCTGACTTTGCTAAAACTTTCAATGTGCTTCAAGAAATTTGTAAAAAATGACTGATTTCGCAGTTCACTGTTTTCAGACCCTGGCTTCATGTCAAAACAGGTCTTGAACTCAAGCAAGATGGTGAGCACCTAATAATAGTATTAAATGCTACCAAGCAGCCCATTAAGATGTATTTACACACAGCTCCACCATAATAAAAACAACTCTACAGAGGTGGCACATTTGTTTCTAGACAGCACTATAAACCTTACCTGATTTGGATAGCCGTTCCAGCACTGTCTGGTATTCCAGAGCCAGGGTGTCTGAGAAAAAGAGAACGGGGTTAGAAAAAGTTTTTTACAAACTATAAAATGTAGGTGCACAAAGATAACACAGACGAAAGACAAAGCCATATGAATGGCTTAGTATTTGCACTTTCTTCTAAAGACCATGAGAGGTGAACACAGGTGAATAGATTTATCAAAGTTTCACAGTATGTATTAGATCAACCTGACTTATTGATGGTCATTTTCATTCAGTGCAGCATGACTTTGCACAAACACATTTCACAGGAGTGTGGGCTGCATATCAATCTGCTTGGGGCCAGGTGGTTATATCGTGCATTGTCTTCTCAACAGCACTGCAAATCTTGGCCCTTGCATATATGAGAACATATAAGCACCTTTCCATACAGTACTTAATCCCAGCCAAACCCTCCCTAGAGATCAAATCCTGCCCTTTGCTTCCCTGCTTGGCGACATGATTGTTCAGAGATGATGTTCTTTGCTATCACACAGAATACTCTGGTGTCTCAGGGCAGCATGAAAGATGCCAGAAACAAAACTTACTTGTATCATGCAAAAAAAAAAAAATCATATACGTTTCACTGCAAAAAGATGGACAAGCAGAAGATGGAGAATAAGATCCTTGGGGGTATGGAGCTTCCTGGCTTTTTTGTTGTATGCACATTATTTATGTTATTATTTTCCAAAGCCATGAAAAACAAGAGAGTCTTTAAAAACCTGTGCTTTTAAACAGGTTGTTTCCTTAGGAGCTCTTCAGTCTTTCATTCCTTCTTTTCTGTGCAACTGAATGGAGCCTATATGGAAAAGACATATGGGCAAGCCCCGCTACCTAATGTCCTCCACCATTAAATATTTCTAAAATAGCCAATAAGAACATGATTCAATCAACAGCAACCAAAACAGCTATACTTCTGTTTTTTTCGTGTGTGCATGAGCAGAGGGATTCCTTTTAGATACTCGTCTTGCAAAACACAGCTGCATCTTGGGTTCTGGCAGCACTTGTATTTTGAGAAGCACCCAAAGGATCCCACTAGAAACCTGAAAGCAAGCTGTGGATTCACAGGTTTCTGTGAAACTCTTTGACAAACCCTCAGCTGCTCTACATGCAAGTGTAAAGGGTGCAGAACACTGTTACCAGGTGTCCTGGATTAATATATACCTACCCTTACAGCATTAAATGTTTCCACTAAGATTATACTTCCTTCTAATGAATTTTTTTTTTTTTAATGCAGGAGAGTGTATTATCTTGATTTCACCATAGGGTGGAGCAGTCCATCTTAGGCAAAGCATAGCAACAAACTCATGCAAAATACTATGTGCGAGTGTCAAACCAAATAAAATGAACATTAGGTGGAATGTTGCTCTGGGGTTTGAAGCCCCAAGTTGAGAATGAGGTGAGTACTACTGTCTTTATAAATAGGAAAGATCTGTACCATGCAAAGAGACAGTATAAATACTAGACAGCATTACATCTCTACCCCCAGCTTATGAGAAAGGAGCTCTAAATATGATTTGTATCATAGAGCATTCCTACAGTCTTTGCTGGTTAGCAGTTACATAATAGGAGCACTAAAGATTCCTTCTGTTTTTTTGTTTTGTTTTGATGTTTTTTTTCCTTCACATGGAAAACAAATTAAACACATGCACATCTCCAGTGCTCCTGAAGTGGAAAGGAGTAATACTCATAATAATCATAGCTGTATATCAGCCTCAACCAATAACAAGCTTCTTGGAGTTTCTAATATGCTTAGCTTATACAGCTGTCAAGAAGACAGCTGTAAGAATGATCAGAGATCCTTCAAATTTCTCCTTCTATCTTCTAAGAAAAAAATATCTAATGCCACCAATTCATTGGTTCAAACTTCTCTACAGCACTTACTGTACTAAGCAAATGCAATGGAAAAGGTCCTTGGAAACAGGCACAGCTCCTCTGCAAGTGTTACCGATACACAAAATTTTGAATATTTTTGTCTGGTAGGTGCCTAATTTAGAACCACCCAAATACTGTAGGATAATTCATAGTTTTAGCCAGGTTTGAAAAGCTGTAACTGTCTTTCATATCAGATTCAGCTAGAGATAAGAGATGCTTCTTACCCAATTATTTTCCTACCTAAATTACAGGTGCTAGCAAAAAATGTTCATTTTTCTCTTTCAAATATTATGACATCTTAAGGTTTCTTCAGAGAAATGCCTGCTATAGGAGCTGTAGATGGAGGGATCTATGTGCATTTAAGATGATGAATACTAAATAAAACAGGTTTCAATGGGAAAGCTCTTACAGATTTACCACAAAGCTTGAAAGGATACCACAGACAGACAGCATAACACAGGCATTAAGCCTCAGAGACCAACACAGCACAGAACATCTCCGTCTCCTGAGCCGCACAGGACTCAGGAGGCCATGCTGCTATCTCAAATGAAAAGCTTCTCTGATGCTGCTTGGAAGCCTGTTAGATCCTGCAGGGGCAACAGCTGGGCAATGGTGGCTAAAAAAGCAGGGGATCTACAATGCCTTCTTACCCTGCGTTGGCCCCAGTTCCCCATATTTTCCCCCTTGCCTGGCTACTTGGCCCTGGCTCCAGGCACCAGGGGATGCAGGCCTACGGCTGTCCTGGAGGACTTCAGGTAGAGAAAGAGCACTCACTTTAAGCCCAACCTTCCTCTCTGATCTCCACAGTGAATCTAGCCCTTTTCCATAAAGACCATGGTTGTAGTTGAAGCAATGAGCAATAATCTTTAGTCCACTCTGCACCTCAACTGCAGTGTACTCTGTCCAGGCTTCAGCAGGAAAGAGAGGATCCTACAAATACCCACACAGACTGTAATGTGACACATTGGTAAGGGTGAATTCATCAGGTAGGACTTAATACTGACATCTCAGGACTCCATTGAGCCTGCATAAGCTCCACAGATATGCTCAGGTCTCCCCCAGTACTCCCATAATGGACAGGGCAAAAAGGCTGAGCAATTTGCCTCAGAAAAAGATTCTTCCTGGCTAAACATAAGTGGGCTACTGTTTCTATCGCCCGCTTAATACCCAAATGTCAAGAACAGACAGTAAAGTGGAAAGATGATGCTTGGGGAAGAGACAAACATAAGTAATGGAGAGAAGAGCAGAAACAGAAAGAACGAGAAATCAAAACAGCACTATTCAACTGGAAATAGAATACTAAAAATTTTAGCCTCAGTTTTTTCAGGCACAAAGCACCAGCCCTACAATGTTGAAATCTTCCCTTATACGACATGACAGAGTTGAGAACTTGAGCTTTACCGCACTTCAGTGCCATGCTGAATCAGTGCAGCATCTCTGACAGTGAAGGATGATAAACAGTTGTTGAATCTGCTGTCATTTGCAGTAATAAAGAACAAATCTCTATTCTTTTCTTCTCCTTACAGAAATATCTGTCAAAAGTTCCATCAAACCTCTTCTTAACTCTGTGATTAAAAGGAATAATTTTAAGGAATTTTAGAAAAATCTTCTCCTGAGACAGGGGAATGACTGAAGATTTTTTAAAAACTCGAACAAATGATAGGAGACATCTGCACGCTAGCCAGAAGCCTCGGGTTGTTTTGTTTCAGTTGTCCTATGTAGTTATCTTTAGAAAAAGCTTCTAATTGGGTTCTGACTTTCAGAAGCCCCAAAGCAATGAAAATTTGAATGTTTTGCTCCAAGTGCTGTTAACATCTAGCATGTGAAATAAAGGTCAGTTTCAGTAGTAAATGGGGGGAAAAATCATAGCATAATAAAAAACCTTCTATTTGTGATCTTGCTCCACAGGCAGTCAGTTGCCTGAAATTTTTTTTTTGTATTTATATTTTGTATTTTTATATTTTATTAAAAAGGCAACAAATGCATCCAGTAAAGTATCGCTTGAAAACAATTTAGATTTTGGTCCATCATGCAGTAAGAAAAATAATAATAATATCACTTTCATATCCATATCTACCCAACAGAACCAGCTGAGCACAGGAAATGCAAATTCTGCGAACGAGAACCTCAAAGGCACAGATAAGAAATGCACAGGCCACGAGCAAGTACTTTCCTTACTGAAAGCCAGCCAGCCATCAGTTACCCCTGTATCACTCTGCACATCAAGCATTCTATCAGTATATGTGAGGTCCATGAATACGTTCTAGAAGTTGCCTGTTTCCATTAAACCAGGCAACTTACAGTGTAGGTCACATAACTTTGCAGAGCAACTTCTTTTGTGCAGCTAAAGTTACTTCAGTCACTGAGCCAGTTGTACAACCCTGTACAATTAGAAACACAACAACATGAGTTTTATCCACCAACATTGGCACTCTTTTTCCCCATAATGTATATTCAAACTTGGAAGTATGACATAAGAGATGTACAGAAAATGCAGATAGTGTTGCTGGCATTTGGCTTGCTTTTTGTCACCCTTAAAATTGAAACAAATAATAGCATGTCATAGAAACAGGTCCAGATGTACATCATTAAGCTTCATGACGGCAAAACCCAGATCCCTGCACATCAGCTTTTGCCCTGACAGCCTGCAGTACTAGACTGCAGTACTAGTATGTAGGGCTACTACATACCTGAGCTGTTCCTGACCACATGTGCACGTTCCAACTCCCAAAGGGGTTCTAAGATTCCTAATAAACCTTCATAATAATAAAGACTTCACTGAGTTTTTCCAGAAGAAAAATAAATACAATCTACCCACTTCTTTTTTTCTCATGAAAGTCAGTTTATACCACAAAACATATTTTGAAACAACAAATGTGACATTCTCAGTCCAGAATACAAACATTCTGAACTTAGAAAACAGTTCATCATTAAAAAAGAAAAAGCACTGTAATACAGAAATCCTGAGCATTCATTGAAAATATCCTCACTACTCTAGAATCTCAAAGTGAGATTTTATCGGGCTTAGATACTTTTGATACTACATTTGGATACAGTTCACAATTTGTCTTCAATAGCTAGAAGTACATTAAGTGCAAGAGAAAATAACAGCATTGAAGTCAAGACAGTAAATACTTTTGGCAACATCCCACTCACCACACTCCTGTTTAAAACAGGCAAATACATGCTTAAAAGACTTACTGCATCCGTATCACTGCTTCCATTTCATTACATTAGAAGAGGTCTTTGCTCTTCCCGGGAACAAGTAGTGCAGCTGAGGCCAGAAGATTGCCCAGGCCTCCAAAATGCTTTGTGGCTTGTACTTAGCCCTAGACTTAACACGCACCACCTGATACCTAAGTGTAATTTCTCTTCCACAGCAGCTGCATTCTCTCATCCTAGGCAGAACAGAGGCTAGTGTTCATGTGCAGGCATACTTCACAGTACTGTGAAATTTGCAGTTTATCTATGTAGGAGTGCAATTGTAATATGAGGTGTGTGTGTGAGGGGAGAGAGACCACAGTTTTCTGTTGACTGCAAAATATAAATTCTTCATCTTTTTTACTATACAGAAATTGAAAATTACAGGCTTTTAGTGAACAGCACCTTTTATAACATCAGTGGAAGAACAATTACGTATAACAAGCTTTCCTTTTCCTCTTTTTTTTGCATTTCATTTTCTACATGCTTAATAGTATCTCAATGTTCACTTTTTTCCCCTCCAATTAAGGCTATGAATTCCAGAAGTTTTTCTTCATGTTCACTATATTATTGAGTATTACTTTTACACATCAGTGGTTTGAATGAGTACTCATTTAGCAGGGAATTACTTTGATGGCCTTTTTTTCTTCTTCTTCTTCTTTTCTATAACACCTGCATCCCCTTGGCACAGGATGCTGAATGGCTGCTGACATTCAAAAGAAAGTCAGATTTCCATGGCAGCGCACAAAACATCCTTGGGTAGTTTCCCATCCCTGGAGCTTCGTGTTCCAGGGTAAAAATGATTTCAGCCTTTTATGGTAAAATGAAGAGACTTTTCAGCAAGTATATTTGTTAGATTTGAATTCTACAGTGACCTTGAGTTTCCTTCCCTATCTTTCTGGGCTTAATAGGGATCTATATTAGTGTAGACTACAGTGGGCTTTCTCTCTTCAGGGAATCACGTATATTGTACAAGGAAGCAAATGTTTTCTTCAGTACAAATGAACTGAAAGTCTTTTCTCTTGTATACAGAAGTCCTCCTATATATCAACTGCTGTAAAACAAGTCAAAGCTGAACCAAGTACAGACTGTTCTGAAGGAAAAACAATACAAGAAAATAATGAGAATGTCTTCCTTGCTAATACATTATTATCTCCATGTTGATTTATTATTTTAAAATAAGCTAAATGAGTTCAGTTGTAATCCATGTCCTACAGTCATTATGACTATCTTTTAGTCACTATAACTATCTCTTAAGATATTCCAAGCACTGCTTCAGCTAAATAAAAAGTGCCTAGAAATGCTGTCACTTTAGTGTTATTGCAGCAAAATGAGATTAAAACCATGCTTGATTTCACCCACTGAGGTAACACTTGAATACAGGGGCACAGTTGTACATTTTACTAGACACATGAAAATGACACAGTGAGAGCTGTGTTTTCCTGCGCAGAGGACTAGAGGCCTGTCTTATTAAGAATCAATTATCTTATAGTCCATATAGCTTTTTCTACTCTAGCTGGTAAGTTTATGAGACAAGGTGGAAACCATTTTTCTCCCCACTCAAAAAACTCTAAGGTTGTAGTCTACATTTCACTTCTCAGCAGCAGATAACAATTACCAGATAATAAAGCATACGAAAGGCAAGTAGGAAAGTCACGTTTACACCTTGTTTGTGCATGTGCACATCTTGGATGAGCAAGCACCCAGGAAAGTCTGGGGTAAGCATGAGACATCCACTGCAGAAAAGGTTCTCTGGTTGGTAACAAAAAAAGAACAATCAAAATTTCTTCCTCATTTTCTATTATTTTTAAAAGGTTTATGAAGGGAATAAGCACAATATTGTGTCAGTTTTTCAAATTTCTAGTCTTCTACTGAGTTTGTCTAATCTCCAAGTACTAACATAGGAGCACTGGATGTCTCTGAAACTCCGTGATCACCTAGAAATGGTTTGCTCTTATCCTCCAAAATCACCTTTTATAAGACCAAATCTAAATCATATCAAAATAATCTCTTGTTATTTTGCTGCTACTTAAGTATCTCTCATACTAAGTATCTGCCATTTAACTACTATATCAGACAGTTTCAATTCTCCAGTGGCCTTGTGTGACAGGTTTTTATGTCACAACCTTTCTAGTAAATAATGCCAACTATACTGGGTGGTATCATTTATGGCAGGATGAACTGTGGAATCCTCAAAAAACAGTATAGAAATAAATACATTCTCCACAAACATCAGTACTTATCCACCTACACATCACAACTAAAACTTTTCCCTGCCCTATCCACAAAATTATTAGGTACTGACAAAACACCATGCTAGGAACAAAAGGAATTCAGCAAAACAAAAAAATCCATAGCTCATACTTTGCATCAGCTTCAACATGTCCTTCTTTCCAGCGACTTGTGATTTGGTTTGGGATGCAGTTGCTTCTCTCACCACGAACGGCATTTTTACAAACCCTTCTCAGAGCCAATCACTTGTATTTCTTGGCACAGCTCACAGCCTAAGCAAAGACAATATGACAAATTGCCCATGAATCTCCTAAGCTTCTCTTTTCATATAATATGACTAAGCAAGCTGTCATAAGGATCCATAGGATGGCTACTTCTCTAAAGGATAGTGCTTTGTGTCTATAGAAACAAGGATTTTCAGGGAAAGAAAAGCTTTTGCAGTGTAGAGTGCTCAAGTCCTTCCTCTCAGTGACCTGCACTTCTCATTCCCAAGTAGAATTAAAAATGATACTTCCAGTAATGGGAAGAAGAAACTGTAAAATATATGAAAGGATGCATAAAAGGCCAAGATTAGCAACATTCACTGAAAGATGTACTTGACATTTCAAATGCAAATGTGTGCATGTGTACAAAAACATTTTTAGAAAAAATATGAATTCAAATTTGGATTTATTTACATAAAGTGATCTGGAAGGACAGAGCAAGCTCACTCCATCGCATACCTTCAACTTCTCTGCTTAAAAATACGATGTACAAAGATCTCTTGCAGCATTTCTAACTTGTGCTGATGAACTTATGTCTTCAGATGATATGCGAAATTAGTCCTCAATAATCTGAAGCAAAGCACCAAAAGGAATAGATAATTCTAGAGTATCTGGAATAGCCTTATATACAGCTAAGGGTAGAGAGGAAGGGAGACAAAACGACTGCACCATTTCTCTCAGTGCTCAGAAGCCCTCAAGTGGCTGCAAGCAAGTCAGCAGCAGAGGAATTGGCCAGTCCGAGAAGCTGCCACCTCCCGCTTCTCCTCAATGAGCTTTCATGAGCTAGCCAGCTGAGCTACTGAGTTCCCTCTCCTCTCACTGCACTGCATCAAACAACTTGCTCTCACCTGAGTACTTTCTTGTTCTGCTACTTCTGCTACTTGCTTCTGTATTATACAAAAACCTTTGCCTTCATGTGCAGCAGTGATTAATTCTTTAATGATTTTTTGTTGTGAGCAAGTTGGGCAACCTGTGGTGCTACGACAGCTTATAGGTTTATGTATGACAATCGTGGACCTGTAAGTGGTGCACAAGCCTGGCTAATGTTCCTGTTTACTGGTGGGTAGCAGATCTCCTAATGACAGTCCCCACTGCATTTTGAAGTCATTCTTTCAGTATACTAAGAAAATTGTACAAAAAGGTAATGGTCCCATTCAGCAGAGCACTCCAGATGCTTGATAATGCTTTGGTGAAGCAAAGCAGCTGTAAACCCATTAGCTTTATAGCTGTCTTGTTTTTTCCAATTATAAAGCCAGACCGCACCATTTAACCTAGACATTTGCATCTTAGAGGTTATTTGTGAAGTTATTTTATTAAGAAAGACAATATGCAGCTATAAACTGTAGGTTTGCAATTACTGCCTAAAGAGATAATGTGGAGATTTATGCCGACAACCATACGTTGCTCAAAGATTGAGTTAAATAAAATTATCATGTGTTTAAGAGTCCAGCAAAAATTCCAAGATGGAGCTAAATAAAACCAAAACCATACACACACAGAAGCAAGAAACAATTCACACCAGTTCAGCCCTGGTAGCTGTGCAATGCTCAGATTGCTGCAAAACAGAGCCACTCAAGAACAGGCTTTGCTATCTCATGGCACATAACTTTAACAACTCCCCTGATTTTCTAGCATTTTGTATTCTGATATTACAGCTATTCAGAGGCATACAAGAAAGTAATGAGTAATTAAACTCATGGTTATATATTTACGTAATTATAGCTAGAACCTATAGCTGTTTTGCCAGAAAAGTGCATCTGACTAATTTTGACAAGCTGATGATTTCCATCCCACTTACTGAAGGAAAGTGTTTACTGCTTCTTAAGAGCCTACTACTGAAGCCGCCTGCTGGAAATCCCAAACCATCTTTCCTTTGCAGGATGCAGGTGTACTGTGGCCTGCTTCACTGATGCATAACGTGCTCCATTACTGCATGCGGTCGACAGAGGCAGGGTCAGTTTTAAACAACAAAACAGCAACTTGTTGCCAATGTTCTCTAAGTGCAAAAATAGTATAAAGTTTTGGTAAACTTTACCAAACTAAACTTTAGTCCACAAATCCTGGGGAAAAAATCTAAAACCTCTCATGAAACTTATTTAAATCACGTATAAGAAAATAGCAGTTAAAAATCAGAAACAAAACTGAGAAAGATTTGAATGTAATGTTTCCCCATGTTAACTTTGGTCATTACTTAACAGACAATAGCCAGGACTACTGGCAGGACAAATGAGAAGCCTATAAGAAATATGGGACCTGAAAGGAATATATTTTGAATAAAAAATTGGTCACTGAACAACTGATAATGTATCTGCTACACTGGCAAGCTTCTTTTTTGTACTACTTTTAAGGTTAAGTAAAGCAGAGTTACAACTCATGGACTTCCACAGAGTAAAAGTAGACATTGTTCTAAAGGTTATACTAAATTAAATAAGCATATAGCTCCCTCCCTCCCGGCCACTGCCTCATTGCTGAATCAGTTCAATTCAGTAACAGCAGTCTGAAGCACCAGTCAGGCTATTCTTAACCTGCTCTAATATATCAAACATACTCCGTGCTAAAGCTTAGCTGCGGAAAACATGACTGCTTCAGTCAGCTGAACAGCAAGCTGTGAAAGATCTTTGACTCGTGGCAAAAAGGGAGCACTGCTCTAAATACCTTGAATTTTGTATGAATGAACTACCTTAGCTTCCAGATGAATTAAAACTATATTTATGATAAAGCTGCCCAGTGAAACACTTTGGGAAGTATTCACGCCAGCTCTGCTATTTTTACACATACAACACTGAGCAATTCCTATCACTCAGGAAGTTGAGCTGCTGGGAGCATAACTACTGTGCTGAAGTCAAAGCTGACAACCTGTCCACAAAAGCACACAGGGGCTGACAAAGCCCATTTCACTGGCCACAGCGACAGTATTGTATAAAATATTAAAGATACTATATATGGCTCAGTACAGGCTTGACTCTCCAAAGACCTGATTAATTAGAGAGCATTTAGTTACTGCTGTTGTCACTGGTTATTAAAAATCCCCATCTGGATTCCACGCAGATAAAGTGAAATTCAATTCTGGATATATTTTAAATCAGTATGTTGCTTCTTCTCCCCGTGCTTATGTCAAATTTGTTCTTGTTGTCTGCATCTAAAAGTTCTATTGCCATCAGTGTCCTATTACTGGATATTACAGTTAAAATCTATTCTCCATTTGCTTGTTTCTTACAATGGCCTTCTATTTTTTCAGTCACAAATAAATGGAGAGTCCTTGCTCTCTGTACCCTCTTTTGCCTGGTCCAGTTGATTATCTTAACTTCAAACAGCTTCCACAACTAATTATTCCCAGTGCAGATTGACCTTCTCTTAACAATTCTCATATTCCAGAAGGCTTTGGTTTTTCCTCATTGATGTTCAATGAAGCACCAGAGTCATCTGAAATTCAGTCTCTTCATTGACTTTGATCTTTCTCACAGCACGATTCGCAACGTAAATCTTAGATGTCCAAAGAACTCTATTTATCTCTCCTAAATGCCCCGAACCATGTTTATGCCCTTTTGAAGAAGCATTTGAAAAAAATTCCCCTTCCACTGACGGATTATAGCTTTGGTCTTACTGCAGGCTCTTTCCACTCACAATGTAATTCACTGCTTCCCATTTTCACAGCTGCATGGTCCAGGAGCTTCCTGGCACTCCTGCTTGCACAGCTGATCAGCCACTGTTTGATATAGCACCTAAGGCTCAGTCTTACTTTCAGGAAAAGGAGTAAGAGATGGGATTTTAACATCCAAAAGTATTTTAACTTAACAATTTCTACCACTTACATACACTGAGCAATTTGTTTTCCAGTTAAAGAATCAAGAATGTCCAAATCAATTTTACAGCACAGACAGGCAGGCTTCATTTCCTTGCAGAGCCACATGCCTCTCTTCAGACCTCTCCTGACAGCCCAGTGAAACACCGGAGCGCAGCATTGCTTTCGCAAGGCTCAAGAGTGGCCTCTGCCACTCTTCACTGCAATGAGAGTGCTTCTGCCTGTCCTATGTACTCCAAGCAGCAGTTTGACTACTACTGATATACTATATTTCTTGTATTATCCCATCCTGCAAAACAACCTAGAGAATTAACTTCATGAAAAAGTAGACACAGCAGGTGCAGCAACAAGAATGGAAGTGACAGTGAGAAATGAAAAGCTGACCATTCTGATCAGTTTGGCTCCAAACCAGACATGTAACAGACAACACATTCTATGAATAACTTTGCTCCAGCTGGGAAACTTTTACAACTGAATCAACTTTTCCACTGCTAGAAAGCCCAAAGAGTGTTAACTTTGTTGGATGTACTCAATTATTCCTGTAGGCTTGGGAACTAATCCCTGGACGCAAGAGCAAATTCATTTGCGTCATTGCTTCATGTAAACCAAAGGAATTTTAGCCAGAGATATATGTTGTTACCATTGAACTTTTAGGTGTTCTAAGGGCAAGTACAAACTAAACTTTCTGTTTACTCTTCATCTCACAATAGGTTTTGATACTTGGCCCTTTATCCTGTAGAGGAAGCAGACATAATTACGGCTGTTCAATATCAGTACAACTTCTCATTTTGGATCAGCAGCTGCTAGTGTTTTGCAGCAGATGATTTCCAATGCAATTCAGATTCATAAAAAAAGGTTTACATCTGTGATGAACCTTTACAGTAACATCAATCTAAAAAGATTCAAAGGCACCACAGATACCAGTTGCTTGTGTGGGGGCTTCTGCAGTCACAGGTGACTTTAGTGTGGAATAGCTTGTATAAAACTTCCAAGTGGGAAGATTTGTTGTCTGTAGTTTAAGCAGGAATGATGTTCTCTTACAATTCCCATTACAATAGCAATGAAAAATAAATTTGTTTTTTATTCCTAACAACTGCAGTAGCCAAAAGCCCCTTCTTTCCCCTCCCAGACCTGTATGAAGAATTTGAAATTATTTATCTTTGCTTGCAGACATTTTTGTCATTCCCTCCAGAACAAAATCATTAACATCCATGACCTTTATTTTGAAATGATAATTTAATGAGCCAAAAAAAAAATCCAGGAGCCCTAATAAATGCACCTGACACCTTCTTATTTGTTGGTTTTAGAAATCCAGTCTTGTTCACAGCTCAGCACAGGAAGCAGTCAGTTCAGCTGGCACAAGGGAGAACACAACAGGAATCCTGCCAGAGTGACCTCATGGTTCAAGGTTCCTATTCAACAAGAAGTTTCTGAGCTATTACACTTAAAAACACGTGGCTTTGGGGAAGCATGCTGATATCATGGTATCAGCATTACACACTGGATAGTATGTAACTATGCATACTATAAGAACATACACTTATAATTATTTACCTGTAGACTAATTTACAACAACATATGAGCAACAGGACAGAATGTTTATAGAACACTGCCACTGCAGATTTCATTTCTTATAAGATTATTTCCAAAATTATTTCCATTTATTTTTTTCATCCTTCAATCCACCACCAACTGAAGGAGTGACTTGCTCAAAAGCAGTCAGCAATCTTCTCTTCTTATAGCAGTTCATTTTACTGCAAATGTCACAGCACCATGACACAGTGGACACACTAACCGTAGACACAGCATAGCCTTCCAAATAAGTAAAGCAGTTAAAATGAGAACTTCAAAACTGGGCATCAATGTAGACAAAATCCTTTTCAGCAGTATGTAGACAGAATGGGTGCTGTTAGGAAAAGAAAACCACAGTCATGCTGCACTTGAATATCCGAGCAGTTCTTTGAAAATGAAATCATCACCTTTGTTGCAACACAACTGCTCTGTTATGAAGTCTTCAAAAAGTCTTCAAAAACATTATTAAAAACAGGATTCAATAAAACATTGCAGCCAGCATGAGGCTTTTGAAAAGCAACAGTATGCATCTCCCTGCTTGCAGTGAAGAGCTGCTGGACACCTGAGAAAGACCAGCTGGCTTCAAATTCTGCATCTTAAATTGCATCCTTGCACATTAAGAGCCGATCAATCACAATTGCAGCTAACAGTCATGTTATTTAACCTCTAGCTACCAGGTACGAGCTCCATAAGGAAGAATCCAAAGTATCCCCTCCCCACCCCTCCCTTTTCACTAGCACTTTAGAAATTGCAATGTACAAAAATAGATCTCCTTGGATTTGCTCACTTCATTTTTTTAGAGAACTAAAAGGAAAAAACAACCTCCAGAAACATCAGGAACCTTCATATGCTGAAACATTACTGACATTGAGAAACAAAAGCAAGGTTATTCCTACCTGCATCTCTTAGGGAAAATGCATTGATACTGGGTAAAATAGTCATGGTAAAATGATGGAGGAAAAAGAGGAATGAAACAGGCAACCTCTCTGCAGTCCATAAGATTATATCAAATTGTGTAGTCCCCAAGATTATGTCAAACCCACTCTCCAAAGTAATTCCGGGTTAGGAAGGAGGGAGAGGGGAGAAGCAGCACAATGATCTGATAAAAAGTAATAAAAAGAGAAAACACTGAAATAAAGAGTAGCCAGGGAAAAGAAAAAAGAAAGAAGACAGTCATTACAAAACTTTCTTCCCCAAACAGTCATGCCACTCCCAAGGCAAATCACCCAGCGCTGTTCAAAACAGAACAAAGAACTGACCACGGAGAAACAGGACATGAGCCCAAACTAGCCTTTCCAAAAGGATCACAGCAACAAAGCTGGGCCTCCTCCTAACAACAGATAGACAAGCCAAAAAAAAAAAAGACAGATTTTCATAGCCAGTCATTCACAGTAAAGAGAACATGTGCTTGCTCTTTAGAATACAAACAGTAACTCCTTTCATCCTTGTTTTTTCCAATAGTAGAGGTGGTTAATATTGCATGAATAATGGTTTTTGTATTTCAAAGAGAGTTTGCATTTAAAGAAAAGATAATCTAATGGCAGAAACACACATGGTAGTACAGCAGTGACTTCACATTAATACTAACTCCTCCTTTACAGAAAGCAAAAGAGTTATGTTATTTTGAAGACAAAAGTCTTCAAAACATAAGCAAGCATTCTCAGCTAAAGATGAGTAAGACAGAGAACACTCCAGCTGGAGGTGATGCCACACGGAAGTGCCGACTTTAAAGGTCAGAGCGAACAGATGGCCACAGAGTGAGCGCTGCTTTGGTAAAGAGCACGAGCTTTGGAGATCACTGCAAAAGTCAGACTGAACAACAATCATCTTTGCAGCACCAGATTGCAGAATCAGACCCCAAAAGTTAAAGGCATTCACCAGCAAAGCACAGACTGTGGGAAACGCTCTAGGTCCTTACTCTGCACCTGCCAGGGAGCACCAGCCTTCTCTCCTGCAGACTCCTCCTCCTCTGGGGCCTGAGGCAAAAAGATTTCTCCTCTTCTTCCATATTCTAGAGCTTAATCGATCTACTCAAGTAAACTCACAATTGTATCCTGCCAAGGAATTCTTCCTGCCACACACAAGAGTGTCTGTTTTTTAAACTGGGGGCACACTGCTGCCTGCCCTTGTTCCATGCACTCACTTCCCCTGGACAGGATATGGCTAGGACAGATTCCTAGATATTCAAAGAGAAATAGAATTCCTTACTCAACCATGCCTAGGAAAATAATCAAATACAGACAGAAATCTAACCTATGGCTCTCTGTACTGCTCGTATGCACAGGGTGCTTGGCTCATGACTACATTTCAGTTTGTATCAAAAAATTCATCAGCATTCGAATTGATAACAGATTTTTTTTACATATACAAATTGTTTAAGACAGAGTGAACAACTGTCTTGAGTGTTACCACAGTAACTTAAATTAGCCATGGTAATTAGTATCTATAAGGAAAAAATACAATATAATTCCTCTGCTACCTCTTGCTGCCAAATTATTTATATACATCCATTCTGCATTAACTACATACTTGAATTTTTCGTTTTGACTTTTCTAATTTATATACAACTCATTCTACACATCTGGAGTTTGCAGCTAGCGAACAAAAGTACAACTTTACAGGCATGCATAACACATTTTCAGTGTATTGCCCTCGGTGACCTAGGTGCAGATGGAGCAATATCCACATGCATTTTACATCTATCTAAACATAAGTTCCTTTGCTTTAGTTTGAGAGAGGCTGTTACTGTCAATATATTGTTGGAACACTATTGCTAACACTTGCAGCTGAGAATTGTTGCTTGTCTGATAAATGAACAGCCAATTTTGGAGAAATTCAGATTTCAAATCAGAGATTATAGCAAAATTAACTGAGAAAAAAAGTGACTTTGTCTTCTGCAGACTGAGCACCTATAGCCAAAGGCTCTAGAAGGAGCTTGTCCTCTGCAAAAGTCAGGATACAATTTACTAATTGGTTCTGGCTCTACAAAGCTTTAAATCCCCAGCTCAGAAAACAGACTTATCCTGTTATATGACTTTAATAGGTTTGGGTGGTCACATTTACACTCCAGTATGACTTTCCTGTTGTTTTGAGATATATTTCCACCACTAGCGTTTGCTATTAAACTAAAATTCAGCCAAACTGTTCTGTTGAACAGGAACTGTTCCCTAGGAATCAAGATAAAAATCTGCCACTCAATCAACTGCAGAAAAACGAAAGTTTGTTATACCTGGTGTTTTTATTTAACACAGTCACACTATCCTCATATCATCAGCTTTTCTTCAAGACTGAATTTGAGAAAAAGCGATTCATTCATCAAGGCAGATGGTCCTTTTTCTGGTAGGATGCAATCGCACGCAACTTTGGATTCCCTAATCTCAATGCAGACTTCCCAAGACTCCCAAATGAGAGGAATTCACGATCTTCAATGAATTTGAAATTCTCAGGGGCAATGGATGGAAGGAAAATGAACACAAGAAGTCAACAAATGTCATCTCCTTCTAGAGAAGCTTTATTTCTCAATGTTTTTAAAGATTTTTAATACTATAGAATTATAGAGATACTGCCTAACACCAAGACTATATAAAATAAGAAAATCCTGAATTCGTTATAGTTTCTTCAGCACTGAAGCGACTGGCAATATTACCAACTGGAATATAATGGGCAGACAATCAGACCTTTAGAAAAATAATGAAGTAAACTGTCATTGATCTCACTGGAAACACTGCTGAAGCAAAAAATTTTATCATCTTCCAATGTTAGCGATAAGTAAAACAGTTTAATGTCACTAGAACTTAATGTTTTCTTGGCATCATTACCGGTGTGGTGTTCTGCAAGGGAATGTTTAACAGACATGCAGACTGAACAAACAGTAGCAACAAGATGAAAAATCTCTGTTGCAGTCAAAAAAAATTGCTGATACAAGATCAGAATGGAAATAAAATTAAATACCCTCTATTTTATGCTTTATGCTTCAAATTTTAGTGATTTATAAAAGCGTGAAGAATGCTGCAGTACATTTACTATTCGAGCACTCTTCTGGACACACAGAACATGATGCTGACTCCTGTGAGCACCTAGGGTTCTATCATTATTTCATAATTGTACTTCACACTGATGATGAGATTAGAAGCCAAACACCCTGGCAATGTAATCACATCACAGATGAACCTGGTCATAGCTCTTCTAAATTAGTATCTAGCACTGTTGTGTCATGAATCATCTACAAAGATAAAAATTGTCAATATAACTACGGCTCTGGCATGAAGAACATTGGTTTTGTAGCAGATTTTCATCATGTAATTTAAAAAAAAAAAAAAAAGACAAAGAGGGAAATGAGTATAAAAAATAAGAAAAAAAAAGCAAATCCCATCCTGTGGTTTAACACACAAATTATGAAAAAATGTGTCAAATAGCCATTTAAAAAAAAAAGACAAAAGTAAACATTTACTCTGTAGCAAGAATCCTTTAAAAAAATACACAGTAATTTTAATTGGGCTTCACTTCAGGTGACTCACTGAAGCAATTAGGTAAAAGGAATGGCTTCACTCTATATTGTCAAAATGTAGCTAGGTTTGATAAACACCTCTTTCTGAAGCTTGAAAACTGAGATGGGATAATCAAGTCCAGAATTTGTCACTTCACCAAGGACAGTGGAAGTGATGCATTTCTATGGCATAGAGAAATATTTGGGAAAACAAATATTTTGGATTAAAAGTGCATTTGGCCACTCAATCTTTAGTTCCAAATCATTGAAAGTGGCACAATGAAAGAAGGCTTCACTTTCTCTTTGAATGTTAGTGTCTCAGTCCAGTTGCTCATCTAGAATATTTTTCATCACCAAATCTGCCCTTGAAAGTGATAATATTTATGTGAGGAAAATGAACTGGCCAGAACTCTGAACTACATTTACACTCATCTTGTCTTCTTATAAAGCAGCACAAAAGCGACAGAGGTAACTTCAAATTGCAACTACAGGGGTGTAGCTCACCTGTTCAGTACACGAGCTGCGACACTGCAGATGGTGAGGGCCAGTTCTACACCCCCGTGCTCAGTGGGAGAGCTGTGATCAGCGAGGGGGCAGAGTTGTTCCTAGGGACACAAGGTCTGCTCAAAAATACAACATTATGGGGCACTGGGAGGGGAAGATGAACCTTGTTAGTATCTCAGTCCTTGCTATATACTCATTACCTGCAAAGTCAGTCCATGATTTTCAGGGCACAGAAAGTTCTGATTTGGAAGACCTCATGGGAGTATCTCTCTTGGATATCACTACTCTATCATTTGGTAATATTACAAGACAGTTAGAATTGAAACTGTAAGAGGATATTAAGTTCTTTTATTATTATTATTTTTCCAGAATGTTGAAGACATGACTTTTGTCATTTTAGAATAATGACAAAAAATCATCTTTGAAATGCTTTGACATTAAATGTCATTAGTTACTTCTCTGATGACAGACAGGAACAGCAACACCCTTAATAAACTTAAAACCTTGCAGCTCCACAATATTCATTTACTTGTAATTTTACTGTGAGGGAAACTAGAAGGAAAGGCTGAGGGCCTGCAGGAGCTGGGAAAGGGAGGTTTGTCTAATAAAATAATTAAACAGTAATAAATAATAAACCAATTTTTTTAGGGAAGTCTGCTAGTATCCTACGGATATCCAAGACATTTTGTAGGTGTGATTCAATACTTGGCTTCACTCCCTCACAGAAGACATAAGCGCTTAATTCTCTCATTTCACTGTAACTTTGTAATGGGTTATCCTTGCAATTCATTTCATTTATACGACATACCATGCATTGATCTGCATCCTGCAGTTAAAAGCTACCTGCAGCTATCAAGAGCAGAAGGTGTGTTTTTAATGTTTCTGCCACAAGAAACGGGGAAGTAATCGAAGACTCTGGGTTTGGAATACACCATCACCTGTGCGCCTTGTAAAAAGGAGGCTGATTCATGAAACATCACTTAATGAGCGACCTGATTCTGTAACAGAAGCAAAGCTGGCAACGGACTGCCTTAAGTCAGCACTTACGCAAGCCCGGAGGCACTGAGAACAAAAACCAGTGCAACCTCCATAGAGTTTTCCTCTTCCTGGTCCGCAGCAGCACCAGCGCAGGCTGTGGGAGAGCACTGTGGAGCAGCACTCGCACGAGCCAGAGGCTGGGCGAAACTGGAGGAGCTGGAAGCACCACACTTTCTTTCACACAAAATTTCTTTCAAAATTTTAAGTCTGCTGTGCTCAACTGACTATTCTCTAGCTTTCTAAAGAGAGGTTTAGTGTTTCTTTGCATAGTTCTTCCAATACAAAAAATAGGACAAGCAGGAAAAAATAGATTATTCACTTTGGTACCACAGTGTAGCTGAAAGCATTATAGCTGGAACTCTAAAAATGTCTCCCTCTAGATTTTGGGGGGTGATTTTTTTTTTTTTAAATTT
Organism: Crypturellus undulatus; assembly: GCA_013389825.1. Lineage (NCBI taxonomy): Eukaryota > Metazoa > Chordata > Aves > Tinamiformes > Tinamidae > Crypturellus > Crypturellus undulatus. The sequence goes on from VWPW01017979.1 coordinate 559,166, forward strand.
GATTTTTGCTCCTTGAAAACCTGCCTCCTAAGTAGCTCTGCCTCCTAAGTAGACCCAGGAAACATTGGTTCTGATTAACAGAAAAAATCCTTGTAGTTATACTATGAGGACAGTGCAACTATAAATAAAACCACAATCATAATTTTGTTAATTTACATTACTACTAATGTGGAAGACCTCGGTATACAAAAGAGGATTTTGGAATGATGAGGAAATTCCTTCACAATGCATTAAAATGAGTAATTAAAATATGTAGAGTTACATAATGAAAAATTCCTCCTTGTAAAAATTAAGATAATTGAAAGATTAAAATCAAAATTACAGTGCTAGTTCTTGTTAAGCCCCAACCACCTATAACATCATTTAAATGGAGCGAACCACCAGGTTATGGGAGGTAACCCTCTCCCAGCGGCAGGGATGCGCTGACCTGGGAGGAAGATATTCTGCACTCTGGAAAGCAATTCCGGCTTCAGAATGGCTGACAGTGGCTTGGAATGAAACACGTCTCTACTGTATTCTTTCAGTCTTTACAAACGCCAAGATCCACAGTTTCTCAAGAATCTAATCCAATTCATTGCAACTCCCTTCACAGAATAAATAACTTTGTTTTTAAGATCTCAAATGTTTTCTATATATCAGAAAAAAACCTCGTATATTTCAATACTCACACAAACAAAACCAAGGTTGATTTAGGTAAATCAGATTTTCCCATTTGAGAGCTGAATCATGCAGTTTCCCAGAATTCTGGGATTAGCTGAAAGACTCTGTTTCACACAGTATTATTTATTTGCCTTATAAGCTAGAAGTATTATATGCAAAACAAACAAAAATTCTTTTCTTTCTTATTCCACTGTAATGTAGCTACTGTGAAAAATCATCGAGAAGAGCTTGATTTCAAGTAGTGGATTATCCCGAACTGAGCCACAGAATCATAGTAAGCTACAACCAACCAACGACAGTGTGGAGTGCTTAGTACAGCAGCAACGTTCACCTAATTGCCCAGCAGTAACATTATTTTCAGATTACAGACCAAGGGCAGAAAACAACATGGTGTTAACCGATGAATCACACACAATGTCCAAGTGTGGGAGGAGACAGGGAGAGGTTGCCCACTCTGCAACTTGGCTCAGCTCGAACAGCAGTGCTCGCTCTTTCTCTCTCTCTTTTTTTTTTTTTTTTAAATAGCTACTAGTAATTATGAAACATTCACACATTTAGAATCTATTTCTTTATATCAAGTTTTTGTTCAAATTGAAGAAGGTAAAACCACATGAACACACCAAAACCTTCACACCTTCCCCTAATTCCACATCTCAGAATTACACTAAATATTGCCTGACAATAGCCACATTACAAAAGTGACTTGCATCCTAAACCCATGTTATTGCTTGTTACTTACCATGCTAGAGTTAACAGACCTAGGCCATGGCTCTGAGCCATCCATACCCTTCTCTGTTTTAAAGGGTCAGAAAGACAGCAGGAGTAGAAAACTCCATAGAAATTTTTTTCCACTAGAAAGTACACTAGATAAAGAAGCAGCAAAAAATAGCTTTAACATTAACTGATTCTACTGGTTACTAAAAGGCAACTTCTGTAAGAGGCATTTAGGTAAGAACAATAAATAAACGAAGATGAATATTTCGATAAGTAGACTGATGCCTACAGCAAAAAGTAATATAACAAACTAGCCATGTTGCTATATCAATGCTTTTCTTCCCCATTAAATGTCAATGAACACTTATATTCCCTTTCAAAGCCAGTGGCAACTTGTTTTATGAAGGCATAATAAATTTTTATTTTTAGTGAATAATCTTTTTATGTCTGTATATGAAAGTATAATGCAATAAGAGAAGCACCTACCTTTTTCAGGAACCGAACTCCATAGGTGAATATATAAAGGTAAAATGTAAATCGCCACCTGCAAAAGGTACAACAGATTAACTCTAAGATGCCAGGTTCACATACTTCGCAGTTCAACACACCATCGATTGTAACACTGCCAACCCAACACGCACTGCGCACATTAACAGATATTGAAGTAAGTTTTGGTCTGGTTTTCTAAGGCTTTTGTTGTGCTCAGCTGCCTGCTTTTCCCCACTTGCCATTATCCCTGTGAAAATACAGCTAGGTTCAATGTAACATGACAAGAAAAATAAATTAATGACAATTAAGCTCCTGAAAGTTTTATACGAATTATCAAAGACAGTAAAGGGCAGAGGACACTTAGCACCCTTACTGGAGGGAAACTCACTCGCTACTTGGTCATTGGTCGCGGGGAAAAGAGGCTGAGACTGTCAACACCTGTCCCAAGGAAGAAAAGCTTCAACCTGCTTATGAAGCATGGAGTTCAAACAGGACAGATTTGCAAAAAAACCCACCAAGGTTTCCTTAGGTCTACTGCTCACATAACATCTTTTTCCCTCTGAAGACTATATTGACACTGAGAAAAGCACTTATTTATATGCTTACTGAAATCGTACTAAAATAAATAATAATTCAGTACTTGTTTAAACATGTATCTTGTGCTTCTCAGCTCCCTCGTTACTCTGTCTCTGCATTTGAGAGGTTCTTGGGATTTTAATTGCTTACTTGGTACTTCATTTGTACGGTCTACCTGAGTGAGGAATGTTAGAATTAAGCTATTTGTTTGCAAAAAGCTTTGATTTCCTGGTTAAAACCGAACACTTAGAATTACAAGCACTTTGGGTACTTTAAAGTTGCTGAGTAATTAGATGAAAAGAAAAACCTACTGCAGTGTTTCTGTATGGCCTGATTTCCTCACAGGACAAGGATAGCAAGAAAGTTAATTAAGCTTTTGGCAGGAAGTGTCCGAGTGCTGCGTATCAAAAATGGGCTTTTGTAAGGAAAGGCATCACAGGGAGCCACAGCTCTGAATGGCAGCTTTAGCACTTCACTTTGAGCACTGACACTGCCCTTCAGAGGCTAGTATAGTGTAAGAATTTAAAACAAACCCTCACAAAACTCTCTGTTTTTTAAAATTTCCTCAATATCACTTTTATTCCACATGTTTCAGGCAAAATACATAACACAGTTGAGGACATTGTCAACTTCGGCTGAGTGATGCAGCACCCACAGAGGGGTTCAGAAGCACTCATAGCTATTTGAAATATTTCTGAAGTTACATTTCAGATGGTGTAACCCAAGAATTCCCATCTGCAGAATTTTCTAAAAAAGTTTGTTTGCAGTATTTGGTTCAGCTATGATCTCAGGAAATTACAGAACCCTTTCCTGAAACATGTTGCTTTGGAAAACATGGATTTTCCAGTCTAACATTCACATCATGCCCAGAGGTACTGCCTATGGTAAAATTATGGATTGCCCCACAGGAGAATTCCCTAGAGATTCACAAAAATGTTGAAACCAAAAGCTGCCAGTCATGATGCAGACTTGCCAGAGGCTATCTAATTGCTCTAACTGCTCAAATGCTACAAAGATTATATACACACACAGAAATATATAATAAAATATACAATTTATCTTCTTTCCTCTTTCTTCTCTACCTTCCCCAATGAGTCTACTTGGGCTAAGAATTAAAGAGTCTCAGAACTGGGTGGTAGCCATAAGCCATAGCTGATCAAAGTGTTAGCTTATTTAAAAAATAGTAATATCAATAGAAAACAAAACAAAACAAACAAAAAAACCCCAGCCCACTCTTGATAAATGACATCCATAAAAAGCTATTAAATTAACTTCTGGCTTTATGAAACTGTGATAGAGAAAAATTTATAAAGAAGGAAGCTCTGAATTGTCCTCCAACATCCTTGTTCCATTAATCAGATAGCTCTGGTAACCACAGTGCTGCAAAGGACTTCCCAGTGCTCTGTAACAGGCAGACACCTTTTTTCGTGGTCTCCAAAGGGAAATCCTGCCTGGTTCAATACCTTGATTGGAATCTCAGTCTCATGGAGAGAAATTTGAGTTGTTTACCATGTTATTTTTTGCCCCTAGTAGGCGGTTTATTGATGTAATTTACAGTGAAACTTCAATAGGCCAGTGTCAAATGGATGAATTCAAGAAGATGTGGGAGAAAGTTAAGCACATATTATTATTCAGTAAGTGCATACATCTTGTCTAACTAGCTAAGTAACTATGTACAACACACATATTGTACATTAACTATGACTTATACACCTAAAAGCAATGAATGTCACATCTGGAGATACTTCATTTGTAGCTATTTAAAGCTAGGAAAAAAAAATGACAATAATGCAACTAGATGCTTGTTGCATATGAATTATGTATACTGAGCATGATAAAATCTCCATTAAACTAAATCAACTCTTAAGACCATTTATACAATAGAATGAGTGACATTTATGAGACATTTAGTCTGATGAAATAGATGTACAACAAATGGACAGAACTAAGGGACATTTATTCTCAACAGTAGCTTCAGCTTTAGAGATAGGAAAGACAAGAGTCTCTGTGTAGCTGCCAAATATGTACTATCAGTAATTTAATTTCCAATTTACCCATAACCTTTTGCACAAGGTCACACACAGACATCATACAACCTTTTGCACAAGGTCACATACAGATCACAATGCCTCTGAAGCACACGAGGAACTGAATTAGCAGTTCTGCCTCATTTCCTACAGGGAGCCAATAACCTAAAGCAATGTTGATGTTTTATTGGCCTATGAGCAGAACTAACTTCCCTTCAACTTCCACACTTACTCAGTAGCCTAGTAGTCCAGACTTTGGAAAAATCTAGATTTAATTTTCTCCTCCCTCACCTCTCTCCCAACCACCTGAAGAGTTTATCAGCTACAAAGTTGCTACATGTAGAACCATATGTTCTGATGAATTTGTCCTATGTAGCAGAAAATACTATATGAGTGCAGAGGAAAATGAGAAGCAAGGGACTGAAATTAGGGTGTGGAGCTATGTAATTCACTCATGATCATCCAGAGTGGAACAGAAGATAAAAGACAAATACATTTTGTGCAGAGGGGATTCAGAAAGATTCCTCCAAAAATGAACTCCCCATTCAGCTATCTTGCAACAAAACCCTAATTCATCAATCACACCCTCTAAAAGAGAACTCTCTAATTTGAAATCCACTGATGGAGAGATGCCAGTGGAAGGAAAAAGTTATTGTGTCCACTCCCTATACAGCCAAATGTACAAAATCACCTTAGAATTTGGGGCACTTGGGTCAAATGTTCTTTCTCTCTGCATAGGGCACCACAGAAGACCTCTTTAATGTGAGGTTGCCATGTCCCTTCCCACAAGATCTCACACACTGGATCAAGAGAGGTCCTTTGACAGAAAAAGTCCTGAGGCTCCTGCCTGTCTGGGCAGTCACAGAGTCTCAGGAAGGGTAAATGCCTGCTCAGTGCAAGTAAGAAACGGTACTGAAGTAGCAGGAGCTGAGCCCAATAGACCAAAAAAAAGCAAGGCAAGATTTGTTTTATGGTATCTTTTGTTTGCTGCCCCCTTCCTGCCAGCTATATTTGCTCATCTAGCAAAACAGTGGCCACCCAAAGAAGCAGCCCACTCTGTGTGACTTTCACCTCAATTCATTCAATTGAAATGAGGCGAGAGCTGAAGATGCTCTGTTTTGTGACATTTATCTCTGGCCATCAGACATGAAACACTATCAGTCTGTTGTACAGAGACATAAAATTTGAATGACCCAAATACACTCAATGAAGTGCACTGCTCAAAAGAAACCTTAGGTTAATTTAATTGGGATGAAACCGTTCAAGGCCCAAGTGTTCTGGAAGACTCCATCTGTTCATTCCTCAGAAGATTCATGAGCTTCACGTCAGCTCTGCACTAAGCTGCCTACAAGACTTACCATTTGAGCTGGCTTGTGTTTGGCCTGCTTGAGCCCAGAACGAGTGAGCTTAAGCCTGTTGACACGAGGCCCTTCAGGCACATCCTTATGTGTGTGTTTGGGTGCTTATCGGCCTGACTGTTGTGCTTCAAATAGACATGTGACACGCTACAGAGATGGGCCAAATTGAAAAGTGACTCCGTAATAACAACAAATCTTTCCTTTGAAAGTGTTATCTTAGAAGGAATGCTCTAAAGCACTGCACAAGTGTAGCAACAGATCTGACTGCTCTTGTTCAACCTGTGCCTTTTTGATCCAGAGCACAGACCAAATTTCTCTCAAGCCTTTCAACTTCAAGCAACTGATGAAATTTTAAAGATGCTCCAGCTTGATGCAGAACATTAAGACAGATGAGTTGGAGAGCCTCTCCCACTTTATCTCATTTATCTCCTCGTGCCCAATTCCGCAAAAAAAACATTTAAGTGCCTGTCCAATTTCTAGCACTCAGCAGTCAGCACACTGACTTCAGGCATATCCCTAACCACCTTATCTCACAGCTAAATTATGACCTTAAAGTTTCACTCCAAATTTTTGTTCCAAAAATCGTGAAATTAAGTTTCAGCTAATAAAAATACATTGTTTGAAAAATGAATGACAGCTCCACATACATGCACTCTGCAGAGCTTGGCACATGTCGGTAGGACACCCTCCTGCCCATGCACTCACTGCCCAGCCGAGAGAGCTCAGCAGAGGCACCCTCTTGGGAAGAGGGCCTTATATTGACAACTGTGAATTAAAATACACCAAAGAGCTTATAAATTACATGGTGGAGCATGACTAAATGATATGTAAGGCTGGAGAGGTACAAGACCTCTCTCCGCCTGCAGTTTTCCCTTTCTTTCCCTTTGTATGGCAGTCTGGATAGAGCCCAGCTCTGCGTGTAGCAGCCAGGCCCTGCTGCGGGGTGCCCTGCACAAGCACTCACGGGCCCAGCTGCTGGGACGGCGAGGCAGCGGCCGAGCTAAGGCTGCGCAGGCCCCATGGGTGCTGTGGATGGGCACCTTCATCCTGCTGCTCTGCAGCCTGTCCCCTGGCTGCTACCCCATGGGCTGCTGCCAGGAGAGCCCTTAAACACTCCTGCATTATGAGCGAGATGTGGTCAGTCAGAAAACTGTTTGGGTTAATAGCAATAGTTAGGGGTAACCCTAGCAAGAAAGGGTATCCCTAGGATTAGACTTACTTGCTCAGTTGCTGGGCACAACCACCCACCTTGCACACACTCCAGGGAACATTTTGCCCCAGGAGCCACTTTGCTTTGAGCATTTTAGCTGTTTTCTACAGAAGCGCTTTCTCAACTGATTTACTACAACCACTACCACAAACTGTAATATAGGAATGCTACAGTTCAAAACAGTTAACACTAAGCAGTCCTAGAAAAACTCATTTAAACTTATTTAGCAATTAGCAATGGGCTCATCACATTGTCTGCGGTCAAACAAAGTAGCTTTCAATGTTTTAATCTACTAATCCCTTAAGATTTCCAAAGGAAATTCACCACAGTGAAGTTTCAGGCTTGCTGTTCTCAGTTCTTCCTGAGAGTACTCCAGGAACCCATGTCTGGAGCCCAGCGCAGACTCCTGAAGCACACAGCCATGCTGCTTGAGGTCCAGAAACATTCAGAGAGTTTGAACCACAGTCATGCAGCTTGCCCTGCTGCATTTAACCCCCACTGCATCACTGACCTGGGCTAGTGTGTAGTGCTGCCACTGCAACGGTCAGCAGAGACTGGGGGTGTGTTTCTGCTGCAATGATTTGTGCTGGCTATGAAGAGGTACAGATACTGTATTCCTGCTATGACTTCAAACAGTCCATATCTTAAATTCTCTGATACATTTTTCTCCTCCTCCAAACATACTCCCTTCTAATTCACTGAATGCAACTGAGCATTTAATGCTGCTCTGGACACAGCTGTAAGTCACATTCCTACTTGCTGATTATGTTCCCAGGGGTTTAAAATTTAGAGCATAGAGACATGGAACTCTGCAAATTTTATTATCAACTTATTGGAATCTGTGTTTTAGACAATGAACCATGCAAAAAATACAAACAAAATGGCACAGAAAAAGAATTCTTAACTAATGAAAAACTTAAGAGGACCACTAGCACGCTTAAATGTTTAACAGTCTTGCAAATTCAAACTTTGACACCTTTGTACTGTGTCACACATCTGATCTTACAGAGATAGCAGAAAATTGTGCTCTCAAATCTCATACAGAAGGATTCACCGGACACTCCGTTTTACTCTACTCTGGGCAATCTTTTTGTTTTAAACCACTGTCAGGTACAAGAACATTAGTGCTATGCCACTACAAGCTGAGTCGCCACTAAGTAGGTCTTTTTTTTTTTTTTTTTTTTTTTTTTCCTTTCTCCTTCCTTGATCAAAGCGACACTATGCAAACAGATTGCAGTCAATAAATTTTAATACTTGGCAGGCTAAATCAGTATTTAGTAGGATGAAGTAACAAACTGCCACCTTTATTTGAGGCATCAGCTTTTTAAGGAACTAGGAAAATCAGAGTTCCAATGCTTTTTCCTGGCAGTGCCCAAAAAAAGAACTGGGTAAGGACAATTTGATAACCTACCTGGCTCACATGGAGCATTCTTCTTGAAATGCATGAATGTATGTTTTCACACTTGATTTTCTGAGATCTCCTGAAGAATTTCTATTCCTAGTCCAATCTCAGACCCACATCTGTAGGTACTTCAGATTGCTGAAAATCCCAAAACAGAGCAGATGGAAACTGGAGCCTGTCTGACAGCCCCATGGCATGCCTCTCACTGGCTCATAAGGCAGGCAGAAATGGAACTCTGCTTTGAGCAGACCTTTACTACCCTCCATTAAATCTTCGCTTATCTTATTTTTTTGTGAGCTAGCCCTATACAGAACTGCAAGCATGATGATGCATTTGCCACAACTGTAGCCTCTCTGTTCCAATTTTCTGCCTCCCAAGATTTCTCTAATGATAATTTTCTGCATTTGTGCAGAGCCTTACAGAAACAATATAATGCACACAAATTCCTGCATTATGGTTAAGCCGAAGTCATTTCTTCTTGTCTTGAAGAAGATTGAAGATTGAGAATCAGGATTGAGAATCTCAGTCTTGAAGACTGAGAAATCTTCATTGCTTTCCTCTTAAACTTTGTGGCTTAGGATTTGGCTGTCTTCCCATTTTCCTCTTGGTTGAAGTTTGAAGAAGTTATTTGATATTTAATATTACAGTGCCACTTGATACCAGCACTGTCCTAAATCTGTATGTTCAAAATGGAGCTCTGAAAGTCTTCAGAGCAAAATTTAGTAGTGCAGAAAAGAAAGAAAGAAAGAAAAAGAATACTAAATTTTGAATTGATGCAATTTTATAAACAACAAAGCATGTTTGTATAATTAGACCAGAAAAGATTCACAGTGTAATAGGTGTATTGGTAACTCCTTCCAGGCTATGTAGGCTATGTTTAATAGTTATGGAACTGCTCTCTTTGACTGTTAAAAGGGCAAAATGAAATAAACCTTCGATAAGGTCTCAGATACCCATGAGCATCCCCTAATCTTGCCCTGCAAAGAGGTACGGCAGTATATCACCTGAAAAACATGGGGAAGTGCAGAGAGCGCCCAGACATTCCTGCCGTGCACCCTGGCTTGGGTGCTGAGCATACTAGCTTGGCTCTTAGCTGCGTACTGTGGGCAGAAGCTGCACAAATATTTGAAAGAAAACTGGTCTTTAGAACCTGGACATCTGCTCTCCTTTCTTGTAATCTGACAGCCACCAACAGTCCCTCTCTTCACCACTCTGTCCCGATTCGGAAGGAAAAAAAAAAAGTTATAAGTGTTTCAAAGTGCACCTCCTTTTTGCTAGTAATGCTGTCCTTGCCCCAATGGCAATTATACATAAGAAGGCAACATTGTGAGAGGTAATAACCTTCCTAAGAGCCACTTCCTCTAGTTTTTATCTATTCATTTTCTTACATTGAGGGTTACTGTCCTGTAGCATAATATCATTTGCCCTGGAATTGTTTTTAGACCACTAATGCATATGTTGAGCCCTTATTTCTACTAATCTCTTTGGGAGTAATTATGTAGAAGAGCCGCTTCTCAGCTTCTCTGAGGAAACTGCCCTGCACTGCAGCATGCTCAGAACTATGCAGCGCATACTGAGTCTGCACATAGCGGTCGCGTGTCTTTGACGTTGTGAGCTTAATAAATCAGGCCCCTGGGGAGGATTTCCCATTTCTTCACATTCTCCTTCATTTCAAATAAACCTTGCTGTCTAACAGTGTTGTCACAGCTGAGATAGGAGGATAAACAAAGTTTGTAAATGGTTCACTCAAACCTTGCTTTGTCCTTGATTTTACTTTCCCCTCTGCCTTTTGGAAATGTGAGTTTATTTACAATCTTCTATACCTTCCCCTTTACCTAACTCTCAGGTATGATTTGTTGCATTACAGTTTTAAAGAAAAAAAGTATTTTTTTCCTGAAAACAATAATAATATATATACAAACACATATATATGTATTTATATGTAGTATCCACCTTATCCTTCATTATTCTAAGCACGCTATAGAGACATGGCCAGGAAATTTTTGCAACACTTTTCATTCAAAAAGCTGTCCTTCCAACAGCGAGAGAACACAACTTGAGAAGTCAGGATATATCATTGAAACTCATTAATTTAGAAGTACTTAAATAACTAAACATGAGAAATAGCATTGAAAGAGCTCCGGTAGGACCAAATCTGTGCAACTTTACATACAGCTGGCAAACCAGTTCTAAGCCCACAGAATGACTAACGACTCACTAGAGCAAGAAAAGAATGCAGACGACCTCGCAAATTAGGGTTTTATTGACCTCTGTCAGTATTTTTCTTTTGCAAAATGAAAATAACAGCAGAACTTTGTAGCGGATTATCTATATTTGCTGAAGAGCCAAAAATTTGTTGTGTCATGTGAGAATGGAGAATTTACTCTGAGTCTGACAGAAATTCTTCAGGAATAAATGTTAGTGATGTGTTTCAAAATTATTAAAGTCCCAGAAAAGCAATGAAAAGAGTAGAAGAAGATGTGAAGGGGAGGGAGGAAGAAAAAAAATAAGTGTTTTTGTTGTCTTCTGCTCAGCTGTTTCACTTTTAAATCCAAAAGCACAGATGAAAAAGATCTGTCAACCATCATTAATAGTTGCGGTTGACAGATGTTCCATTAATAGTGGTGGCTGACAGATCTTTTCATTCTCCACTATTAATAAATAACAAATATTTTACATTGTATTTGCAATTACTCCTATTTAGCATGAACTGTATTATTATTATAAAGTTATAGCTAAGAGAAATAACCTCCTTTCCCTAAACTTTAGCAGCAATAAAATATTTTTAGAATCCATTATAATAATAATATAGAAACAAGATATATCAGTATGTGAAATCCACTACCTCGGCAAAAATCAATATCAAAAGACAAACACACTAACAATTGAGGAGAGGAAAAAAGCTTCAAACAAAACAAAAAAGTTCAAGTTGAAGGGGAGAAATCCCCTTTACTGAAATCTCAGACAACATCCGCCAAACCCTAGAGTCTGTTTTCAAGCCCTGTGAGTCTCACCACAGGCTTTCTCAAAGCCTGCAGCAGCCTGGGCAGAGCCCTTGCACCCTTGGCTGTACCACCCTACAACTCTTTCAGAAAGTTTCATGTCCATCTATCTGGCCTTTCACTTCCAAGCCCATTGCCTGCAACCTTTGGCATTTTCATGTAGATCTGAGGCTGACAGACAACATTCACCCTCTTCCACAACCAAGAGCCAAACTCCTCAAGGTGCAGTACTGGTAAGAAGCAAACTATTAGTGCAGCCTTTGCAGCTTTCCCTTTGCTGCCTTTAATCACTCTGTTGTGGCTGCAATTCTGAACTAGTGTTCAAATTAACTAGAACTTATGGAAGAACTATTTAATTTCCATAATATAAAATAATGATGAGCAAACACAAACCACCAGAGAAAGGAAATCTAGTTAATTTATAACAACCTTGTTTAATGTGCAATGATAATGTTAAGTGATGGTATCTTGGCAGGACCAGCAGATGAGTATATTTAAATTTATTAATTGTGTTAAAAACTGTGTCACAGAAGGCAGAATAAGCAGGGAATTTGAAGTTTTAAGTAATCCAATTGAGGGAAGAGGGGAATTTCATAAAATGTGAAATGAAAAGTGCTTACAGCATAATCTAAAAATACAGTGAACAGAATCTGAGGACACAGCACAGACATCCCTGCCTGACTGCTCCAGCAGAGCAGCTAGAAAAGAGGTCTTGGCGATTCCTGACCAATGCTTTAATTCCTCCCAATCCAACATTTGGGCACAGAGACTTCCTGATGCCAGCTGGGGTGGAGGGAGGGGAGAAGAAAACCTGAAGTCCATAAACTGGATCCGCATATGAGCACAGCCAATAAGGTATGAAAGCGGAAACTCTTAACATTGCCCTGTTTGGGAGTCTGCTTCATACCTTCATCAAAACTCATATCCAGGGAGAATTAGAATCTCTTTAGCAACACACAGAGGAGATGTATAAGGAATGGTAAGCTAAAAGCAGTTATAAGTTACCTACCCTCCCCTTAGCCAAACCATTCTGCTTTCTAGTGCAGTCAGACAGCAGGGTAACAACAGTAGAGCTTGACCCAATATTTTAGTAATCAAAATTCAGAAATTATTACAGGAAATGTTTCTATAAAGGGTATGAACATATGCCTTGGACCAGCTGTTCAACAGAAAATAATTTCTCTCAGCAGTTAACCTAAGCATTTGGCACTTGTGTAACGCTGAGAGCAGGGAGAGATATGCCAAGAGCACCATGGCATACCATGCCCTGCTTCCAAGTCCTCTCACAGTGCTGGGCTTCTGCAGCAATTACTTTCCTTCTACCTCTGCTGCATCACAGTGAGCTTTCACATTTGATGCAAGTCCTACCAATGCCCTCTCCATTTTTCCTTCCTGCTGCTCACGCATGTACAAATCTCCTGGCCTAGCCACAAGCAGCACTATTCCAGTACATTCGTGTGATGACATTATGATGCATGTCAGAAAATTTACTTGACTGAAGAGCAGCTTGTGGTACTCCCAACAAGTAACCCAACAATTATCCCGTGTTGCAGCTGTACAGCCAGCCTCCTGGTGCAGTGCCAGGAAAATGGGAAGGTTTGGGACAAAAGAGGTCTTGGAAGTGGCTGTTACTGCTTCACAGAGCAGCAACACCAGCACCTGCTGCTAACCTACATGCTAAGTCACCTTGGGCAAGCAAGCAACAGGCCAGTGAGAGAACACCAACACAAAAGCATGTAACAAAAAATGTAGAAAAATGTGCCATTAAGCTACTTAAGCCAACCTTGTCATCAAAGAAATGGGAATAGTCCATAGCCTGAAATACAGATGCTCAGGTAGGCAAAACTGGAGGCATAACCCCACACCAGTCACATTGCAGCAGCAGGGTGTGATGGCACCGGCTGCGCATTTGGAAGTGCGAGTGCTGAGCAAGCTGTGATTTGGGGAGGCAGCATGTGCATAATGATCAGTCCCGATTCATCAGAGATCAAGTGTTAGGGCAGAGTTAAAATTGCTTTCCGAGGCTTCACTGTGCACTAATGACTTCAAAATCAGGACAGCTTATTATGCCAGCCATTAACTTATTCATGTGTCCAGGGCCTCAGGCTACAAATTCCTACATTTTATGTAACTGAAGACAACATGTACAGTCTTAACCTCTTTTTCATTCAAGCAGGGAAGCCATTAGTGAACTCAACTCTGAATTATTTCATATGAAAAAATATTTACATTAGATGAAAAAATTTGATCAATAGTCTTCTGCACTGGTTTAATATGCAGCTTAGAGAGAAACAAATTCAAGTTGGCCAACTAACAAATTCAAGTTGGCCAACTAACAAATTCAAGTTGGCCAACTCTGATATTAAACAAAAGAATGGGAAATTTACAGGGCTCTTCAGTGCTGTTCAAGGAAAAACACCTTGTCCTGATGTAAAATGGACCAGGACTTCTGTCTTGGTATGCAAAAAGACATGGAGTCATGAACTATTAGTCAAACTATTAGTTTTCCTGGCACACCAGTTTCAGGAAAGTTGCCTCCATTATCTTTTAGCTTATACTGAGGTCTTGCTTTCAGGCCACATCTTTGTTCCTCCTCAGGGATGCTATTTGATGTAATACTCTATTAAAAAATAATAGATCCTTGAGTCCATCCATCCCAGTAAATTATAAATTTTATTGTGCTAGAATTGATAAAATCACAGAACCTTACATGCTTACTATGGATACCAATTTCAAGATTATATTTACTACTTTCCACACTTTGGTTGCCTCTTGCTAAATGACTTCAATTAAAGTAACCTTTCTGGCCTCACCTCAATAGCCCCTGCTACCTGGTTATAATCAATCCTGTTTCCTCACCTTGAAGAGGTCACATCTTTCCTACTCTAGAACAATTTCATAGATACCAAATTCCCCCACATCTCACTGGAACACTGCATCTTCCTTCTCCACATTCCTCAGAAATCTGACTCTGCTAACACCTCAGCTTACTCCCTTCTTCATCCTTCATTCCACAAATGCTACTTGCTTTCATGGATCTTTTGATCCCTCTCTCTCTCTACTCCCATTTTAACATGTATGATACCATACAGCTGGGGAAAGATTAGTCTTTGCAATCAGTTTCTAAGCAAACTATGGATATAATCTATTTGCCACCACAACACTGATACTTGGTTGTCCAAGTAAACTCAAATCTCTCTCTAATGACAAATTAGTGTTGAGTTACTGCCCCAGCAGGACAACAACTTTTATGAAAGAAATAGGAAACTCCTGTTTAATTACTTATGGTATGAAAAACTATTTTGAATATTCAGATTTGAATATATGTATTTTCATTGACTATCTCCTGATTCTTGCACTAGATAGGCAATTTCTGCTGTTCTCCTACCTTTATTTTCTCTATACAGCTTAAGATTCCTGCATGCATTTATCTTGTGCTTGACCCTCTCCCAGTATCCTCACGATATTTTTCATGTTACACTTATTAAGTTCTTTTATTTAAACTAGCAGTGGAAGAGTTCAGTCTGCTCACCACATCACTACACTGGGGAGTTCAGTAGTCACACAGCCTCGCTCCACAGAATTGACTAGGCCAATTCGATTCCCATCCAAGGCTGCTCCGACTGACTAACATCCTTACCTTTGTTATTGTCCCCTGCATTACACTGTCTTTAAATCTGTATCATCTGAAACGTTGACCTTCTCTCAAACATTTTGTAGAGTTGAAGGCTGCAAGAGACCAACTACTTGGGACTTGTTCATATCCACAGTGCTCAGCGTCAAAACCTGGCTAGCTCGTGCCCAGGCTCTCCTTTATATCCATAGGAAAAATGCTCACAGCTCCAAAACACAGGATCTTCTGTTACCTCACCCTCCTTTCCCACCCCCTCCCCCTTCCCCAAGAAAGATTAATGTTTCCAAAAAACTGTGGGCTGTACTGCTACTTGCCAGAATGGCATTTTTATAGCCTGGCACCAAGCATCTGTTGCTTGCCTTATGACAAAATGTGGCAGCACTAGCCCTGCTCAAATAATAAGACTGTCCTAGCTTTAAAAGTCACATTTGGCAAGCTCTGTATCTATATCACCTGTCTGGACAGACCCTGGAATAAATTATCCGTTCAATAGCATCCTCATTCCCTTTTGACAGAAAGTAGCAGCGTCACCGTAGAAGGGAGCCCAGCCCAGTAGCAAATCAGTATTTGTGAAGCATGGACTATTGGGAACAAGATCCCGTGGGGCAAAACAGAAAAAGACAATGAAGATGCACCCTAATTTTTTGAAAACAAATCTTTAGCTCTTCAGTCTCCAGATTTCCATGTTTTCACATATGGACCCAAAAAAAAAAAAAAAAAAACAGGGAGGAGGAGGGAGGGGAAGAGAGAGAGAGAGAGAAGGGTAAGGAAAGAACAGAGAAATCTTTGATAAAGACGAAGAACACAAAAGTCTGTGATGAGAGGATTCCAGTGATTGACATTATTGTAGTTTGTTTGGGCCTGCATTCTGGGTGTCATTCATCCCAATCGAGTAAACTAATTGCTGAGGTTCACTCTCAGCTTTTATCCTATTGAAGCTCCTCTACCTTACATAATAACCTAACTATCCATTTGGCAAGAAAAATGCTGCAACTTTAACTAGTTTACATCCTCTCCTGCAGAGCTGCCTTCTCTTTGGCATCATGGAAAACATTCTGGACTCAGGAACACCCTGCTGGCAGTAAAACTAATTGTTTCCTTTTTAAGTTGGGAAGTTTTAATGCAGTTCCACATTTGCTATGGGTCCTATCATATTTTCTTTATCCTAAACATAATGAATTGAAGCACTTCACTTAGTGCCTCAAAGTAGATGTAAGTAGACTTAACTAGACAACGCTTCAACATGCACACAGAAGATATAGAATCATAGAATGCCTAAGGTTGGAAGGGACCTCTAGAGGTCATCTAGTCCAATATCCCTGACTTCCAGGTGCCATTTCAACTAGCTGTCAGCAGCTGTATCCAAAGCGCATGCCACCAATGTCTGGTTGCAAACACTGCACTATAGGGTGGCTTTGAGAGCAATGCACACACAGCAGCACAGTAACACGTTCCTGCAGCAGCCAGGATATCTGGAGCTCAGAGGAGTGCAGAGGATGTGAACACTCACTTAACTGGGTCACCTCACTTCTTTTTGAAGCCGTGGTGCTCTCGTTACCATAAGCACACACGCTGCAGCAATGCCCAATGGCACTCTCTAAATGAAGCAAGCACTTAAATCTGCCATCATCTATTAACCACGTATTTGTTACGACTTGACCCCACTTTTCAATCTCTGTTCATAGCTCTTATCCACATAGGTTTTCCATAATGTATACCCGCAATGAGCAAACTCAACTTCCTGAGGGAACTGCAGGCAGAGATGAATTTTTTCCCCAGTTGGTCTCTGCGTACAGCTCTCCATGCTGAACTCAGCAAGAGACACACTTCAGCATGGCCCTCGGGAGCTCAGGAGAGAGTTCAGGCCCCAGCTCAGATCAGCACAAATCTGGTGAGGTAAGAAAGGGAAATCTTTGACCTGACATCCAGAGCCAGAGAGACCTCCAAAATATGCCAAATCTAAACACTCAGACTTCTATTTTTTTCCTGATTCCATAGCCTTTCTGACAAGTTAAGCAGACAAGCACATACACTAACCGCTACCACTATTGTAGAACATTCATTAAGATTGTTATTCCTTCCTGATATCAAAAACAGCAAGTAATCCCAAGATCTCCAGTTGCTAGCAACAGGAAGACTGGATTTCTCCATAATCCTAACCTCTCTGGCTTTATTAAATATTAAATAGAGGGGATTTTAGCTGTAAATACTAAGCAAAAGAATTAAGAGTTCTGAAATTAAGTTTATCTGTTTATTAAAGGACAATAACACTTAAGACAATTTATCTGGCTTTAATATGAGAAACACACTCTAACTCTCCAAGCCAAAGGAAAAATATGATTAACAGTAACAATTGTGTCTCTATTCTGTCCTTAGTTAAATAGAAATAACAACTGCTACTGGAATAATGTTTTGTCTGTGGTTTGGCTTTAGAAAAACTGCCTAAATGTATTATTTATTCCATATTAAATTAATGACTTTTCTGTATGTCTCTACAGGAACATAATGGTTAAGGAAATACTTAGCGAACCTATACAAAGGACAAGTATGAAATATACTCAGAAAATCTATATGAATGATGCAACAGGATATCATAAAATATATAACTGCTAGTCCACAGTATCTCTGGAATTTCTTTATTTGCAATTTCTTAATGAAAGCATTTAGTAATCATTAAGAATCGATAAAAATATAAAACAAGATTAAAAATAGCTAATATTTAGTTCTTATTTTAAATAAGACTTCCTCATTGTCTCCTGACATTTCTACCTAATATCTCTTTTCCAGATTAAAAAAAAAAAAGGAAAAAAAGTGTATTTTTAAGCCAGCAATAACATGACTACTTGACCAACTGAGTGTGTTAAAGCCAATGCTTGTTTATAGCCTCTGCAATATTTGCCAAGTCTCTTGATTTGGAACATGTAAACCTTGCCTTAAATGACCTTCCATATCAAACGAACAACATTACAGCTAATGTAGGACCGAGTCTTAATTTAATGGATCTTTCAGGAGGAAAAAAAGAAGAAAAGAAAAAAAGAAAAAAAAAGCTATTTGTGTTTTGCTAAGAATTCAATGTTTATCAGTTCCTATTTAGAGTAAAACATGTTAAAATATTAAGTAGATCAAATTTTCCATGCTCCTCTTCAATGCAAATTAAGTATTAATGTGTTAAATCTAGATGGCACGGAAATGTAATTCATATTCTAAAAACAGCGTAACTAGAAAAGTATACATGTAAACACCAAGTTTTGAAATCAACTGGGTGCAGGAAAAGATTTATTGGAAGTACGGGTGAAAAATAACTACCTAAAGAAAGTGCAAGTGTTTTAGCTTCTCAGAATAAAGTGCAGCCATGGAAAGGAGCTATTAAAGGAGATAAACCTAGGAGAAAAACAAGGAAGGGATTTAAAAACCAACCCAGCTGGCCTTTATCTTTATTCTTCCATTTCAGTTTTTTAACAAATTACATAATTGAAAATTATGATGTATAGACAGTTTCCCACTGTTATTTCAGGCTGGTTTTCCTCAAAATATCAGGTTGGTACCCTAAAAAAATAAACTCACAATCACCTGGATTTCTGAAAGTTTTTCGTCATTGAAAGGACATAAAATTACATTTTGAATTCTTCAGGAGAAAGAATTTAAAAATGTTTTTCTACCAATTTCTGCTACAATTTTTTTAAACTGAAACACAAAAATAGCTGTTAGGGGCAAAGGAAAAAAACAATGAGGACACAGGGTCAAAAACACTCAGAAAAAGAATGCAAATCCTTACATGCTCTCACAGAACTTCGTAAGAGTACTGGGCTTTTCCTGGTTGCGTCTTTGTCGAAACCAACGCTGAATACTGCGCACATCCCAGTCCAGCTGCTTGGAGAGACCCTCCAGCCTCTTCTCATCTGGATGCTACAGAACAGAGAATGACAAGAATTATTGCTTTCTCCACTTGAAAAAACTCCACTTTAAATTTAGAACCACAGTGAATGTCTGCTCTGATTCTGCTGTTGCCTGTGAGACACATTATTACTTCATTTCTGTGTAACAATGAAGTTATTTTTTTCCCACAGAAAACTCTGCTGAATAACCCATATCAAAATAAGTATACAGTTACTACTATTAACACATAAGGATTACATATGCTGCAATACTGTATGACTGGCTAATACTAATAACAGAGAACAGAAATTGCCTGAAACTTGAAGAGTAATGATAAGTAGCGATTAAATGCCATACATATCTCAAGCAGTAGGGCTTACAACCCCCCCTCCCCACCATGGATGTGTTCTGTTCCATCCTCCTGCATAGGTATTTTTGTCCTATTGACAGATGCAGTAGTCAAGATTGTTTAACTGACATGGAAAGAAGAGGATATTTCCCATGTTTCTGCATGTTAATGTTACGGAATGAGGTTATTAAACAAAGTGACAACTTCAAAAGGAAAATCACCTTGGCAACAGAGAGACTGACTTTTTTCCTGTAAAATTAGCTACACAGAGTTATTCTCAAGAGCAACAAATGTGGAACTCTCATTCCCTGAGAACAGCAGTACTCTGCAAATTAGTGCGGAGGTACAGTAAAAGAAAATTAAACTATCCTTGATTTGAGTACTGAACAAAGAGGAGTGGTACAGACCACATTTCCAATCATACAGCAGTTCTATATATTCAATATTGCATAAGCATTATTTAGCTACTTATCCGGCTTGCATTTTTCAAAGAAATAGGAAACGTCCTTGGACGCATTTTCTGGAGAATTAGGTTTATTTCTGTAAACCAGTTAGATATAGTGACTGAGATAGTTGCCACAATCAAGACATTGCTATAAGTTTTTTTTTCTATAACCTCCTAAGTATCTACGGATTAATAAATCCATAGTAAAAATCTTCTTCAGGCTGAAGCACTATACATCAGTCTCTAGGGAAGAAGATAGGAAAGGAAGGGAAAATGGTCAGATTGAAAAAGGGGAAAGCGTCTCCCATTTTCATGAAAGTATTTTTAGTTTATCAGAACTATTATTATTATTAGTTTATCAAAATTATTTGGTTTATCTATTTAGTTTTATTTGTTTTTCAAAGAAAGATGAAGAAAAGTCACCCTCACTGACTGTAGATAAATAACTGGTATAGCTACTGGGAGCTTAACCAAACTGTTGCACATGACTCAAAACACAGCTGCTAGCTAAACTGGCCAGTTTCTTTTGGGAATGGTGATCAAACACTCCAGCCAGCTCTTGCAAGCAACTATCTACTTTTCTTTGGAGTTCTCCCCACTCCCCTCCTTGCTGTGATTGGGGGTAACTCATGACATGACTCACAGGAGTTAGAGAGTCATTCTTTCTCCAGCTGAGTCTGGGAAAGATCAGCATCACCAGGAAGAGGGCAGAAGGCAAGCACTAAAGCTGCTCTGGATAGGCATGTACGTAAGAGAGCACTGTCTGCAGCATATTGCACTGCCCCTGAAACCAGTTTTGCCCTCTATGGTTCTAACATACCTCCAAAACTTTAGGCTAATGGCTTCATGGTGGTGTGTTCAGCTGCTGCCTAAATTTGAGGTGGGAGGGAGCAATGGTTGAAGCATTCAGGCCTCAGCAGGCCTTTGTGCCACAGATGCTGCCTGCTGAGGTCTTGAAGAGCAGCAAAAGGACCCATGACCCACTGTCCCACTTTCCCTCCTCAGTGTTATGGGGAAGCACCAGCTGCCTTACAAGCCCTGTCAGGACAACCCTGTAAAGGTTTAGTTTATGATCTCAAACAGTGAAACTTGTAGAGACCGAGACCCCAGCAGTAGGGAAAAACTGTTATTTTCTACAGAAAAATCTGCAAGCTCTAAGACACTATTCAATCAAAATGCCCATTTTTCTAGCTTTCCCCCCCTATTTCAAATGGCATTCCTCACAGTACAAGCAGCTAGAATGCTAGCAAAACACAACTGCCCAGCATTCAAGCAGCTCCCCTTGAAGTGGTTTGAAAGCTTCACAGAAGACACACCAACGCCAATCTTGTTGGCTCATAACTTGTTCTTCATTCAAAATACAATGATTTTGATGAAATTTCTAAAAGAGGGAGTAAAATAAGTGAGTGGCCGTATGACACCTATGAAGTGCTTCTATAACAGCTTTTTTGATTAAAATCTTACAGGAGACATCATGAAGGATATGCAACTGCCCAGGCTAGCATGCCAATCACAATCTTGACATTTGCATATTCTGATTTGAGCTGTGGAAATGCAGCACAGTGTTTAGCAGATAGCTTTAGTTTGTTCAGACCTGTGTCCCATTTTAGAAAGTAAATATCTTAGGCGAGTACCTTTGTAATGGCTGTGAAAACTTTTTCCAGAATAGCATTGGGCTGAGCTTTCTGTGGTCCGTTGGCTTGGACTTTAAGGCCTAAGGCACATGGTTTAGCAATGAACCTAGAAGAAGTGTGAGAAATAAAGAAAATTATAAAATTTTTACTTCTTTATCATTATCAATCAGTGACATGCAGTAAATGTGCAAACACTATAGCCCTGCCAACAAAAACAATAATTAGCCTAACAGTCCAAAAGCAAGCTCACACAGGCAATTACCTCATAGGCTAAGTAACATTACTTCGAAGGATGAAAGGATCTCCACAGAGCACATGAAATGGAGGATCCTTTTATGTTGTGCAAAAGAGCATGTAACAAAGCATGAGGAATGCCTCCTAGAAAGCACCATCTAATGCAATGAGTAGGGCATCTTGCGCATTAGAGAAGCATAAAATAAATCTCTTTCAAATAAAGCGCCTTTCATAAATCCATTTCCAGAGCTGTTACTCCCTTAAGAACACATTCACGCAGTGGAAATTCAAAGTCTTTAACTATTGAAGCTGCCTATTCAATATAGTTTTGTAAATACCTATATAGCTCAAATGATGTTGAGCCATACCTCAAAAATTTCACTTGTGAAATACTTTCCTCTCAAAGCACAAATCTGACACAGATCCAAACACCAATCAATAATTGCACCCGATTTATAAAAGTCTGATATATATTAGAGATGAATTATATTGCTTCCACACAAAGGCATCCTTTCTATTCATTAAAAAATAAACTATTTGTAATTTAGAGTCTAGCTCTCTGATCTCTATAAAAGCTACCAAACCTACGAAGGCGCAGGCACATTCACATGGCACAGGAATAACCCACGGTACATGGACAGCACCAGAAGCACTAGCCTCCTTGCCACAGCAAGCCACACACACTTATTTGCAGGCCCATGAACCGTGTACTTCAAAATTGAGTTTTGTATTGAACTCAGCAGGACTAGAAAACAACAGGGAAAAGATTCCAAGGGGAACATACCAGTATATTCCTCATCTATGCTAACCAAATGCAACTCCTTTAAATAACCTTATTGTGAAAAAATACACAATATTAATTCAAGACACTGGGCAAACAATTATTTTTCATAATCACATGTGTGCTAATTCTTTAGGCTTAGGTATAGTAGGTATAGCTTTTTTTCTTTTTTTTTTTTTAATTCCATTTCGGGAGTGCTGAAAATAATCAGATCCACAGTTACAGTTGAAAAGTAACCAGAGTAAAATAAGCTTGCACCAACTTCTAATAGGTGACAGTGGTAGCAGTAGTAACCACAGTGATAACTGGATCCCATCATCTTTTAAAAAGCAAAGATTTCGAAGTTCCTAACACCTTTGAACTAAATAATTTTTATTTCACTTCAAAGACTTTGTAATTATCTAGGACTGCATTCACCATAGCAACAGGAACAACAACCTACATAGTTAAGTAGCTCAGTGTTCATCCACATGAATATGACAACAAGCTCTTAAAAATTACAGATTTCTTGTCCATACTCAAGCACCACTTGAAGTACTTTTTTGAGCTAAAACTGCTCTTTCTGTTATATTTAATACAGCATAGCCCTTAAAAAGGCACAAACCTTGCACACTATTACAACGGTCACAGCAATATTGTTTGCTAAATCCACCTGCTACCAGATCATGACATACCCTTTAGCAGGTTGGCAACTTTAGGGAACAAGCATCCTGTTAAGATAAATAATTAAACAAGCCAGAAAAAAAAATCTACCTTTAGAATATGCTATTTACATTTACACTCACATGCTGCTTTCATGAGCATTTTTTTTCCAATCCTTCCTATCCAAATCTTGAAGTCATTTGGTGACTATCTGTGGGGAGGGAAGTCACATAGCTGAAGATACCTGTAGCATTATCAGTGACCTTGTTATGTGACCCTTGTACCTCCTAAGAGGCAATATCATATATCTGTTAGAGTTTGGTCCCAATCTGCTGGGGTTGCAGATTCTCCCCACACTGCTGCCAGCACAGCAGTGACAGCACGGACGGCACCACGTCAGGACATAGGGCTCTCATTGCTGAGGCTGGTTTGCTGCTTGTTAAGGAGAAGCACATGAGTTTTATACATGTGTGCAAGATGCAAACACACAATTTGCATACTAACTACACCTAAAACTTTGTATATTACTTAAGGTATAAGGGAGATATCTATCTATCTATCTATATAAAATTATACAAAATTGAGTTTTTCATTTAATACAAATAAATATATTCTGTAGCTTATGTTGTTTATCACTTAACCTAACTAAACCATAACCACCCCAGTGTGGGCCGTTGCTGTTATCTGATAACCAACAAATGCTGATGAAGAAGCTACCATGTGACTATTGTCACAGAGACAGATGGGAGTTCGCTTGCACAGTCAAAATGCATGTATGGTTTAATCTCAGAACTGCACTTTTTAGCTTGCGTCTAAGGATCTGTAAGACGATTGTAGCCAAGAGAAAAGGGACTAAGAATTTCAGAATCTTCATTCATGTGTTATTCTAAAAAAAATGAAAAAAAAAAAAAATGAAATCTTCATTCTTTACCATTAAATAGGTTCATCTAATTTCCTGAAGAGAAGGCAACAAATTCAGAAAAATGAAAACCTTAAGACAGACAGTAAAGAAAATACCAACCAGCATTACAAAGCCCTTCAAACAAACACTTATAAATAGAGATAAGATAAAGGAGTGCTGTAGGTGGAATAAAATAAGTAAAAAGTAAGAGACAACTCCATCACCTTCATGCCTTCACACAGGAATCCAAGTTCAGCCTTTGGTATCAACAGTAACATGATGAAATATTCACTAAATACAAATAAACATAAAAGTTTAGACTAGCTTTTCTAATCACTTGCAAAGTCAGCATCCTTTGAAGTAAAATCCAACTCTGTGTGCATGTGTGTACGCGCATGAGTCAAAGCCATCTTCCAACTTTTCTCCTGCTGAGAGAAGGAATGAGATAGCTTTGAAATCACAGCACTCAAAGAGCAAGGTCGTTCTCCAAACATGCCAATTTCAAAGAAAATACACACTAAATGCAAAAAAAAAAAAAAAAAAAAAAAAAATTCACTTCGTAAAAGTCAAAAACTAAGAGCTCAAAACATGAAAAAAGTCACAGCTAGTGAAATTTTACAAGGTGGGCAAGAGTCCAACCAGCTTCCTGCCAAGCTAACTTTCATTTAAGTCTAAGTGAACAAGCTGGAAGGTACGTTCTGAAAAGGACCTATTATCTTGTTAAAGAACAGCCTGGATAAATACATGAGAAAGGACAAACATAGTGTTTATCTAGAGTTTAAAAAGAAGAAAGAATCCCAATATTGACATTATACTCAATATAAATTTCAATTTTTTATATTCTGAATAGCAACATAATTTTTTCTGCAGTTGCTGCTTATGTAAATAAGCTTTTAAAATGCCACAAAAATTGACATAATTCTCATCAATAATAATTTTAATAGATTCATAAATGAAGAAAAACAGAATTCATGCTTGATATCATACAAACAATAAGTCCTTTGCCAAACACTGTATTTCTTTAAAGCACAACTCATTTCTTCCAATTTATTAACACCACGTGATACTTGATTCCACAAATTCCTCAAATTACATTCATGCTCAACACCTGTAGTTGAGCCGCTTGGCCCAACTTGGAGTGTTTTGCCAAACTTTGTATTTCTTAAAAGCACTGTTCATTTTTTCCATTTTTACAAACTGCAATATTCAATTCCCTAGAGTTAAACAAACAACAAATTAACAAATGGACCCCACACTTCATGCAGATTGTTAAGAAAGGGAGCCAGAACAGATGAATTGAAAAACTTTTTTTTTGCTCTCAGGATAGGCAGAACAAATGAAATTCTGCTACAGACTTTCAGAACTTTTCTAGTGTGAAAGAATGACAACTTAGTACTCTATCGTGCCAATACAATCTACAATAAAAGCTATCAAACTCAACTCTCATTAGTTTTACAAAAGGATAAGGACACAATTATAAAGGGTACAAGAGAATCTAAATCTGATTATATTTTTTGCTGTAGATGAAAAATGTTGTTTTAAAACTTTGTACTTAAATCTAGAATAAATCATCACTGCAAGGGAGGAAACAGAAAGGATGTAAGAGTGAGAGTGAAACAGGCTTGTTTCTCAGCTGACATTAAATAGCTATTACTTTTTTTTTACTACCACATAACTCTCATTTTACTACCACAACAGAAATAAAAAAATACTAAATTAGTTTTATGTTATTTTTGTGTAGCAGACCTTTTGCTTTATTAATAATAAAAAGCAGAAAGTCTTAGTCCTAGCACAAATTCAGCAGGTAGGGTAGGCTAGTGATTTCTGCATTCTTACGATCAGTAGACTTACCCCAGCACTGATTTTGGCCTTTTATTTCTCAATATCTTGAACTATGGAAGGAAGACCAGGTTACAAAGTCTGAAGCACAAGCATGAACTCTAGCTCAGTTAACATGACTGACAATGTTAGATTAAAATCTATGCAGAGAAGCCAGGTTCATCAAATGCATTGGAAAACGAGTCACAACTCTTGTAATGAAACCTTTCGAATCGAGAACGGGCCTGCAGAGAGCAGCACCTCGGTGCCCAGGCCTGCCCGCGTACCAGAGCCGTCGCCGCTCAATGTTATTCTGATAACTACCCCTGAGGTCAGTGTATGGCTGACCAGGCTCAGCCAGCCCTTTCAGAGAGGAGCTATTCCCAAATGACCTGCAAAAAAACATATATACATATGCCTTCCATCTGAGAGGAATGATGCTACTCTTTCTGCTCATAAGTGTCAGAGATGCTTTACCCATATCATTATCCACCCATCATTATCCCAGCTCTTTCATAGAATTATACAGACTAAGTACAATACTGTGAAATCCACATACATACTATTAAAAAAAAATGAAAACTTAATACTTTGCAGGGAAATTCAGTTCACTGAATGAGATTTCATCTTTTTTTGTCTCAAATTGTTATAATGCACTTACACTCACCTATGGAGAAAAGAGTAGGACAATTAAGAATCCTTATTTATTTTATTTCAAGGTGTTAAAATCTTTTCATTAGTATTTTGACCTGACAAATTTTCCCAACAGTTAAACACAGGTTTGATCTTGGCATTCCTATATGGCATTATAACTTGCCTGAAAAAAATCTGCTTTAAACAAAATGAAAGACTTCATCACAAATATCCTGCTACATTTAGGAAGCTACTTAAGATATTTCATAACCAATGGCATCATTAATCCTTCATTATGAAAAACAAAGCCCATCTCCAATTGGCAGTAGAAAATACATCCATTATTTTACTTGGGTTGCAGGCAGTACTGCTGGTAGCAGCACAGAGTGACTGTGAGGACCAGTGGAAGTAAATGCTATAGAATGAAATAACGGTCATCAAAAACCAGGAAGCAGCCTGACACGTCCCCAAGGGCAGACATTTGCTGAGATCCAGCATGGAGAGAACCCTGGACAGAGATGCAGATCAGACAGCTCAGTGTGCTAGGAGAAAGGCAGCAAGGCCAGCCCTCCCACCACTAGTAATCTAGAAAGATCATTTCAGCCTCTTCAAATTTTAGGGTTATATCTCTCTGCCAATGAGCTTGTTACTTTATACTTGAGGGACAGTTCAAAAATACAGTCAGATTAAGAATCTCTGGAAAAACATTTCCAGTTTTGTTTATTCAAGAGTGGACCTTGCCTTTCTACGGTAGCCACCTTCACTAACCCCAGTTTTGCCCAAAAAGGTAGTTTTAGGAAGGTGTCATTCATCAAATGCAGCTATATAAACCCCGTGCCCTGTAAGCTCCTTATATCCATCCCCAAAGATATGTGGATAAAACTCTTACTAACATTAAGGAGAATTTTGCACAAATGGCAAAGGCAAGAGTATCCTCCTCAGCTCAAAGATGCTAAAAGGGAGGCTAAAGAACAGTTCTACCCCATGAACACTGCAGAAGGACTGCTGACACACAAATTAGTTGGATAAAACTGCTCCATCCCTGCTTGCAAGAGGAATGCACCATCTTCTAAAAGGCTTTGGGAATTTTTCAGTTTGAGAAGCAAAGCATCTATAAATTTAGAACATTGTGCTAGCAAAACAGCATTCAGTATTATGTATTTTTCATACTTGGATGCTATATAAGTGAAGAATGATTTTATTCAGATCCCTCTTACAGAAGAAAATCTGGTTGTAGAGATCTGCTTAGGGGCAACAAGGGGCCCAAGGGTTTCTGTCCAAGAGCATTTTCACAGGAAATATTAAACTTTATCCAACAGTCTTGGTGAAAGGTAGTTGTAATAAATAAAATAATAACAGTAATAAAGAACTTAATAGGTGCATTTCAGCTTGCAGACCTACTGGTTAATGCAGTGCTAACAGGCATCCCATTAATTAAAAGACAAAGGTAACCTCATAATTCAATAGCAGTATTACAAAATAGTCTTACAAGGGTCCTTCAAGGATCTGTCCTTCAAGGATGGGGTGGTTTAAGCAAAGTATGACTGAAATGACTAACCCATACTATTCTATTAATGAAAATTTCTTCTTTATGCAGATGAATTTCTTGCATTCACACTCTTTTTTTTTTCTTCTTCCCTTACAACTTTTGCCTCACTAATCCAGCAGTGGTACAAAGTTCCTGTTTAATCCTTTCTCTCATGAGTGCAGAAAAGATGTATCACAAGATATGGATTAATTCATAGCTTAAGAGACAGGGTGTGTTCAGTCACCAGTGTCAGAATACTCCAGCACAGCCGCTATGGGCAAAACTTTGTTGCCCTGACTAGCTAAAAAGTTATTATAGAAATGAGACACAAACTTAGGCCAATGGATTACAAACAGAAGTCACCTTGGCCTACATTTTCCTCAGCTTTTAAACATATATATATATTCATATAGAAAGCTATAAACATTTCAGCTTCTCTTAAAACTTAGAGACCAAAGAATTGAATGGTACGCTCTATACTTATAACAGAATTCTTTCCAGAATAGCAACAAGAACTGTACAAATGTAGAGAAAGGTCACAAACAAATATTTCTGCAGCCAGCTGTCTAATGCTTTCTTTCTTTGTAATGTCTAAAAATAAAGAATTTAGTCACTCTGTAACTTTCCAAGCACAGATTAGACAGAGGAGGAAGGGAAGGGGAGAGGCATTCCAGGCCCACACAGCTCTTAAAACAGCACATCCTGTCAGTAGAGCTTGGCTGGCACTACTGAGGCTGCCAAAGGTAGGGATGCTGCAGCAACAGAGGTTTCACTCCTACTCCATTTACGTGTTGTAAATTCAGGGCATAAAAGTTACAGTCAGCGGTAATATCTAGGTCTCCAAAACTCTAGTTCATTGCTTAAAGCAGAGATCCAAACTTCTAACCAGTTATGAGTTGGGGATTTTCTAGCCAAAAAAGAGCCAGCTAGAAAGCATCTATATGTGAAAAGACACACAGCCGACATGGAATTAAGTGATGGGCAGAGCAAAGGGCAGGAAGAATGCACTGAGAGAAAGGAAAGGCTGCTGATTTAACTCACAGTGTGTTGTCTTGGCACAATGGCTCCATCTGAAGCCACACAAGCCCTGCCCTATTGCTTTAGCTTGCACATTGGTCACATTTTCAACACGGGAGCAAGGAAAGGGTCTCTGTGAGCAACACACTAAAGGTGTGAGCGAAGCAGAGCAAGGCCAGCCTCCACCAACCTCCCATGTAAACATCCCTCAAGGCATCTCAACACCCTAACAAGCAAAAAGAAGCGTTTCCAAACTATCATTTGGAAACGACCCAAATGCTACTACATGGATCACAGCAAGTAAAAGTCTGAAGTAAAAGCCTCAATAATCACTTTGAAAAAGAATCTCTTTTCTCTGCCTCCTAGAAGGGCAAAGCTGCTACTTCACAGCATTCCATAATAGTTCCTAGCCTGGTCATTAGATGATAGCTCAGCATATCCAGCTCTCTCATTCTAGTTTATTTTTCTTACTGCAGTCTACTTATTACTCAATAGCAGGAGAGAAAATAACAAAAGAATGCAGTTAAAGACTTCTAGTGAACATTGATTTCAACAGTAATCAGTGCCTTTGATACTCTTCCAAAAGACTGCAGCAAGTCCTGGAAAACCACCAGGAAATTCTGCAATACACTTCTGGAGAACATTAAAGAGAGGGAAACGGAATTGTTCAACAGGAACTTGTTAAGTAACATCAGGTTTCATGATTTTTATTTCCGAAAGCAGAGCAGATAGAAGATGCTTTATATTCAATGAAACGATAAAAAAAAATAAGTCCTCTGTGCCTTATGCATAATGGCTTGTTCATGATGGAAGAACCAGTTAAAGTGTCATGCAAGCAAGTGGGAGTGTAAAATTCCTTACAGGCCACATGGTATAAGTTAGAAGAGCACACAGAGCCAAACGCAGTCTGCCAGCACAGTCTGGTGCGCTCAAAGGCCTCTGTTTTGCTTTCTTTCCATGGGTTCTGCAAGGAGCCCCTGAGCCACCTCGTGCTTCATGTGCTTCATGACCTCAGGCTCCTGCCCCCCTGTAGAGATGTACAGTTGCATTTCACCAAGCGATCCCTGCTTGCCTGCATGATTTATATGCATGCTCTATTCCGGAAGATTTTTATCAGGCGGTCTGGAAGGAGCAAAAACTTAAGGTCTCCAGAGAAGAGCACACACCATGAAGTCTTTAAATAACTGCATGCTTCCTTACTCTTCTCTTGGGAGTTTGCCTGGCTCCTCTATCATGAACGCTCTAGCACAACAAAGAAGAAGAATTAAACAAGTGCCTCACTCTCACTGACAAACTGAGGCCTCTGGTACAAAGCCCATTTCTTCCTAAATCAAGAGGTACAATGTGTTTCAGGAACTTGCCCACTTTGAGAAGAAAGCTCTCACTACGTCTTCCTGGTGAAGACTGTTTGCTTTGAAACAGGAAGAGGTCAGGGAGGCGTCACAATAGGGTGGTTACATTTCTGTAAGTACCAGAAATCCAGGTAGTTGGTTTGATTTAGAGGTTGCACTTTTATTCCAGAAGCTTGGTAGCAGAATCATCAGCCCTTTTGAAGCATCTTCAAGATGAACAAATTTTCTCTTGGTGTGCAAGTGTTAGGCACACAAAATCATCAAAAAGGGTCAAACTTAAACCAGAAGCAGTTAAAATAAAACCTGCATACTTCCACCCAATTATATATTAAAAACAAACAAAAGAAAACAGTTCAGTTCCTGCATGCACACAAACTTCAGCATATTGCCCGGATACTCAATAATTAAAGCCTTATTTCTTTTCAAACACTTGATACAAAATTAGAACAAACAGTATTACTAACCGCTATAGAAACTGGCTCCTCGTCTTATTTCTGACCTAGTTCCAAAAGGTATAGATGTTTTGAGAATCAGAAAACCTTTTTCTGAACAAGCGTACAGCCAAACTATATAAATGTTATTTTGACTTTTTTTCCTTACACAGAGAGTGAAGCCAAATTCACAATCGGAGTTTTAAGGTCAATTCTAGTAGACCAGGAGAGGGCAGACTTGCACTGAGCCGTCATGACTTGCTCAAAACACTGTAACCACCTCGCGCTGCCCAGCACCAGTAGTTTCCTCACCTGCCCCAGCCTTCATTGGTGTCCGTCCCATTGTGCCACTTGCAGTGCGGCCACAACAGGCCTGAAACACTGAGAACTCTCCCAGGCCATTCCCCAGAGAAAACAGTTTAGGTGACTGGTGTCCTCATCCAATTAAACCCCGTGGCTGCAGAAGTGCTAAGCTGATACAGAGCAGTCCCAGGAGCTCAGCCTGTGGATAGGAACTCTGAGCCTTCACAGGCGTGGGCCCTACCCTGCCTTGAAACTCTGATTTAAATATGAAATAAGGTCATTTTCACCTTCTTGAGGAGTTATTCTGGAATAGGTACTTCGACAAAGATTTGTAAAAATACATATATGAATGCTCACAACCTGAAATATTTGTGAAATAGCTGTTCTCAAAAAAACAGCTCAAACCATCCCTTTTACAATTCATTTGCAGTGTAATTTCCAGCTTACATTGATCATAAAATAGCAGCCAGAGTGATTAAAATATTCAAAAACAAAGAAAAAAAAGGGGAGGAGAAGGAAAAGAAAAGGGAGGGAGGGGGAGAGGGAAGCCTTCCTGTATTGATTTGTAGAGTGTTTGAGGTACCCCTTACTCACTGTGACCTTAGCAGGGCACTCTTGAGAAGCAACCTAGAAATGCAGCTGCTGCTCTACAGCCCTAGTCCAGAGTATCCAGAACTCTAAATTCTCCTCCTGAGCTTTGGTTAGTCCCATTAGTTCTGGAGCAAAGGGGCCACCAAAAACTCCATCCAGACATAGGATATGTAGCAACGTTTGAAAACCTTACTTTTCAGTCCTCCATTTTGAGGCTTACTCCACAAAGCAAAACCCCAAATCACAGGCAAACATTCAGCAATTCTTCCACAAAAGGGTTCACAACACAGCTGACAAGCGATCGCATTGTACTCATGTGTGATAAACAATTAGTGAACAAACAAAGCAGTGCAAGAACAAATCCTATTAACAAATAATAGGATTTGCTTGCGGATCACCCAAATGCCACTTTGGAAATTATTCCCTTCACTGTTATAGTGAGGAACACCAGAGATAGGAAGCCTTGTGACACAATCATAAGCTATATACGAAGGTACCAGCCATATTCTGGAGCCAACTACCTGAAAGCAACAGCGGATTTGAGGGGAAGCAACACTGCTGCATATGTCAAATAAAAGAAGAGAAACATAATAGGGGTATCTGGGGTATTTATAGTGTAAATGGCTACAAGTAGGACTGTTTTGTTTAGTGCAACACACCAGAAAAAGAAACCATAACAATGTCTTTTCTTTTTTTCCTCAGCAACTTACCCTGTCACTCTCCAAATGATCTCACAAGGGACACCTGACACTGAATACATGATTACTTGCTAGCATCACTACATTATCACCCACCTCTATCAGCAGAGAAATAAAAAGGGGTTTGGGCAAGTGGGTATTTTTGGAAGTCTGGCACTTTGTAACACGCTTGCTATTAGACACCACAAATGTGAGGCTGGGATAACAATGCAAGACCTGCCTATTTTCTTTTCAGAGTCTGAAAACAAAGAGGAAACAATTTCCCACCACTTACAAGCAGGTACAAGGTACTGCCTTGGCAAGTCACAAAATACTCCTCAGATAATATTTAAAGCCTCCTTGTATATATTCTTTGTTTAAACACACCACATTACATGCTGCTCGGGACAAAATCAGCTTCTTCCTCATGGCATCACCACATTACAGAGGAACTGGTTCCTGGTCTTACTTGGTTTCGTATCTTCTATTTCTATGAAAACTAATGATCAAAGCACAGGAATGCTCATGATTTATAATCACATCACTGGACAAGGGTTTTAGGCAGAAATTAAAAATAACACTGGTCAAGTCATTCTTCTTAGTTTAAAAAAAAAAAAAAACAAAAAAAAAACAACAACAACAAAACACACTTCAGTAAGAATTACTGCAGATTTTGAAGACTTACCCATAAAGCCTGTTAGTCCAAGCTAAAAGGGGCATTTACAGCACACCATGTACACTTGGCCAGTACACTGATAGAACACTTGTATCTGTACAATATCTGTGTATACGTACAATGCTTTAACCATGCACAGATTTCTAATCACGGGCAGAACTTTATAAAATTACCAGATTTATATAGAAACATAGATCAAACTCTGCTTTCTACTCATAGGGAATTTACATAGCATCTATATCCAGGACATGCACAGAAGTATCACAGCTCTAGACTACAGCTCAGTATAACGTCTTAGAGTTAAAATGGAAGTGTGAGATCAGCAGACATAATGCTTCACATTCATCTAGATATTCAGAGCAGTTTCTGTGATTAAGCACCTCCTTTCAGCTCCCTGACTGCTGACAGTCTCTTTCCTGATATGTATGTCAGTCATCATCCTTTTGAAGTGTGATATTGACACAGCCTGCCTCTCTGAGAGCCTGAATACTGTCTCCATGCCTGCAGCCAGGAACACAAGAATAGCAAGTCTCAGGCATATCCAACGCTACAGTTTAATCACAAGTTTTATTTTAGAAGAGCGAATGCTGACAAAGTTACTCCATTGCAAGATCAGCTTTTACATATAGGAATAGCTTCTTAGCCTCTGAGAGAAGCACTCACAAAAACAAGGTGGGGGTATGGAAGGAGGGCAGGGAAAAGCTGCATGGCAACAAGCAGGAGCTCTCCCATTTAAGGACTAAGGCAGGCAAATACTGTTGACGGCTGAAGAGATGACCAAGCTCTTAGGAATTCCTTATACCAAACCTTCCCTGGCCAGGGCAGAACATCTGCTCATCCCCTATGGCTGTATCCTCCGCTTGCAGTTGTGAGCTTGTTTCAACTCTCCGTCATGTCTAGTCTCTAACTGGCAAGAATCAACACAGGAGCCAGAGCCATAAAAGAGCAGTGCTCATGAAATGGGGAGAAATTGCAGAAGTGGCGTGGAACCGTGCTGCAGCTCCATTGCCTTGGCCACAGGGAAGGAGAGGCTCAGAACAGGCCGAATGAAAATCCAGGCTGTAACCAGTGAATACGGGTTTGTGTCATTTCCTGGCTTGGATATGGTTTTCCTAGAGGTGAGAAGGGCTGAAGAAACAGGTGCTTCAAGAGCAAGTGAAACCCTAGTGAGTGAGTGACAGCCCTGCCACAGAGGGAATCCTCACCATTATCAAATATTAAAAGGCAAACATAAGCACAGCGCCACCCAAACATGCAGAGTGGCTCCGACCATCCCTCTTCAGGTACACAGTGCAAAGCAAGGCTTGCAGAGGGTCAAAGCTCTCATCACAGACCCCCATGGAACTGCCACACTGCCAACACTGTTTGCTGCCGCCCTGCTACTACTAATCGCCTTGTCCTCCATTGCCACATAAGAGAAGAAACAGAAGAAACAAAAGAAACAAACAGCTATGCAGGAGCCTCTAGCATTTGATATAATTAAAAATAAGGCAAAAAGATGAGTTTAGAGAGGTTATCACAAAAAAAAAAAAAAAACTTCACAACCTTGTTTTATTCCATGCACAAGGCAGAGTCATAACAACTCTTGCAGAGAATAAAGAGTGTATGTGCTTCACACACCTTGTAATACTGCAGATGAGGTGAGAAGACAAGTGTTTCAAATGTCACACAGCAAGCAAAGACACACATAGCACAACTATTGCGGGGTGGGGGGGGAACGGGAAAACAGCAGAAACCCCTCAACATTCTGGCAGAAACAGAAGCCTCCTCTAGCTTCCTCACCATACCTGGTGCATCTCCATTATCCTACATAATAATGACAGGATTTTACACTTTGAACAGCTTGAACATTTAAAAAAAAAAAAAAAAAACAGTTATTCATGCAGGGATCTCACACACACACACTCATGCTCTTCTGAAGAGACAGATTTATAATTGAATCTCTCTGCAGAGCCACGCAGATTGAGAAAACTAGGTCAAACCTTTTGCTAACCAATCTCACTGTATTCCTCCCCATCCCTCCTCCCCTGCAGTTTTCAACAATTATTGAAGAAATCAATTTATAAGAATGCAACAGATTTGACATACAGGTCTCCAATTATTTATGTCTGGTACATACCAGGTAAGTCACCAATGCAGCTATATGTGAGAGGGGGAAATCTGAACTTGCTATGCTTTCCAGCTGACAAAGCCTAATCCTAGGTTATGTACTCACAATGCTGTGAGAGTCCATTAGCAGACAAGTGACGATGCATGAAAAGGCGGGGGGGTGTCAAGGGATGGAGAAAGGGAGACTGGAAAGAGAGGCAAAAATAGAAGAATCACTGTGCTTTCGTTTTGCTGTTCTTGCAACAAAAACGCTATAGCATCTGCCGGTTTTATTTTTTTTATTTTTCTCCCAGGCTTAGCATCCTTTAATGAAGTTTTGTCAGTGTATTTGTTAAAACTTGGTGAGCAAACAGAAACCTCATAAACATCCACATTTTGACACCAGATTTCCAAAGAGAAATTGCAATATTACTTTTTCTTTCTACTATTCACTCTACACACATTTTAAATAACAATCTTTTAGAAAAAGGACTCACTGCAATTCATATATTTCAGTGTCACAAAGACCTTAAGTGCTTTTAAATTTTCCACAAACTGTAGGGAGCTTATTTATTTTTATTCATTTCTCTCCTTCTGTTGCACAGACTGGAGGCACTCAGTTTCATCACTAAAAAGAGATCAGGACATATAGCTCTGTATCAGCTGAATACCGAAACAAATCACTCTTTCCACCAACACGTTGCCTAACAGCTTATTGCAAAAGGCAAACAAATCAACATCACCACTATTGCAGCAATGGCCAATCCAACTGGTTCAACAAGTCACATACCCAAATTTTCATACAGTTAAGGCATTTTCATGCCCCAGGATATTACACTGATAGCTGAAGGGAGGGGAAACGCTGCAAGTGTTTCACAGTCTGCTTAGGATAACGGCATCCCGAACCTTTATGGCAGTCTGCATTCTGACAGCACGGCCTCAGAGCCTCCTTCCTTGCTTCCTTCCACCACAAGGATTTGGATTCCCAGCTGCACAAACTGTAGTCACCAACAGCCTCGTCACGACAGAGTCTGTAACTGTTCAGAAGCTAACAGACTGGGTTCAAAACCCTTTCCTTACTGCAGAGTACTAAGCATAATAAACGCTTAGGCGAAACAATGGTATAAATTGGTATCTCAACACCTTCAAGGCAAAAAATGGCTCAGTTTACAAAGCAGCTGAGAAAATTCAGTGGTGACAAAAGGGCTGCTAGGGAAAGGGTGTTGCTGCAAGGAAGGATTGCTTCATTCCTTGGCTTTGACAGAAAATACAAGGCATTGTGGAACATGATACTTGCAGATCTGGTTAGCAAAATGCATGATCAGTCCTCAACCACTTTAGCTGGAGTTAATAGAAATCTTAATTTCTTCCACTGCTCAGACATTCACTGGAGTTACTATCATGCTAGCAAAGCCTTCTTCCTTACCAGCAGTCCTAGAACTATCACACACCACTTGGAAGAGCCATTTGAAGCAGAGCACATTGCACAGCAGCCTAAAACAGAACACTTTCTGAATTTAAGAATGCACCGGGGAACCTTTCACTTTGATGTTTCTTTACTTTCTTGCCTTTGGCTAAACTCTTTTGAAACCAAGACCATGCTACTAATTCAGCCTCATTTGGTGTTTGTTTCCAAACAGATCCAAGGTGGATCCTATCTATAGGAATCACTGTTCAACTACTACAGTCTTTTTTTTCTCTCCCTAACTGAACAAGCCATAAACAATTACCACTTCAGGAGAGAGAAATGGATGTGGAAAACCTGAGACAAATTCCTTTAGTGGTTCTGAGGCATAAGGGAGGTTGCAAGTCCACATTAGGAAGTGGAAGATTTGTCCTATATTGGCATGGCTATTGGCCTGGACCTGAACTGAGGACTCTTGGCATCTGAATCAACTAAGATGCAAAACCCAGTCCACCAAACTCTGTTTAGTATCTGCTGGATCAGAAGTTAAATTAAGGCATGAGAGTACTGGGATTATATATAAAGAGGCTATTAGGAGCAGGACCAAGCAAAGTAAGAAATACAGGTTTGGGAGAAAAGTTCCCTGTTAAAATGATTCTGGAATCACTGCACTGTCAGCATTCAGCACACTGACTCAGGCCGAGTGAAGCAAGCACGCACTATGGAGGCCCCATGCCTTATGGAGCTACCTCATCCTTCTTTTAGAAGTGGTCATGCTTGATGAGCTACACAAATCTTTAGTTCCCATAAAAGAAACTAAATTTAATTTTATATTAAATCTTCTGAGATTCTAAAAGTTTTCTTTTCCATCCCATCCATGTCTTGATAAATCATACAGTAATTTGATCAACTTTGTTTGCAGAAGGATTATTTCTTGTTCCACAATTGAATTGGAAATTGGGATCATTTCTTAAAGAAAGCCAGCAGAACAGTCTCATCAGCTAGCGTTGTTCTGTGCCACTCAAATGTTTAAGTTCCTTCTTTTGGATCATCAAGGCATCTTATGACTGAAATTTTAATAATAGCCATAAAAGATCTCTCTTACAAGTTAGTTGTTTCTCAGTATGGAAGTTTTTCAGTGAAGTTTTGTGGATTTACTTAAAAAAGACAAACAAACAAAAAAATCCCACACTTATGGTAAAATGATATCATCAATCTTTTGGAGAACAGCTCCGAAACAGTTAATATTAACAGTCTATAATTTAATTGCTATAAACATCTTGTGCTTCTACAGGATCCAGACAAGCCTAGCTCTTCTGGGTTATCAGAGGGTGTCACCATTTCGCCCTCTCACACAGGGCACATGTCCACACACACATTCCTCCTCACAGTGGAGCATAAAACAAGAACCATTATTTGGATTTACTTTTAATTGATTAAAATAACCTTTCAGTGTTTGCCAAGTCAGCAGACTGCATTAGTAAGCAGTAGTTTTTGTAGCCACAGTAGCCTAAGGAACATCATTTATGAAAGAAACCCTCCTTATCTCAGAATATAAAGAATTCTGCTAGGTCTCCTCTCAGGAGCTTGTCAACAGCACAGTTTGATAGGCAGTTGCAACAGACTCCAACTGAAGGAAAAGGCTAGGCTCATTTTGGAGAACACTTTACATACTGAAGTATTTCTTTAATTCTCTTGCCCCTTTAGAGGGCCATTGGACTCAGATTTCACCTACTTGCTCTATCTTCTGGATTTCCCATCCTTCCTGGCTATTCTGATGTCAGCTGATCTCCCGCACAGCTGTGATCTTGCTGTCCTTCGGACTCCCAGTTCAGCCATCAGAAACTGGCTAGTTTTGGTATTGTTTGTAGCTTCTATAGATGGAAATCACCTACTCTAATGAACAGATTATGTAAGTCTCATGTATTTTATTTGGGTGTTCCTGCTCTCACAGATCTTCCAGGGTTCTGGAAGACTAAAAGGATCCCACCTTCCACCAAAATCTGTCAGAAGTACTGAAGTAACAGGAATTGCATATTCCAACCAAATTTGCATGGTCATTATTTGATTAATTCCTAAGGACTAGCAAGGGGTTTGTCTTTAAAAAAGCAGATTTCTGGCCATCATCAACCAAGATAAACAGGCACCAGCCTATAATCACTTTGGGTCACATTAGCCAGATGGCAACAATAAGCCAGCCTTATTGCAACCTATGTTCATTAAAGATGCTGCAAAGAGGAGGGGATTGTGCCTGGGCATGATTACACCCTTGCAGGTGGGAAGGGATCTCAGCAGTATAAACATTAAAACTTCCA
Organism: Crypturellus undulatus; assembly: GCA_013389825.1. Classification (NCBI taxonomy): domain Eukaryota; kingdom Metazoa; phylum Chordata; class Aves; order Tinamiformes; family Tinamidae; genus Crypturellus; species Crypturellus undulatus. Next base: position 597,934 of record VWPW01017979.1, read on the forward strand.
ACTGCCTACTGGAAAAAGATAAATAAATAATACATACAAATGTTCTTAAAAATTTTCAGAGCTATCCTATGCACAGTTTGGAGCAGGCAAAACACACATGCATGAAATCTTTTCCTTTCCTAGATTTGCTAGAATTATCTTTGCTCTTATAACTGTATTGCAAGAGAGCAGTAGTTCTAACTTGTAAACATACATTGTTTCTAGTGAGAAGAAACTAATCCTACTCCTGGTTATGCTACATTCCTCACAGATGCATGCACCTGCACGGATCATTTCTTTTCCCTCGCTCTGAATCTTCACTCCCTGTTTGGTTTCATTCCCCTCCAACACACATGAAAAAGTAATTGTGTGCTTCTTCCAATTGTGTTTGTCTGCCCCATACCACCTGCCAGTTCCCAAATTCCTGCTCTGCAGGTAAAAATTGCTAAGTAATGAATTCCCTAAATTTCAGATTCCAAGAAATTTCAAGAAAGCAAGAGAAATGTGAAGCTACTGAAGAGATCATCACATCACAAGCCTTGTGGCTTCTGTACTGTATCTCCACAAAAGTTACTTGCATTACACGCACATATGAGGAGGTTAATTTGTCATGATCTGTCATTTGGGATGGAAATATTTACCATATATTGATGGCACAGCAATACTCAATTTTTTGTTTTTATTACTCGTTATTTTAACAGTTAACTAAGAAGCTTTGGAATACATACATTCCTTGGTCTGTTCTGCAACATAACTGAAAAAACTTGCATTTTAGCAACATTTCATTGGTAATATAATTATCTAGCTGCAGAATTAAGATCTAAACCTAAAACCATGAGCTGAAGTACACTGTACCAGACTTCTCACATCCTTCATTAAAATTCCAATAATTTTAGATAACAACTTAATAAATATTAACTATTCCTACCCTGCTAGCATTCCAGCATTCAAAATGGGTATTAAAATACAGATTTTATTAGGTTGTGAAATTTATTTAGGCCAACCACATTTTGAAGTTATATCAGAGCAGAGGGCCCATTTGACAAACATTTACTCGAAGAGAGGTTAGATGAAAGAGAACCATAAGAAGGGGTTAGATCCAGGCAGTGAACTCTCTTTTCCTATTAATAGGAGTGTGCTCATTCAGAGGGCTCTGTATGCTATTTATTATAAATAAAATACCTGGAGCTTTATCAGGATCCTGTTGTGAAAGAGCGGGAGATTTGTTGGACTTGCCTTAGAGATTATCATTATACCCTGCTTAATATACATACACACACCCAACTGTACTTCTGAAATCACAAAATTTTCCCCTGGGAAACATGCAGCAATATCTTTATACCTGACACAGTTCTTAAAAAACGCTTGTAGTAAGGCTGATTAGTTACCATGAGGGTGGACAGTGATGTAGTTGCAGTAGTATTAAGAACAAGGTACAAAATTCCTGCCAGATAACCAAAATCTGCTAGGGGAACAGAGGATTTGTTTAAGTTACCCTAAATATATTTACTGGGTCTCCAATTACCATGGAGGTGGAGCAGACATTCCTTTCAGCTGTGAGCCTGCTTTTGGCAAGAGCAAAGCATAAGGAAAGTTGTCCACCAGGCACTTATAGGTGAGACCTGAAACCTGCAGTCATTAGTAATACTTGACACAAAAGGGATTAAGAGAAGGAAAAGCAAGACTGTCATTATGATTCCTTTGTAATCCATCTCTGTCTTACTCTATCAAAAAGGGGTTTATAAAGAGTAGCTATTTTTAATTATCATAGAATGTTAACTAAACATTTTGTGTTATATTTTCATATATTTTCAAATATTTTCAGACAGAAAAATAATCCATGAATGCACATATATTATAGATCCTTAAAAAGAGAGGAGAGGAAGAATATTGCACTTGGTTAAGGAAGGAGAAAAAAAAGGAACAAGAGGAAAAAAAAATCTAGCAATTTCCTTGATTTGTCTAGGTTTGACTAAATAGATTGACTAGCTCTTGCTTTGTAATCACTAAAGCTATAATCAGATGGCAATACACAACCACATAAATTAATGAGATTCCAGTCTTCATATAAGTTACCAGTCTTTAACACATGTTTTATGTTGAGGGAACACCTGAACTTTGAAGAAGGTAAATTCTGAATTATACTGATGGAAGATCAGATCAGGACCCTTGTAAGTAAATAAATCACAATCAAGTGTGACCCACACAACCCCCACTTGCATAAATCACAGTGACCAGTCTCAAAGGCACCATGATTTACACCACCAGCAGACCTGCTCAACATGTAAATAATCAAATAGGCTATGTGACAAAGCTCTCTTTACACATCTAATCTGGCTTCACAAAATTAATACACCCTTTACATTAAAAGTCATACAGAAAAGGTAATGCTAATATCAAGAAGGACTTATAGACTCTAGCATGTTTCCAAGTTTACAGTTCTTTACTCTAGGAAGTCCCTTGCCAGGACACATAGAAGACCCTGTCCATTTAATGCCATTTCTTAGCATGTGACTCTGAGGGCTTACTGGCTCACTTGGGGCACACCTAAACTTCTGAAGATATTCAGAAGACTGAATCTTCTGAAAATATTCAGAAACCTCTGAAAATATTCAGAAGTTCAGTTACTACTTCTTCCATATGTAAGAAACGGAGAGCCATAGACAAACCTCAGAGGAAAACTTCAGAGCTGCCCTTCTGCTTTCTCCTGCGAGTTCAGCAGCACTTCATGCATGCAGAAGCTGATTTTTCTGAGGAATATCCAAAAGAGGAGGAGGAATAAAAAGAAAGAGTACAGATGCTGGACAGAAAACAGTTGTAAGGGGCAAGAAGAGGAGAAAAATCAACAGAAAGACAAAAGACAAAAAAGCTGTAATAATCCTCAATTTTAAGCTAGGTGAGAAAGAAACTTGGGAAATTTATTTTGAGGTGGGATACACAGACTTAAGAAGAGAAGCAAGTGACAGAGTTCAAGTGTTGGGTGTCATACTTCGCTTAAAAAAAAAAAAAAAACACAGTTCCTTATTGAATCCACAGAAGCCTCCACAGGAGATGTGAACCAACAGGAATCCTGAATTCTGACTGTATATTCACACAGATCTGCTATTTCAAAGATGCAGTAGCTGTCACTTTTCTAAGTATAACTGAAAGCATGATAACACTAAATCACTAGATCATTCTAAAAAATGAAGAGGTTTAACTACAGTGCACTTTATATGAGTGTAAATGCAGATACTGAAACATAGCTTCTCAATTTTCTATTCCTTAAGCTACTCTATTTTAGCAAGAGATTTGTTACTTGAATCCAAATCTCTAAAACCCTCTGGTGTTATGCCCGAGTTATTTCAATCAAGAGGCAAAGCAAAACTTGCCTGCTACACTGATGGATACGAAGTGCTACTTCGTCTCTAAACCTGGAAGTCAGCTCTAAGTGAAAGAGTGAGCAAGATGAAGTAATGTTCTTCTATTTCTACTGGTGCACTTTTCATCTTGACAGCTGAAGATAAATGCCAGGCTAGAGGTCTAAGCTCTCACCATGATTCTAGCAACCCATCAGACTACTTTGAGGAAAATCAACCTATTAAGAGTTATCTTTGTCTTCTGTGCACCAAGTATACAGATACAAAGTCTACAACCCTAAAATTAAGACTTGGTCAAAAAGACAATGCTTCTGGAGCACTATACTATCAAGATTTCATTTTTACCTCCACATCATTGTCTTGTAACCAGACCCATTTATCAACATACACACAACTTTACTGAAGCTGGCTCAAAATCAAGACATCTGTTCTAAGGAAATTTTGACATTTTTATTTTTTCCTTTCATTCCAAAATAGAAGAAAAACATTTTTTTCTATATTTCCTAAAAATACAGTAGAAAATAACAATACTAGGTTAGCACTCAACATTTTTTTTTTTCTTTTAGGACGTAGGGTGCATTTCTTTTGTCAAATATCAAACTGTTTGATGAAACAGTTTCATTAAAACCTAAGCAAATGACTTTTTTAATACTTCTTTTCCTAGATTGGTCAATTTCTTAACTGCTCTTAATGTTTTAGAAATAAAATATTACAAACTGACATGATGCTACTGTGGTATATAAATTACTTTTAATTGTACATGTGTTATATGTTTATGTGCATATATATGCAATGCATATATGCACACATCTAGTGTGTACACATATGTTTACATATATACCCAGGAATATATACACATCTAGGTATATGTATATACATATACATATAAATACATACAATAAGTGAATGAGAAACCAGAAGACTAGTTTCTCTAGATTTTTGTTTAAAAACAATTTAATCTTAATATCTTGGACAGAGAGAATAAAAACTTGTTCTGTAAGATGTTCTAATACTCTGCTTTATTCTTTATTCTCTTTTCTAGGCATCTCTTTCTGAATTGATTTTTAAGAATATAATTATTCTGAAGACATTACAATGTGGAGGAAAATCCATTTATGAAGAATAAACCTGAAACTATGCTAGGAATTGCCTGCTACAAGCAGATTTAATCGTGTGAGAGTCTCAAAGTATTGATCCTAGAAGGGAGCAGTGTGTATACCACAGCAACTCAAATTTTCATTTTAGATAGCCACAAGCTAATTTCTGTCTTAGGTAGATATGATCCTAGTGCATTTTCTCATTTGCATCCCGTTTGCTCACAGGCCAGACTACAATAAAAGCACTGAAAAGACTTATCCTGTGGCATACGGAAAATCTGGATGCCCATTCAATCTGAGCCATGTACTTTACCCTAATTCTCTCCTGAATGCTAACAAATGGAACTTCAACCTAAGTCTCATACATTCAGGCTTCTAGTAAAGTTTACCTACTTCATACTACACCTATAGAAGTGAGGCGTCTGAGTCTTGCATTTTAAAAACATTCAAGTTGGCAAGTTTTATTATTTCACAGAATCATTAGGTTTGGAAGGGACCTTTGCAGATCACCAAGGCTTCTCTGCTCACACCATGGTCAAATACAGCAGGTTGCTCAGAACGACATCCAGTTGGCTTGCGAATATCTCCACAGATAGAAACTCTCCGAGCAGCCAGCTCCAGTGTTTGACCACCACTCCAGTAAAATTTTTGCTTACGTTTAAACAGAATTTCCTGAGTCTCATTTGCCTGTTGCTTCTTGTCCTTTCACTGTGTACTATTAGGACAACTCTGGTTCCAACTTGTTTACTCCTCCCCATCAGGCTAAACAATCCCAGCTCTCCCAGCTTCTCCTCCTGTGTCAGATGATACTTGATCACCTTTGAGATCCTTTGCTGGACTTGCTCTAGGACACTCATGCCTGTCTTTTACTAGGGAGTCCAGCACCAGACACAGCATTCCAGATGTGGCCTTACCAATGCTACGTGGAAGGGAATAATCACCTCAACCTGCTGCCAGCACTCTTCCTAATGCAGCCCAGGATTCTGTCAGCCTTCCTGCTGTGAGGGTGCATTGCTGGCTCTTATTCAGCTTGTCCACCAGGACTCCCAGGACTCCATTTGCAGTTCAATTCATCATAATCATGTCAACGCAATCACTGCAAAGTTAATTTAATACAATGAGTGCTGTAATCCCAGGGGAAGTTTGGCTTTGGAACTGTTGATAATCTCATGCTACTCCCTTATCAGTTCTCTCCATTTTCTGATATGAGGTGTGTGGGAAAAGTTGACAGATAAGTATCAACTACTCAATTATTGCTTTAGTAGATAGAAAACACCCTCCCAACCATGGTGTAACCACTTGCCATTCTTCTCAGATACTCCTTTCCAGCATACTACCCCTAAGAGGAATAAATATATCTACTTGGGACATATCTTGTCCACAGCATATTTTGAACAAATGCTAGAAAACAAAATGAAGTCCAAGAAACTATAATGAACAATTATGGAAAAGCAAGCTTGTCAACTTTGTTTCTACAAATAGAACTTCATTTCTACTGAAGCAACTGGTCCTCCCTGTCCCAACAAGGATTCTGATCTAGCAGTAAACACATTGCTAGCTCTGCTCACACTGTTAAACCCACGCTAAAAATATCTCAGCTTTCATTTCAGAGATTTAATTTTCTCCGCTTTGTTATAGTATAATCACTTCAATTTAAGGCTCATGTTCTGCATTTATGCTGCTCACCTGAGAAACTTCAGCAGTTAGTGCATACAAACAGAATTCAGTTCTTGCCAACAAGCATATCTTGCTCAGACTGTTCTTTTTACAACAGTACAACTGATAGTGGTCTGCATAGCTGGAGACAAACTACGTTTCTCTCAGCAGCAGGCACACTCCACTACCAGTGCAGTCACAAACAAAAGCAAGCACCATGGTTATCACAATATGTCGTTCCAATCTTATTTTTCTTAGTCACTCACTTCTGTGACCGAAAACTAATTTTGATTAAGTACAGTTTCTTTACACTTTGCAACATGAACCAATTTCCAAATAAGGAAATCCCTTTTAGGAGGCACCTCATGAAAGTGTCCCTCTCTGCTCTAGAAGGTTATGCTTGGTTGTACTATGGCTTTGTGGGCAACAGTGGTGCAGGAGCAGCTCTAAGAGTATAAATTCCATGTGTCTGTGACTACAAGTTGTTGAACACCATAGCAAAGTGGCATCTGCAACTCCACTTCCACTTTGCTCTCTTTAAGCAACCGAGTCCCAAGGATGTGGCAAATAACAGTCCCAGTGAAAATACAATACCTTTATAACACTTTACAATGATGATTTAAAGGAGGTCATCAGAAGAAGGGAAAAGGAACATGAAAAGATTCTAAGTTTGAAGCAAAAATTTCAGCTGAGTTTCTCTCAAGCCTGCTTTTTCTCTTTTGGCCTGCAAAAATAAAAATTGTTAACTTTATCTCTCTGCTGGACGAACATGAAATGGGTAGATGTGATCAAACCACATTTAATAAATCAAAAAAAGCCACTTCTTCCATTGGGTCATCCCATTGCTATTAAAAATAGAGCAACTACTTTGCAACAAGGGATAGACAAAAACTACTGCATTCAGAAATACTAAAACAGCCTCTGGAATCTAAGACTTTTATGTCAACAAACACCCATGGAGGTGTAACTTTTGGTCTTCACACCAGTATATCACAGAACCTATATTACTATAAAAAATCTAGCTGACTCCTCGCCTTCCCACAGGAGAAACGAAGACAGAGAAACACTTCTGAAATGGAGACAAGGATGAAGTTTTGTTTTATGGAAGTATCTCATGTTTTCCCATTCCCTTGACCTGAATACCCATCCCTGTTTTTTCTCTCACCTTTAACAGCCATAAGTGTCCAACAAGTGAAAGGAGGCATTGGTGTGCGAGGTCACAGAAGGATGAAGATATTGTGTTAACGTCTTCAGTGAATTATTGATATACATCATATGCCTTCGGCTATTTGTAACATGCCAATTATAGTTTTAAGTATGCTCTTAAATAATACATAATATTACCTCACTCATGAAAATTAAAATTGCAGCACAAATTACACACAGTATGCAACTTTCTTGTCAAAACTCCAAAAGGACCTCAAGAAAGGTGCAGAAACCTCAAATGCTAATGAACTGTCAAACTGGATTTTTTTTAAAAAAAATGACTGTTAGAAAACAAGGAAATATGATTAAGTAAGGACGAGTCAGCTCAGCCATCCCCTTCCTCTGCACCCGGTTGACAACTGAGACACAAAGGAATAGATTTCCCCAAATATTAATTTGATAAATGCTTTTTATGGACTAAAAAAAACCCCGAAGGTACAGAAAGGGGTCATATACCAGAAGCTCTACCTCATCTGGGGATGCTTTGCAAACACCTATTAATCAGTTGACAGGGGCAGAGGTAAGAGAAACAGATATGGCCACAGGCAATTCCAATCAAACTCTGCAGTTACAAAAATCCAGGCAAGATCGGAAAGCAAGTTTCTAATAGGAGCTGGAACCTGTACTCAAAACAAAACCCAACTAATGTTAGTTGTGCACGAGTAATAACCTCTTACTATCTAGTAGTGACTTGTCAGAGAAACCTTTTTCTCCACTGATTCATGGTTTGGCTGTCCAGCTTCAGTCACCTTGATATCTTTGCAGAGTTTAAATGCTATTCCCTACAGGAGCTCAATGCATACTTCCCATTTAACTCCAAATTCTGAAACTGGCACTAGTGTGTATCTATAAATGATCCTTTAAGAAGAACATTTAAATAGTACATTCTTTTCTCCACTCTTCTTTTTTTTTTTTTTTTAAAGGAGCATTCCCAGCTTACATTTAAAAACACACCTACATTTTCCTCTAAGTAAGTGACATTTACCAATCAATGCAATGCAAAGGTTCACACAGTGCAGATGAGAACTGATAAGACATCCATGCCAAGACAGACAAGGACTCTGAAAGGGAGGGGAAAAAAAAAAAAATCCTGTGTTGCTCCAAGATACCTACAGGAACTAGTGACTGGAATCCAAGCACTGCAACCCTAGGAAACAAAAACAGGTTGCGCAAAGGAAAATATAAATGACAGCTGGAGGATGACTAAACCAGAAGAAACACAGAGAAAAGGCAAGCACAATCAGTAAGATATACATTTGTTTTTAAAGCTATTTGATGTTATTATTTTAGAAATAAATTGGTATAAAATTTAAAAGATACAGATATAAATATAGATATAAAAAGATAATAGCTGTTCAGTTATTATTTTCTTATAACGACTGTATCATTTCACAGAATCACAGAATGGTTAAGGTTGGAAAGACCTCTAGAGATCATCTAGTCCAAACCCCTGCTCAAGTAGGGACAGCTAGAGCATGTGGCACAGCGTAAAGAAAGTTTCATAAGAAAGTTATCTTTCTTATTTCATAAGAAAATTTTCAGCCTCAATGTCCTGTTCAAATTAAGTATGTATCAAACACTATGCAAGAAAGACATTACAGACTGTCTTTAAAAAAAAAAAAAGAAGAGAAAAAAAAGTGAACATCTGCCTCCACTTCCACACAATGAATTATATCTGGATAATCAAATCATGACCAACACACAGAGAGCTAAGCATGAACACTACAAATATCACAACCTACAAGCAGCTTCTGATGAAAATAACAATCCCTGCCTCACCTAACCTGCCAGGAGAGGCTTGGGGATGCTGGAAATGCAGCAAGTTTGTATTCTACTCTGATCTTTTCAGCACTTTAACCTCTTTGTTGTCCTAAGAATGTACCAATATCAGATGTCTTAGGGCCTGGGACAATGAAATGTATATGTACACGCCCCAAATAAGCAACAGCTGCAAGGATTACATGTATGGTCATCTAAATTAATTTATGTAGTTAATAAAAAATAAACTTGTACTATGCCACCCTAACCCTAAACTATGCCACGTCATATTAACTGAAAGTCAATTGGAGTTACTTTTGAGGCTGGATTATCACTAGAAAAGTAAACTGTCATACATGCAAACATGTCAAAAAGCCATGAAATGTTCAGAATATCTTGATCTGCGTTACCATAAAGCATGAGGTTGGCTCACTTTCAATCAGAGCAGGTGGGTGGCTGTTCCTACTTATAATCAAGCTAACCCCAATTATATGAGCAGCTCCATCAGAAGGGGAAGACCAACTTCCCCTTGAATAAATCCCCGTATGTCAGAGGATAACAAAGGCATTAGGAGCTCAGCTTGCTTGTTTATGGAGCCATGTCATCAGAGCTGAACTCAAATTGTTGCTTAAAAGGTGCAGGGAAGAGGGTACATTGCAACTCCAGTACAAAGAGGAGAAATGAGAAACCTGAAAACATAAGCCAAGTGTAAAGAAAGCAGTAATATTAGGCCACTTAGAAGATTGTCGGATCATGCCAGAAACATATTTAGTTAGCACTTCTTCTGGAGAATTCAGTCAACTACTCTCTTAAGAAAGGGCGTTAAAGCACTGAAGTGCTAAACTCTTGTTCTGTGTTAAACAAGCACACTGAGATGCTGAAGCAAATGCTGTTCTCATATACTCACATGCCTCTCCAGATAGGCCTGTATCACAGAGGTTCTGTTAGTGAAAATGGGAAAGGCTGCTGTTTCCCAGCAGCAAGGTTTAGCTCAGAAAGAGAACATCTATAGGATCAGCGACCCGTGAGTGAGAGAAGAAAAACCGTACTTGGCCTAGGATAATAGATGCTTCTTTAAGCCAATCAAAACTACAACATCCTACTATTACCAAGACCAGCTTTAATCCACCTTTAACCTGACTTGGCTACACTAGAAATAAAAAGGATGTGAGGAGACAAAAACTGAAATTCTGCAAACATTTAAGTTGTCTTCTTGGAGCTGAAGGTATTCTGGAGTGCAGGAGGGAACCTTAAATGCATTTATGCCTTTCAGGCAAAATTGATACGCACTAGGAGGAATTGCGTCCTCACTTACCTCTACAAAGCTAACCTCATACTATCTTCCAAATTACTGTAACCTCATACCGTCTTCAAAAATACTGTGTCACACTAGCTTTGTGCTTAGTTTTCCTAAAACATAGTTTCTGTTTAAAGAAAGACATAAATTGGACACAATTCTATAATTCTATGATAAATGAGAAGGATGGAAAAAGAGATGGAAAAAAGAAAAGGCTTTTAAGATATTTTAGCACCTCATCCATAAATATGATGTCCTCATAGATTCACTAATCTCACAGTTATGAGATAATACCTTAAAGCAAAGCTTCTTTCTACAATTTATATCATTATCAGATCCAATTGCTGAAATGATTCAGTATACACTTAATGTTTTAATCTACCTTTTCCTTTCTTCCAAGACTACTGTGCCAAGGTCAAGACAGAAAAAAATCAGTAAAAAAATCATTTTTTGGGGGAAAAAAAAGTATTATTTCAGAAGTGTCTAGATTCATTTCTTGACTTGGCTAGTTGATCCCTCAAGCTATTAACAAAACAAGAGTAAGATGCAAGTTGCTAATCTTAGGTAGATACAGAACAAAATTTCCAAGCTCTATCTTTTAATAAAAAACTTAAATATACCAAAACCAAAATATCAAAACTTTGAGAGCAAAGATGTGTAAAGTCAAAAATTACAGCTCCTCATGAATTTTACTTCTTATTACTGTGAGTTTTAATGAAGTCAGGCATGTTTTATAGCAAGGGAGGTAAAAATCACACTGCTCTAACAACTTAGTAGTCAGCTACAGTGAAGGAGGTAGAAAATATGATCAAGCAGTTTATACCCATTACTTTCAACATATTTTCAACATTCAAATATACTTTCAATAAAAAAAAATGAAAGAAAAGTGTCACTTCTTTTATACAGAGAAAATGATGAAAAAATATCAACTTCACAGATACTTTTTTCTTTTACTTGTTGGATCTCAGATAGCTTTACCAATTGAAATAATTGAAGGTTTCTAATTAATGACGTGCATGAGGCATTTCTCTTGCTCTCCACAAATGAAGCAGAGCTCCAACAAAATAAACTAATAAGCAATAATAAGGCTTGATCTTTCCCCCATTCAAGTCAAAGACAATCTTCTTGCTTTGATCACTGAAAGTAGATCCAGTCAGTTTTGCTCATCTTGCTTAAATAAAACACTCTATATTAAACAGTACAATTGTACTATGTTTCGTGAGCTAATCTCACACAAAACGCCCTGGTCCTACTCTCATAGATGAGTTTTGCAATCAATTTAGAATTAAAATGTAACAAATGCAGACTCCAAGAATTGTTAATAAAGTCCGTTTAGAGTTTTGGCACCTACTATGAAAGCAGCACACATTTCCAGGGTCAATGTTCAAAAGCAGCCTGTAGAATATAAAACCATCATGAATATACACTAATTTTCTCCTCTGCAAAACATGGATAAACAAGGTTTATTCATGCAATCCATCCATCCACACTGCAAAATGGAAAGGGAATTTTATCAATGAACAAAAATAACACAGTAAAAAAATAACCTGTGGTGTGGGCACAGACAGCTAAATAAATGGGGCTAGCTCCTTTAACACTAATAGCCACATCAGAACCACCAGCAACAAGGCGATAGGCTCAAATTGTCTCCTTGACTAACTGCTCTTCCATCTAAACATGGACCGGCTGTGACACATACTGCAGTTCAGATGGCAAGATATGCAACATCATGCACTCACTTTCTCTACAATGTGCTTTTATAGCACTGAGAATGAAGGAAAAATTCAAACTAATTATTTGTCATTATCTAAATGATACCTCAATTTATAATTATATTGCAGCATTTAATTCAGGATCACTGTTTAAATCAACTTTTGATAACCTCAAATTTACAGACAGACCACAAATTTTCCTGTCTTTTTAGTAAATCTGTAAAGCAACATAGAAGTCAACAGCAGCCTATGACAGTTTATTTTTCAAAACAAATCTGGTATTCTCAACTGGGAAATAAAAACAGACCTTTCTGCCCCCCCTGAAAAACACAGGCAGCAAATTCTAACGTGGACAAGTGAGTGTTTAGGAGATGCAATGAGTGCTCTACCTCTCAGATCAGCTATTTTATGGTTCTTTAGCTATCCTGATAGTCTTTCTTTGGTAAGTAATAATTACTGGTGTTCTTTTATCTTTCTTGACTATCCTAATAGAAACACAGCACTGAAAATATGTAGGTGTTGACATATGGAAGCATTCTTTTGTTCTAGGCGGATAAAGTATCTGTATTAGGCAGCAGAGAACTAAGCACAAATGTGCAACCTGCTTCATGCTTCACTTCAGCTGCTTCCCATTAAAGTGAAATCTGTTAAATACACATAAAAAAGCTCACCAAAAAAAAAGAAAAAAAGCAAAAGTATTTATTTCTGAGCAACCCCTAGCTCGATATGTCCTGTATATATATAGATATGTCTGTATATATCTATATGTTTGAGACTGCACAATTAAAATGCACGTTTTGCAAAATAGCAAGTTTTGTTTAATGATGTAGCAAGTTTAGTTTAACGGTGAACTGTACCAGGACCGTTTCTTCACAGATATCCTAACTCTCGGTAATACCTGGAACATTCCCCTTACACGACATGGATTATTCACGCTGCTACCGCTGAAACCACGCGAGCAAAACTCCCCTCGGCCATATAACAGCAGCTTAATTTTAGGCTGTTCCTTACTGTTAAACCTCGCGCTGCTATCCGGTGCTCGCATCTAAATCCGCCTCCTGCCCTGGGCCAGGGCGCTCGCCGCCTCCTCGGGCGCTCCGGCCGCGCGGCGGGAAGGACGAACCCCGCAGCCGGCAGCGCGCCCCGGCCGCGCGAGGCAGCCTCTTCCCCGCAGCGCGAAGGGACTCGCGGGCAGGGGCAGGACGACCTCCCCCCCGCTCCGTCATCGCGTCGTGACCGGCGGCTCCCGGGGGCCGCTCGCGTGCCGCCGCCCCAGGCCCCTGGCCGCACCGGAGCCGGGCCGCAGGTGGAGCAGCAGCGACGGCATCGCCCGGGACCCCGCGCCGGCTCCTCCGCGCGTTTGCCCCGCTACGTGACCGGCCCAGGGCAGCGGCCGGCGGCAGCGCGGAGGGAGGGAGGGAAGCACCGCGGCGGCTCCCCCAGCTTCGCCGAGCTGCCCCTGCGGGCGGTGCGGCCCGCAGAGCCCTCCGAGCAGCGCGGCGGAGCGGGAGGGGGCGCCCGGCGCGGTGCTGCGTTACCTCTCGAAGAGCAGGCGGATCATGAAGATGCAGAAGGCGAGCGGGCAGGCGAGGTAGAGGTCCTCCGCCTGCGGGAAGGTGGCCTCCTCCGTGCTCTGCAGGTCCGCCCAGGTGACATTGTGCGGCAGCCAGAACCGCTCGTTCCAGAACCAGGCGAGGATCCCTGCCATCTTGGCTTTGTCTGCGCGGCACCCCCCGCGCTGCCTGCCCCCCGCCTGCTCGCCCTCCGCGTGCGAGCGGCTGCCGGCGGCGAGGAGGAGGAGGAGGAGGAGGAGGCGCGCGTTGGCCCCGCCGCGCCGATGATGCTGCCGGGCTGCGCGGCTCCCCGCCCCGGCCGCCCGGGCAGG
>VWPW01017979.1:612013-639222 GCA_013389825.1 Crypturellus undulatus
CTGCCCGGCCTGAGGGCGCCCGCAAGGGCCACCGCGCGCCGGCCGCGCCGGGGTGGCTGCAGCGAGCAGGGCCCCCGTGCCCCCCGCAGCGGCTCGGGGCAGCCAGCTGGGCACCAGGCTCCAGCGCAGCGCTGGCTGCCCCGACCACGATGCTGCCCTTTGCTTTACTGCCTTGCCGGGCCCTGGTATTCTGGCCCACAGTTAGACCAGCCTTAGAGTGCGTGACTTACCCAAATCGCTAACCTGGAAAATGTTCACGTCTGTCACTGTTTTTAGAAGCAGCTGGCAGTAAAGAGAAACCTCCCACTGCTAAAGCGCTGTGGATGTTGTGGTCGCAGCTGCCTGAGGCTGGTTCGTGCTCTGGCCCAGGCAAGAGGAGCTCTGTGCCATGCAGCTTCACGCCCGGGCGTTGCAATGCAAGTTGTGCTGCTCTGGGTGAAGCGACCCTCCGAAACAATGAATGGCTTAATCGTGTGCGTTGTGGCAAACAGGAGAAATGAGGAATGGAGGAGTGTCACAGAACACGCTCGGCAACAAAGCTGACGTTGGGGCTATAGCTACAAGCTCCAGCCTGAAGAAAATTATCTCTTCTTTGTATAGCTGTGTATTTTCAGTTACTTCCCTCACTGTCCAGTCACAGTAGCGGCAGGTTATACACAGCCTTCCATTTCCTATAAGCAGGCCTTCTGCTCTCCTTTCTAGCTTTAGCTCAGGCTGTCATGTCTATGTCCAGAAGAAAATTACAGTTGTCCCCATTAGACTTTACAGCAAAGATGACTAATGTGCTTTAGCAGAGCCTTAGCCTCTGGGCTAGACATGGTGTTCTAGGCCTGATAATGTAACTTCCAGGAGTGGATATGCTGATCCTGAAACATCACTGTTCTTTCTGCACTGCCCGACTTCATTTTGGATGACTTTGTTTTTCTCCCCTGAATCATCGTGCTTTCCATTGGCTACTTCATACTAAGAGAAGCTGTCTTCTGCAGAAGGGATACGCCCAAATTTTATCTTTCTGCTTTTAGATTTCCTGCTGGCTTGCTGTTTTCCCTTGACTCTACTTGTTCTTAGTGAAAAAAATAATTTCAGCTCCTCACATCTGTGCTGACATCTCTGTGCTGAAGAAAATTCTAAGGTAAACACACAAGTCTGATACTGTGAGAAATGACATACAGATTTAAACAACAACAACAAAAAATATTTCTGTATGCAAAGGGAACTTCCATCTAGGACATTTGAGGAGGCTTCAAGGAATGATTTGACAGGATATCTGAGGTAAATGCAGGTGAATCTGCCACTGGATGTTTGTCTTTTATTGCTAAGTCAACTTACTGAATATCCTTAAACACCCTAATTCATTTCTTATGGCTGCTTTATGGGGAGAGAGAAGAGAGCTAATAGTTGAAGACTACTTCATGGACAGCTAGTGCTTCAAGTGAAAAGAAGCGTGGGCTGGAGCACCACTGTGGAATGTGCTTGGCCCCTCTTCTTCCTGAACTGGTTAGTGCAGTATTCATTGCCCGTGCCCATCTGAGCCCTGAACTCAGCTCTAATCTCGCTGATTCCAGCCCTGTACATCATCGTGTCAGGATACTGCTGTGAATCTCTGACACAAGCAAACTGTCAAAATTCAGAGCTCTGTTGTGATTCCAGTTTGGAGGGGGAAACTGGTGCTGGGAGCCGAGTGCCTGTGATGTGGCCTTCTTTACCTAGAAAAAAATATATATTTTCTGAGTGTAAAAGAGAGCAATTCTGCACAAATAAATCAACAAGACTTTGTTTTAGTCAGCACCCAGACCGAAACTTGAACAGCTAATATTCCCTGCTGTCGCTTGTTTAGTTTTGTGGCTATAGATCACACTTCTTCATGCTCAGAACTCCCATTTCCAAAACTGTCTTTCAGAAACACATAAACCATCTCCTGCACATACACATATGCCTCTCTTCAGACCCCAGAGGCATAAACTTTGAAGTTCATGGATGAAAGGCTCTTGAGATATCATTTTAAAAGTTGATAATATGTAGACAATCGTTTGTTGCATTGATGATGATTCTGTTTGGGGAAAGATAATTTTAATCAGATAATTGGTAAATTGATATCACTATTCTACACCTGAAAGTCACTGGTTTTTGTTTGTTTGCTTGTTTGTTTTTCTCCTCCAGATATTTCAATATTCCAACCAGTTTAGGAAGCACTGTCAACATACATGTCAGTTTTAAACACTCAAGTAGCTATTGCTCAGTAATTACTGAGGCTCATAAGCATGGAGGCAGGCATTGTTTATGCACAGATGTATGAAAGAAATATATCTTTGCAAAGTGGATCTAGCAACAACAATAATAATATCATGTGTAAGAGGTTAATTCCTGCTGAACAATTAAAATAATTTACTTTTGTGTCAGATGAAAATTACTTTAGGACAACAGAAGTCTAAGTGTATCTGAGACATAATAGTTCAGAAGCATTTGGGAGGATGATCAATTAGAAGCTTTTAATTTAATTCAAATTGTTGCAGCAATTATGTAAAAGTGGCCAAGAGAAGACTATAAAATGAGAATCTGTGATGCTTCAGAGGGAAATGCTAGCAGGATTGTACTTCTTTCCTCTTAAAATTTTTATATCACAAGAGGATGATATAAAAGCCTATGTAAAAGGGGGGTTTCATCTCATAGAGTAAAGCATTTTTTCCCGGAAGGTGCTAAATCTTGGCCAAAATAAATGTAAAGAGGTATAAAAGTGTTTCCTCAGAAATACCAACTGAGGCACTCTGTGTGCTCTTTGGAATATACAAGATTTAAAAATAAGCAAAAATATACACACAAATTCCCCCAAACTTAATGAACTTTCAGTTCTAAAAAGTTCTTTCAATTCTAAAACGAGGAGAAAATAAATGAACTGCACATTGAGGTCTCAGACGGATAATGCAGAAGGGCTGTTCCAAACCCAATGGCTTAGTGGTACATATTGTTTGTTGTAGCATCAAGAAGCCAGTTAGAACTCAGACACAAAATAAAAAGGTTCCTGAGCCTTATGAATAATATTATTGTTCTTAGTGTAAAGAAGTTCCTCCTTCAGGTTTAGAACAAGTTTACCGAACGCCTTTTGGCGTGGCAGAAGACTTCCTGTGTCCACCCGTCTGCCTTCTACCACACAGATGAACTGCCGGTTCCAACAGCCTCTTCACATGAAATCAGGAGACTGCTGCTCCTTCCACAGCTGCTGTGAAACTGAATCTGGAGACCAACACCCATCTCAGGCTTCACTGGGAGCTCAGACACTAGTGTAGGTCAAAGATCAAAACAAACCATGTAAGACTTTATGCTGTAGATACGTTTAATACAACAAATTTAAGAAATTTTTCTGGAATTTCTAAGTTTGTTTTTTATGAACATTACACTGCTTAAAATAGGCAATGTTTTACGCTTAGTCACACATATTTAAACCCACACACATGCAAAGATTACAAGTAAAAATAAGCAGTATTTAGAATTAACAGTTGCTTTCATTTGACCAGGCTAATTTTCCAGGTACTACATAGATTGTGTAAAAAAAAGATGCATGTGGGGACTCAGAGAGCTGTTTAGCATGGAAACGCCATTTGAAGTTTAGAAGAACCACATTCATACTGCAAAAGTGACTTGAGTTAAAGACTTGTAAGAGATTTTTAGAGGCTTCCTGGCAGGATATCAAGCAGGAATCTTTCCTACTGTGGGGTTAAAAAGCAACTCCACTAGTTAATATTGGGAAATAGCCAATATTTTTTTCTAACTTCTACTGATTTATTTAACCATTTGCAGTAAATAGGAGTTTGAACTGGATCTTTAATTTGCTTGTAGGAAGTTTGGAAATTAGTGTTTGTTAGTGCCAACATATCTATGCCATACTGCTGGCCATCTGGAAGAGTTTCTCAGCTGAAAAAAAAAGAAATTGCAGCAAAACCCAGTGATTTTAAAGGACCGCTAAAAAAACTGAGAGAGAAGGATGGAACGGTCTGCGCAAGGGCTGCAGCGTGCAAGGCTGGGCCTTGAGCTTTCATGCTCCTCGCACTGCCTGTTGGGCCCTCTGCTCCTGTGACTTCCAGCTTCTGCTGCTGTAGTTTTGCCAGTTTTTCTAATAATTTCACCTATAAAGTAAAACCACACTAACAGAGTAGCAATCTTCATTATGAAAGCTACGACAGGCAGGTCAGGTGGGAGTTGTTATTCGTCTAAACTTCACCCAAACACTGATATTCGAGACAGAAGTAGAGCTCTATGTAACTGTTTAAAATGCATTATTGCCACAAGTTATATCACTTCACAAAGATTTTCAGATTTTCTTTTATCTTGACAGGCAAAGAAAATTTGACACTTGGGAAGACATGCTGTGCTAATTATTTTGGCTATCGTGAAGGAATCTGTGGGCAAGTAGCTCTAGCTGAAAGAAAGGTTTAGAAGCCTCAGGAAGCTTTGTGCTAGGTTCCAGTTAAGGTGAAGAGCTGAAGTAGAATTGCTCTATAAAGGACTAGTCAGAAGTTCTTTATATGCATCCAGGCTTGATGTTGCTAAAACGAGAGCCACAGTTATAATTGCCTGCAATATACTCCCTTGTTCACTTTCGTTCGGCTTTCTGCTCTGGATTTGAAGAAAATGTGTCAAAGCAAACATTTCAGTTATAGTGCAGTCACAGTCCACTCTGCTTCACTGTAGCTTAACCTCCTAAGCTTACACTAAACGGAGCTAAACCCTAATTAAACTAAGTGTAGTCAAAACTTTCAGCACAAATTTACCTGAATTGTCCTGAAAGAAAATCTGTCATTTGGTTAGAGCAACTCTAAGCATACGCAGAACATTAGAAAAATTGTTGTGTGTCTCACCTCCTCAAACTTGATACACTGCAATACACTTTAACTGGCATTTCAAATACACTCCACACCTATTCACCTGGTCAGTTTTGGGCTATAGAGTCATATAATTTATCAGTAAAAGAGACTTTTCAAACTTTCAAGCAGTCAATATTTACTCTTCCAAATAGTGACCATCATGGATCTCTGTGGATCTTGTTTCCTTAGCATCTGGACATACTAAAAGAGCAGTTTTTGACAACTTCTAGAAATTCTCTTCTGAGTGGCTAAGGCAGCAGTGTGTGGCTAAGAGCTATGAGGCTCGATGCGATCAGTTCTTTCTGTTACACTGCCATAGGTTTCTGATCCAGACATGGCAGCTCAAGAGTTATTTACTGTATTACCAACTCTGATCCTGAAACTCTAGAAAATAGGCTGTCAGAGCAAAAACCATTTGCTTACAACTTCAACCAGTTTCTGAGGTACTTTTATTCCTCCTAGAAAAGTGTTTACCCTGTTATTGCATTTTTTTCTTCAAAGCTGCTTTAGTGTGACTGTTACATTAGCAGTACGTTAACATTTTGTGTTCACATGTGAATGAAGTAATTACTACGCAGCATTTGGGTTGCAGATCCCACACAAATGTAAACCACTGTTTGCCTAAGAGTTGAATGACAGGGAACTTGCCAGCAACAGATTTTATTTTCTTAATATTACATGGTTTTGAATGTCTAGGTCATGGTTGTGCAGGACAGCTGGGCAGAATTTTTTTTCACCAAAAATCTGGATTTGAGATAACTGAAAGTATCACTGATTTTTTGCTGAATTTGTCAAATTATCATTTTCATCTCCCAAAATATTAAAATGTGTTATTCAGACATTTTCAAATGGAAGTATCCATTTTTCATTTTGTAGTGACATTTTGAAAGTAAGTTTATTTCACTTTTTAAGTGATTGGAAGTAAAATGTAAATCAGGGAATTGGGTAAAATAAGACATATCGTAATTGTGTGATACAAGTATGTATTTTAAAAACTCTAGTTATTCATTAAAGGTTTTTGCAGCTATACTGACAGTCCCAAGGCTCTCAAGATTATAGATAATGTATTATTGCACGTATATCAGTTATGTGGAAAAGGTACCAGAAAATTAAGTGGACAACTCAGTGGGCCACATTCCCTGCTGGGTTAACAATAGCCGAGCTTATGTTCTGTGCTCAACAGAGCAACTGACTGTAGCCTGTAACTGCAATCATAACTCTGTTAAAGAAAACTGACACACAGTCTTGTACTCCAGTTCTGTTACCAGAACATAGCCATTATGGCACTGACACAGTAAATTAGTTGAGTAGTTTTAAGCATTTTCAGAATTGGAACTATAATATTGCATTTCTCTGGGTTTTTTTTCTACAGTGGTGGATAGGAAAATGCAGAGAACAATGCTTTGCCTTTTCAAAGCTGTCCCAGGGTGTATTATTCCTCTTGCAAGTTCATTTTGGACAACTAATCAGCAGAAAAAAAAATGTACTTTTTCCCTTCAGTATGAAAATGAGACTTCTTTTATTCCTCCTAGGATAGCAAAAAGCACTGCCATGTCAGATAACGGATGTAAGTGATATCATATTATAGTGTTATTATATGTAAAAGTTAAATATTTGCTGTTAATGTGAGGTTTAATTAATGTCCAGTGTCATCATTTTACCCTTCCAAGCGGGCTGCACTCCTATCCAGATTAGTGCTTGCGGCCGATTTATTTTCTCTGGCGCCTTTGTCGCTCTCATGCGATACAAAGCTGCTCCCACCCTGCTGAATTGGCTAGACCAGGCTAATAGCTGTGCTGTGCCAATGCACAGCAAGCTGGACACACCAGCAAAACTATCTAGTGATTTGTCATTCCTTCTATTTGTTATCATCCACAGTTCCTTTGGAAATAAACAGTGGCTTATTTAACAACTGCCTTTTTGATTAGAAATATTAAGATTTATAAATGTCAGTCTAAGCATTCAGCACAGCACAAGAGAGTTTGTTCACCCTCATGTCTTCCTTATACAAACAGAGGAAGGCTGCACAACTGATGTAACAAGGAGTAAGAAGGACTATGCTAGTTTGTAATGTAGGCCTGTAAGCATGCTCAGCTGGAAGCAGGCATGTGCGGGAATTCAAGGGAATTTGTCCTAAGCCGTGTTAATAAACGAGTTAATAGCTTCAGCCATCTCTCCTGTACTCCTCATATGTGACAAGTATGATTTTCAGAGCATCAGCACTGATCTCCCTGTTCTTTCATTTGCAATAATGGAGACAATTCCCATGGAATTTGGTGTAATTAGTTTAAATAATGTCAGACACTCCTGGAAAATCCTTTCAGTAGCCACTACTACACTATTTAATAAATACACTGAATACTGAGAAACCAAGTGTGAATACTAGGTCCCCAGCCAGAAAAGGTGGATTTTGCTACTCATCTATAAAAATTAACAGCAAATAAACTGACATACTCGTGCTGGTACAGCATCATATCTCAACGTTAATTATATACCTCTGAAGGCTAGAGTGAAAATACCGTGATGATGTGTTGAGGATAGTTACCACAACAGCAAAACATGCTTAGAAAAGTTTTTGAAGGGTTTTCCATTTCATAGGGCCCAGAATCACCCACTAAAATTGTTTTATGATTTGCTATGAATTCATATATCAGAAACACAGTTGCAGTGCTGGCTTTTTCACATACTTGAAACATCATTTTTTACACAATTCTAGAGCCCAACAGCATTTTTCTTTTTCATGGACCTTAATTTTTATTATTAAAAAGTTTTCATCTTTATAAGAAAGGCCATATTTTTTTAAAGTAATACTTAGTGTGGAAAGGGTTGAGCTGGTCTGATATCTTGTAGATTATTTTGTGTTTTTTCCATTGCATTTCATGCCAAGAGAGGTAACAAGACATGCTAGCAATTTCACCTTGCTTGTTCACTTCTGTCTTGTGCAGGGGAGAATACTGGTGTGATCAACGCTCTTCCTGCTCTGTGAAGTAAGAAAGACAGGCTTCCCCGCAGAATGCCACAGAAGAATGCAAAAATGAAAAGTCAGCATAGTACATTGCACAAGAAGTACTCAAAAATGCACACAACTCTAAAAATATGATACATGTATCATGTTCTACCAAACAGGATTAAGAAGCAGTTATTAGAAATATATTTTAGCACACCTAATTTTGTTCTACATGTACATATATAGTCTTGGAAATGATGCAAAATCTGTTAAGCCTTTGTGTCTTTTAATCTGGAAACCAGAGTTCTTTGAGGTATATAGTGTTAAGATAAGAAAACACTAGTTACTGGTTTTGTGGTTTTATATAATTTCTGTACAAGACATCTCTGTTTGTAGTATATGGAGGTTTGGGCTTCAAGTTCAAAGGAAAACTAATAGAAAAGGCAGCTGGTTGGCAGAGCCTCTTTTTTCTGTTGTCAGATTGTTGCTATTTTGCTTTAAGTGAAATACATTTGAACTTCATGCAAATCAGAACCAAAACAAAAGAGAAGGCTGTATTGGCTGATTAGAGAAGAATTCCAATAAAAAACTGGGCTGAACAAATATGCCAAAAAATCAACTTTATTAAAACAGAGGTTTTTGTATGGGTTATTGTTTCCCATGCACGGAGCAAATGTAGTATTTCTTCATTTATTTCTCAGATAGCAATAAACACTACGGAGGTTGGTGGTCTTCATCATTCCAGAGTAGCCAAATTCAGATACCAAACCAATATGCACTGCTGCACATGCATAACAGTTTAGGGTATTTGTTTTGTTCTTGGAGTTTTTTTTTCTTTTTGGTACTAGCAGCTGCCCTTGCTGCCTCCTCACATGTTGGCTTTTTGTTATAGTTCTGAGGAAGCCTTCTGTACAATGAAGTAGGGCTAAGCTATAATTTAGAAACAAATATAAATTGCATGTTGAAAATGATTTTTATTAGCTAACCCAGAAGTTCATGAATAAATACTACTGCAAAAGGCTGTGAGCTTTCCTGATGACTGAGGTCTGTATCAAGACAGCTGAATTAAATAGGAGAATAACTCCTATTAGAGTAACAAGCAAATAATATCAATAATATCAATAGTGCCAACATTGCCTGACATTTATTTATTTATTTATATGTTTTTAGTTTATTTTCAATCAAAAGAATGCCTTTTTTTTTCTCAGAAAAGGTAGTTGATAGAAAGAAAAAAGCATATTGGTATCACCTAGTGTTAGATGTAATATTTTAAATAACATGCTTATCTGTCACTGTTACTATTTGTCAACAACAGGGCTTTTCATTTACCAAAATTGTAAATAATTAAACCTCAAGAAAACAATTGATGGTTCTAGAAATAAGAAGTCATAGTGAACACAGATAAATGAAATAATTCTAACCACAAGGCAATTGCTTCAAACTATGCGTTTAGAATATCAGCTGAGGATTCAAATCCAGCTGGCTGGGGCCCAAAGTGGTGTGGGCAGGGGAGGAGAGGGAGTTGCTAAAGGGATGCAGGTTAAAGTAAGGTAGAAATAATTCTTTCTTTATCCTGTTGCACCTTCCAGTGGATTTGATCATCAAGTACAATGTAATTTTGTTCTGCCCTCAGAGGCAGGAGGAGAATGGAGAAGAATGTTCCGACATGATTCTGACTAAAGTTGAATTATTTAGTTGTGGTAAATTCTCTCAGTTTTCACTGCTACAAGTTCAGGTTCTTTAGTCTTTTACTTAGTAGATCAGTTTCCACAGAATGTGGAATCTTAGCTTGCATTTGAAAAAATGGTTCAGAAGAAAAGAAAAACTACAGCCATTATGAATGGAAATATTGAGATGGGGTATCTTTTCTCTACTGCCTAAATTGTGGATAGACATTCTCCTGCGTCAAAGTGGAATCGTTACAAAGGTTTTCACAAAAACATAGAGGGAGGTGAGATTGTCCACTGTCTCCAACACAAAGTGGAAAATTGTTGTAGGGAGCCAGACACATCTTAGCTGTATTGCATTCCCAAGAAAGAAAAAAAAAATCATAATTTGCCTGCCTATAAATAAATGCCACTTCTTTAAATCACATTAAAATCCATATACCATACTTCTAAGCCCTCTAGAGGACAGCTGTAGAGGGAGATTTTATCATCTTTATGACAAAGTTGTTGTGTAGTTTCTAGTGTGATATTCCACTGTAAGGCAAAATTAAAGCTCCTCTGGCATATTATTTAGAGTCATTTTTTATTTTTTTTCTGTTGCACAGGCACCGCACTTTGTCCACTCATTGTCAATAAGGAACTTCAGGTTATAACTCAAATCACAGTAACTGTTATTATATATAATATAAAATAATTAACAAATATTATTTGCTGTATTTTATGTAAGATTTTCCTTGTACTGTAACAAAATCTAGCATGTTTTATGTATTTATTTCACTACAACAATATTTTAAAAGTCAGTCCGAAAGCAGAGGGTCAAAATAAAGTTGTGGGATTAAACCTCTTAAATGCAATTTATAAGGCTTTACACTCTACAACATTTTATTGATTCAGCCACTGTAATATTAGGAAAAAAAACACTTGACAAATACTAACATTTCGTCATCTTTTGAAGTGCTTGGTATTTGTACTCATAAGTTTTAATGATTTTTAAAATTAAAATTAGAAAAATACGTTACTATTTTCCTTTTGATTGGTACAGTCTATTGTGTTGATTTGTGTTTTACAGAATCAGTTATGTGATTAAGAATAAATCCAGGAATTAAAACATGTGCACAAAGCACTAAACAAGTACAAATGTCTACCAGGATGGACTGTATTAATAGTCTGTGTGGATAGTCATCCTGTGAGGGAGCACTTAGTGTCAATTTGTCAACTATTTAAATGCAGTTGGCAGTAGCAGTTTTCTCCTTTTTCTTTCTTTCACACTGATCAATAAGTATAAAAGGACCCAGTAGTCAATGCTTTGCAGGTGTTCTCTTGTAACACAAGAATATTAATTAGGTATTTGAATCCCTAATTACTGTTTATTTCCTTAACTTTCTGCATCAGTGATTTTTTTAATGCTTTCCTTCTCCAGATTTCTCACTGCTTGCTCAATCATTTCTTTTTTTCACTTTCCTGCCCCTCTTCTGTCTTTTCTCGTGTATTTGGCTATTTGTCTACTCAGTTTTTATTCAAACTCAGTGTTCTTCACCAAGTTTAGGTTGTAAACCTGGGAATATTTTTGCTTTAGTATTATTTAAGGTTTATTTATTACTGCACTCGTTGAATTAATGTTGTCTTTGATTCATACTGATTTGATTAAAAAATCAGTATGAATCAGAAATTGAGAGAAAGCAGCAAAGAGTTCTTAAATGGAGGTTGTTTCAGACTGGAGTTAGGTGAGTAGTAAAACATGCTTTAAAAACATTCATCCACAAATATTGCCGATAGTCAGTGTACCAGCTGACATTCTTAACATGTTTAATCATTTGGGTAAACACAACATGGAATGGGTGAATACTAGCATTTTGAGATTTTCAGGGATGGAAAAATATGCCAGCCATAAAGAGAGTGTATTGCTGAGAAGAAACTGCATTTCTGTTTTAAATAGAACTAATTTTTCATTATTTATCTACTTCAGTGCTTGCTGTTTATTTTGGAAAAGGCTCAGTAACAGAGTAAATAAGAGGACCATCAAAAAGGCCATCAGAAGCGTGAGAAGCATGAGGCAATTGCAGTGCAAGTAAACCTAAGCTCCACCGGTACCTCTGACTGGCTCAGGAATCACATGAAGTAGCAATGAAGGGAAATGCACCTGATGAAGATTGCTTTAAAGATGATTTATGGTTTCCCTGGCAGGCAGACATCACACTCTTTTCCACAGCATTGTATTACTTACCTTAGAAAGGGCCACTTCAGCAGCTATTTCCCTTTCTAGTGGCTGGAAGCAACAGAAAAATAGCTAACAACTCATCACTCATGAATCAGATTTACTGGCGTAGCAAGTACCAATTGCCTCATCTCGTGCTGGCAGTGCCAGAGGGTTGGGCTGGAGGCTGTGTCATGACTGGGGAGAAGTCATTGCCTTCCCAGGCTAGTTACTGAGAGGTCTATTTCAGAGATACTTCAGTAGTTTTGCAATTAGAACAAACACATCTCTGTATGTTGCTCAAACTACATGCCATTGCCAATCACATGCCATTTTCTTTCTCTTCCAGTGATGGATAACATGCCAGAAAAACACTGCATAGCAGCTTTAACTTTTGAGTTAGCTATTTTTCTAACCTGAAAATTCCTAATCCTTAAATCCTATGGCCTTCTACTTTTAATGTCATTTCATTCTGAAGCAGATAACTCCAATCAACTGCTTCCCAGGATCACTCTAATCCTATCAGTTTTGTCCATTAAGTCTCTAGATGAGTTTCCCTACATGGACCTTCTGTAGTGTTTCTACCAGGTGACTCCTAGAGATTATTTTGTTGCCATGACTTATTTCCCAGCATGCTGCTTCCTGCCTTCTCCATCATTTCACTCAGCTGTATGTTTCTAATTATTCTTAACTTGAATTTAGTGCAAGTCTCTACATGTACATGGATGGCCCTTCCAGAAGGTACAGAAAGAGATCTGTGTTGAGCTTTCAGTGTCTCTCTGTGGAGCTTGTAGCTACAGAGGAATTAAAACAACCTTGGTTAGACATCTCAGAATGAGATGCTTAAAGAATGCACAGTGTGTCTCTGGGATCATTAATACAAGCCCTTCCTTGGCTTCTCCAAGTCATAAGTGTGGTCTCTACTGATACCATTATGGTCATGGAGCAGTCAAAATAAAAATCAGGCATGTGGTTAGTTAAAAAGAAAAAAAGTGCATTTCTGAGAAGAAATGTCACCTCTTTTCTTGCTGTCTGGGCTTGCCGACATCAATGGGGCGGTTGGCTCTAAGCAATTCCTGTATTAATGCTAGAGGAGACGATGTGGACTCCTTTGCCTACAGCCTATACTTAGAATAGGTGCTCCTGTCTCAGGTGCTTTCTGTTTGTAACAGAAGGAAACAAAGTCACAGTAATTGGGACTTCTGATGTGCTTCTGCTTAGTAATAAAAACATTTCTCTAGCTTAGGCAAAGTTTTAGTGACTGTAAAACAACATCACACAAAAGCTAAATCTTTCTTTGTGGATACCTATATATTTTGTTAGCACATCATGTGGTACAAAGAAATACGGACATGGACTATTTCTCTTGAAAACAATAACTCAAACTAAGCTCAAGGAATCCAGAATATTTAACTCCATGATTTTTAGCTCAGTCTGTTAGCTAATATTAAATTATCATCTTAACACTTTCTCCTCCCCCATGCTCAAGAGTATCTAGCTAGGCCAGTCAAATCTGTAGGAATTGAGAAAGTGTAAATTACCCTCCTGATTGCTTGAGCAGTCAGGATCCAGGGCTGGAGATAAGGGATTAATAAAGAGGAAAGGCACTCCACTTGTGAATTTATGTTAATTAAAAGGAAAGGAGCCAAGGATACAATTTTCAGGTCACTGCATCTCTGCTCTTCCTGTGGCTGGCTTAATCCTTATTTATCTTGACTATACATTGTGAGGGTTAATTGGCATTTTTACACAAATCATCAGATAGGAAATGCTATAATGAATTATAACAGTCCTTAACAGGTATTAATTGCTTAGAAGATTAACAGTGTATGAATACCTTTGTTAAGAAAGACATACTACGTGTAAGTGTTCATTTTAAATCATTCACTAAATTTCAACAGTAAACACCTAAAATCACACTCCAAGAATCAGCAAAAAGACAGACCAGAAGCTAGGGAAGATTAGCAGTTGGGCTAATAATAATTGCATTGCCACTCCATTAGGCTTTAGACTCCTCAAATTTACTTGGACAAAAATCTTTTAAAGCTGCTCTTGCATTCTCCATGTTCCTTTGCCAGAATGTTAGAGATAGTGCACTGCAGTGTATGGACAAGCAGCAAGGACAGAAATGTTCCATTAAACCTCTGCTTGATGGTTTTGTGGGGTTCTACCACACTGGGCAGGAATAGATGGAAAGGTGTAAACCAGTTTTTGTTTTTGGCAGAGAGGATTTAGCTTAGGACAACTAAAAGGTAAGTGATGAGGACTTTCCTTCCGGCCAGCCCTTCTAAAAAAGCACAAACTGGGCTTCAACGTGCTTCTAACTCTATGCGGGGTGCCGGAGCGCTGCAGCGACCGCGGGCACGCAGGGCTTGGTGCTCCCTTGCTGTTGTCTCATCTGTGCCAGGTTGCCAGCTGCACGGCCTGGGAGATCTGGTATGGGCTGTGCACCATTCATAGCCAACACTGCTTTTTCAGCAATGGCCTGAGTGATTTGTTTGTGTCTCCTGTCTTGGAGAGCATCAAGTGCAGCGGAGCTACCCAGCAGCTGGCCGGGACATCGGATCTTGCAGCTGGCGTCCATGGAAACTGCGCAGGGCCGCGCGCTGCCCCACCGCCCAGTGCTCGTGCCTGCCTGGCGATGCTGCTCGCCAGCTGGGGCAGGGGCTGCTAGAGGTGTCTGCAAAGCCACGGGAACTGAGCGCGGAGACAGTTTGAATACGGGAGCGTTTCAGCTGGCCTCGGCCTCCCCATGCTCCCTGCCCACAGAGCTGGGGCAGTGCTAGTGCTTGGCAGATGCTTTGACAGGAGTGAGAGGTGTGGGTGCTCCACTCGCTTTTGCAACATTTGATGAAATAGGAGTAAAGCAATTAGAAGCAAACAATTGCTGTCACACCCTTCCAAAGAAGTTTAGATTGCAATGCCACCTGTGCGAACATGTCAGGAGAGGCACATACTCAAGGCGTGAGCATTAGCTGCAGGCCACATGCTGCTGCCCTTCCCTGTGGTTTTGAAAGACATGAGCAGAGCATCTCATGGTCATTAATTTGGATGAACTCTTAAAGGTATTGTAACATAGAGATATTTTTTTCTGAGGCAGGTTCCCAAGAGTTGTTTTACTTCAACCACAGTGTTTTACTTCAATACAGTTAGTACAGCAGAGTCATGATCTTCCTGGGGCATTCTTACTGGCTTTAAAATAGCAGTTAATTTGCTAATGTATGTGCAAAGCCCACCAAATAATAAAGTTAATTTGAAGGCCAGATTTCTATTCTAGAACTTTATTATACAAATTGAAGACACTTAAAAAAAACACACACAGAGAAAAAGAAAAAGAGAAAGAAAAAGAAAAAACAGAAAAGGAAGAAAAGAGAAAGAAAAAGAAGATGAAAAAGGGAAAGATAAAGAGAAAGAAAATCATCCCCAGGGAGTGTGGTAACCAGATTCTTGAAGGAAAGTAGCAGGTTGGTGGAAATGAATGCTTGAAATTGGGCGACTCCCTAAAAGTCTGAATGGTCCAGCCCTGCCTGTGAGACAGATTATGCTCTTTGGAAATCTAGCCTCCCTGCATACCTGTTGTGTGGAAAGTAGGCACTGGAAGTAGTCAGCTTTCTGGCATGCAGAAGTTTCAGGCAATGGCACATACTGACAGCCAGATTCGTGCCCGATTGGGAGTTCAGAGAAACCATAAAAAAATCTTCCAATTTGCTTGGCAGCTATTATATATCTTGTGGCTGTGCTTAATCTTTGCTAGGGAAAGATTTATTTTACTAGCACCTTTTGTGATTGTCATGCAGACCAACCTGTAGACATTGTCAGTCCCTAACTGGTTAAAATTAACTCTAGTATAAAGCCCAGGGTTTAGCTTGACAGATGAACGTATGATAAACCTCAGACTGTTCATGTACACTACAACAAGAGCAGCTACTGGGTTCACCGGCTAAAGGCAACCTTTGAAGTAGTTGTACAAGGATGAAGTGTGTTTGTTTTTAAATAATCAATATGCTTTAAAATCCTATTGCAAGCAGAGTAATTCATATGCTGATGTGTCTTAATGTGAGACATGAATCACAAGTAGTTTCCTTTTAACCTCTGCTGGCCTGTTCTTCACTAAAATGACTGTCAACTACATCCTGCCAGTGTCCCTCAAAACCCTCTGTGATAGAAAACATCATGAATAAGAATTGAGCAGACTGATCTCCACATGGGAAAGAGAGCAAACTCACTTCAAAAGTTCAGGTGTCTGTATCTCAGGGATGGTTTCATTTAAAAGGTTTTATACAGATCTTTCCTAACAGCTTGAGGCTTCAAGGAATTTACTGTGCAATAAATACTTTTTACTTGGAGGACCTCTTTTAAACCTTAGGCACATTGTATTACAGGGGTGTAGGAAGGAGCAGCAGAAGCTTTGGAGCAGAGCTTATTACTGTAGGAGGCTGAAGGAGGTTTGAATCAGACCTGCTGAGAATCCAGCGCAAAGATTTCCGGCATAGGTACAGCCTTCTTGGGTGGCTTAGGATGAGGTTATGCAAATTCTCTCCTGACATGTAATGCAGGTCTTGGCAAGCAGGACTTGTAGATTTCCAGCCTTGCAAATTTTTATCTGAAATTCATGTCTGATACATGCTACTTTAGTACATTGTATCGCTGAAATTGATAGTTCATTTGATACAATTAATGCATTTGCAAAAGGTAAGGCCAAAAACTTACTGCTTTCAGGTGTTTTACGTTTCTTCATAATCGGGTGGAATTGAATGACAGGACAAACTGGAAGATATTAGAAGTTAGTTACTCATTAGTTTCATATCCCTCTTTTTAAACTGAGTTGCTCTTGCCTTGTTCTTGTATGTAGAAGTAGAGTGGACAGAAAGCTTCACGCTAATTCATATCTTTCATGTTCTTTTTAATCTCTGTATTAAAACAAACATTTTTTTTTTAAATTGTCTGCATAGGAGAGTATTTTCCATTCTTTTGATTGTTCATCTTTTCCTCATTCACTTCTACTCCTGAATCCATTCTAACTAGTGCAGTTGTAGCCTGTTCAACACGGGGGTTGCTAAGACCACACAGCTGTGCTGCACTGTTAATATAAACAACAGCAGATTTTTCCATCGCAGCATAGCTGCCATTCCTATTTTCCTCTTTAATGACTTGTTTGCTCTTTTGGCCACAGATGCCCATTGAGAAACCTACAGTGATTCTCCATTTTAAGTTTTAAATTAGTTCGGACTCCTATGAGGCATATGATTAGTTTATTTTTTCCTTTCCAATCTACATTAGATTGCATATCTCAGTACTGAAAAAACATTTTGTACTATACTGTCTGTTCTGTCTAACCGAGGGGAACGTCATAGAGACTAGGTAGGGATAAGTGAAGCATCATTTAAAAACACGCCTAACTGTTCATAAACTCTGCCTTGTTCTCCTAAATTATATTCCACACAATAGTCTCCTGGATAATTTCATCTCTTTCTTTACTGTTGAAGTCTGCAGAATATTAGATTTCTATTTAAAAGTAAAGATTTTTTTCTAACCCTTGTGTATAGTAAAGATGTAGTACCCCTATAGATGTGTTTCATTTATTGCTTACGATCTGTATTCTGAGTTTCTGTGTTGCCCAACTCTACATTCAGAAGTTCTGGCCCTTGGAGGAGCAGGGGATTACAGCCTTATTGCTGTGTGAACATCTCTGTTCATTTGAACCTGGTGCTGCAGACCCATGCTCTTATATGAAACTTGCTGGAATTCAAAGGATGTTTGTGAGGAGGAAGTGCTTGGGTGAGGAGGGAGAGTCACTTATTGGCAAATTAAGTTCATAATATGATTTGACACTCAGCCAAATGGTGCTATATGCTAGGTTGAGGCAGGGGAAACGAATTTGGAATAGTGCTTTACAACAGCAGCATTAAATTGGATGGCATTAACACAATTGTGAAAGGGAATCCTGAGAATCATTTGGAGATATCTAGTTAGCTTGTGGTGCACAACTGTTTCAACAGGAGTGGGTAGATGCCCTAAAGAAAGAGAAGTACTGGTGGGCGAGCAGGCCTGGGTCCGGGTCAGGGCTGCCCTGCAGTCAGCGGGGCAGCTCCTGAAGGCAGCTCCGCGTTCACAGCGGGCGCTGCTGCAGCCCGGGAAGCACCCAGGGGCCTTGGAACACTAGACTGGAACGTGGAGCCTCCTGCGAGTCGCATGCGCGTTCTGCAGGAAGATACTCGGCATAGCTTTTCTTTTACCCTCAATCAACCAATATTTCCATTAAAAAAAAAAAGATTTTAAATCATACCCCTGCTTTTCAATGAGTTAATGTACTAGTAATGTCACAAATGTTGCACAGTTGGACAAATTTTTGCCAGGATTTCTAAGTTGCTTTGGAGAGGACTAGTACTATCTGTAGTGCAAACATGAAATTAAACAGAAAAAAAGGAAAACTATTTCATTCGTGTCAGGTGAAAATTAATAAAAAATATGACATCTCTTTCCACAGAGAGTCTTCATAATTTAAGACACTTGNAATCAACCAGTATTTCCATTAAAAAAAAAAAAAAGATTTAAAATCATACCCCTGCTTTTCAATGAGTTAATGTACTAGTAATGTCACAAATGTTGCACAGTTGGACAAATTTTTGCCAGGATTTCTAAGTTGCTTTGGAGAGGACTAGTACTATCTGTAGTGCAAACATGAAATTAAACAGAAAAAAAAGGAAAACTATTTTATTCGTGTCAGGTGAAAATTAATAAAAAATATGACATCTCTTTCCACAGAGAGTCTTCATAATTTAAGACACTTGGAAGACATCTGAATCTAAAGTCTTTGCTATATGTAGTACATAGCTATGTTCAATATCATTCATGTTGAACTCTATCAGAGAACATCAATAAATATGCACATAGCTGGTGCGAAAAGAAACTTTCTGTGGTTCATTCTGAAAGCATTTTAATGCAACAGAAGAAACGTGTCCTGTAAATCTTGTCATTTCTATATATTTGAGTTTGCATTATTGTGTTTCAATCAGCAGAAAAGAGGCTTATCTAACTTCAGATTTATATTTACTGGAGAGAAAAACTCTTCTCACTTGTTAAGTTTCTTGGGAGAATTATTGATAGAAAAATGGCACTTTATTGCTTGTCTGAAAAAGAGTAGGAAATATTGCTTTCCCTTTGTGATATTAAAGATTACTCCCTGTATTAGAGAAAAATAATATCAGGTGTAAAAGCGAGTATAAAACCTGTTTGGTATTCCTTAACTGTATTACTAGACTCTTGGAATACAGTCAGATATCTTCTTGCTAAAAAGCTTGTAGCAGATAAAGGAGTTTTTGCCCTTCAGCTGAAGTGGTGAAAATGACCATGTAATAGTCTGTAGCCTATTTTAGTGCATAAAAGGCTTCCTTAATGTACTTCTACTTCCTTTCTGGACCGCAATTAAAAATATAAAGATATTTCTAAAGTTTTCAGATGATACCTGGAACCACTTAGATACTAAACTTACCGATGACATTCAGTTATTCTCAGCTGAAATATCAGTACCATTGCTGATCAGAAACATTCATTTGTTCTGCCTGTTTTATATCATGGGATTTGGTGATCTTGCCTCAGTTTTGCAACAAGTAACCTCTCTTACACCTTGGTCTGGGTGCTTGAGGGTGCCCTCCTTTCTGGCAGCTGAGTTAGAAGTCCTGTGTTCCTTTCGATGTCCCTAGCTGGAGAGGTTAGACTCATCTGGCATCTCTGTGGTGACTTATTTCCATTTGTGTCTTTTTTTCTTCTGCCTTCAGCTTCTTTCATTGTCAGTACTCAAGTTTTGACAGTTTCCTGTCATATGCATCTGTAGATTAGCATCAATCATTCATTCTTAGAACTGCTGAATTATGCTTTGCACTACTAAATAACAGGATATGATACTAATGAAGCAATCTGACACTCAGTAATATTTTAAAATGTTTTTCAGCCCTCCGACTGAATTAGGGAAAATGAGGGCTAACTTTATTGTGACCTGCTTAAACTTATGCCGGGTAAATCGCAGCCTAGAATATTTTTCTAGCTAAGCAAGTTTGACTCTTGCAACTAGCTGCTTACCTGAGATATTCCTCTAGCACACCTGTTCCAGGAAATCAAGAATATTAAATGATGGTGTCTTTTATTATTATTTTTACATCAGCAGTTATAAATGAGTCTGGAAGGTTTTACCAGTACCTTTTTTTTTTTTTTTTTTTTCACCAGGATATACTTCTGTGCAGATCCAGATGATGCTCTGATATTTTTCTGTTGTCTTTTATACTGACAGGGTTTCAGCTGTCCCAGAGCTTCCAGCAGCCCATTGTTTACATCAAATTCTATTCGTTTCTTTTGGTCCTTCCCCAGCAACACGCACTGTGCCCCCTCCACATCACGGAGCGAGCTGTGACTATTGCAGATGCTGGCAGTGTGCAAGCAGAGCGTCCTTCTCCCGTAGAGCTCCCTCTGGTGCCGCTTGGAGCTCCAATCCCAGGATTACACACCTTCAGTTGATGATTACACACCTTCAGTTGATGACCTGTATCAGTGAGTGCTTTCATACTAGATCTATACCACATTTTGTATAGTTACTAGCAAGACAAAACTATGCTTACACTAGGACACCACTTCCTAATGTGTTTTCTTGCATGCTGGCAAAACTATGCTTCCATTTTAGCAAAAGAACCCTTACATAACATAAACACATCCCAGTAAATGTGGGGCTTTTGCTGTTGTAACTAGTCTTATTTTGTAGGTGCAAGCACGTTGGTCAGAAGATGAAGTCAGGGCTTTGACTTGCATAGCTCTGTTTGCAGAACGCACTAACGGGCTATGATAGCAGGGTGTCAGCAGGGATCTGGTTCCACTAGATTGGTAATGACCTCAACCAAATCAAGGCAGCTCTCTTGGCATGTTATGCCTAGTAATACATACAAAACATAGGGTTTCTATGGGCACAGCATGTATGAGAAATGATCCCTACTGGGGATGTTTCATTTGTTAATGATACTAAGTAAAACTTAAGAATAGACTTTGCCTAAAATGCCTAACTTCGACTTTTTGAGTATTAAAAGCACAATGTTGATGAGTTTAGGTTTCTGTCATTCATAGATAAATTAGATTTTTAAAGGAATCACAAAAACAATAGAAGCGCATTGTTCATATTGCAACATTTAAAATAATCTTTTTCTTCAACTGCAAGAATGTTGTAAAGTCCAAAATCAGTTTTTAAATGAAGAACAAGATCTAAATATTTGAGTCAACATTAGAATGATTTTAATATTGTGAACACTTGAAAAGTACTACTGTACATTTTAGGACTTTTTACAGGTAGCAGAGAAAGGAATCCGAGTATACTTACAGACTGAGGAAGAGAATTTTTTTCTTTCTTTAAATTTTAGTCCTATATTTTAATGGCTTAAATGGTCATTTTAATTTTCCTGGAGTGGAGACTACTCACTTCCTACAGGCTTTTTATTTTAGACATTATTTCACAGCTTGTCTTGGTATCGGGAAGTTTTGTGATCATTGACTGATAACTGGAAAGGATAACACTTTCTGACTTTTCTCCTTTGGGGGAGCATTTTCCATGTTTCTGCACTTGTTAGACTATAAGGGATTAGAGCAATAACCATGTCTGAATTTGAAGCTAAGCTGATACAACTCTTGCAGGAAATATTAATGGAAGATTCAAATTTTGCTTTCTTTTAAAAAGAAAAGACTTGATAGGCTGTAGTTTACAAGTAAGAAAAAGTAGGGTAAAGCTGTTTAATAATACCTTTCAAGCTATGATTTAAGTAGAAACAAATCAAGTTATGCAGATACAAAGTTGGTTAGCTTTATTTTCTATAATTATCTTCAAGTAATTGCATATGATTACACTTGAAAGAAAAAGGCTTCTGTCCCTAGTTCCTGTATGTCCTAAAGTCTTTAACCTCATCACTCCTATGAGTGATGAGTAACATCCATGAAACAAGAACTGCCAAATCATTTATCCCATCTGGGATGAACTGGAAAGAAGGTAGACTTTTTATTGCTTTAAGATGGTCAAGGCAATATTCAGCCATATACATGTGGAGCGTGTTGTTAATTATGCCAAGATGGATGTCACCATACAATGTGGACTTTCTCCTTTAGTGGTTGTGGCTTCTATATTTTCACTATATACAGGGAAAAATTGTATTTTTTTCTCCTATTTCACATAAAGCACTCTACAGCTCAATTATTTTAAGTACATTTACAAAAAAAGCAACAAATCTTTCTCACCATAGTGAGATATCCACTCAATTTGTGTTATTTGTGTATTATTTGTGCCCTTGTTGTCAGGGCTCCCAGCACACCAGTGGGTTCCATCTAATCCTAAGGGTTTAGCTGCCCCTGCTCAAGGCCAGTTCAGACATTGTGCAGCCCTGTAACCGTGGATGAGACGTCCGTGAAAACACTTAAGTTGTGGGAAGGATCTGTGAGAAGCCTTGCCTGGGTCCTCAGGTCCTTGGTCTTTACCTCAGACGCCTTGCAGCAAGTGTGTCTGCGCCTGGGCTTGCACCACACTGATCCTCACCATCGGGAGATGGCAGTCAGAGCTTTTTATAATGTCCACATGAGTCTGTGAATTTTGTTGAATTACTTAAGGTGATATTTAGCCAGCAGCCCTGGACAGATTTATTTCTCATTTGTAAATCATTATGGTGGACGGAAAGTATAAAATATGAGCAAGCATTACTTTATTTTTAACTGCTGTTGGGATTTCCCTACAGGCACTGAACTATCCATCAGTATTGACCTTGGGTTTCCATTAGGAAAAAAAAAAAACAATCTGCCCAATTGATTCTGTTTAATAGCTGTGTTTTTTATATATACAGCCATATTTATGATTTGCATTTGGCATTTACATTAAAAAAAAAATCAGTTTACAACCTCAAAAGCAAAAAATATTTTTTTCTAAAGCATTTAAATTCTAAGACCTCAACTATTTTATAAGCACCGAATTAAAGCTCATAGCTTTCCAGAAAAGAAAGAAATATTCCTTCTAAAACGAGGAAAGGCTAGGGTCCTTTACCCAAAGGATGAATGGCCTTTCATAATTAAGGGATTTAACGTTTGGGATTTAACGTGCTTGGGATTTAACGTTTCCTCATGATGATCTAGCAAATCTACAAGTGCCCTTCTAGCAAAATACGGCCTGTCTCATTTCACAGTTTTGGACATATTTTCCTTATGCCTCTCGTGTTTTATCCTCTCTGTCATTTCTCTGCCTGTCTAGTGAACTAGGTAATATTTTCAGCTGAACCAATTTAGGAATTAGCTATGAATCAGATTAGGTCCTTGATCTTGCTGTGCAGTTGCATGAAATCTCATCTCTAGAAAATGTGAGTTATATTTTTGCTGCAGACTTCTCATGTGACTTTTAGCAAAATCCCTTAAGCTCTGTTTCCAGTTGTAAAAATAATTATATTCTCCATACTTCTAGTATGTGAAGATTAATTTATTAATATGCATGAGATGTTCATATCCTACAGTGATGAAAGCAATGGAAGTTCAATTCTTCATATGTTTGCGCTTCATCAATTCACAGCCACAGGAAGATCTGTCAAAATGCTCACTGACCCCCACCTCCTCCAACATTTTCGGGATGAAACTGTAGTTCAAAGGCAAGAGGAATCTTTAGTCCACTGTCCTCTTCCCAATAGCCGTATCTTAAATTCATTCAGATTACTTGAGCAGAGATGATGTTTCCTACAGGTTCCAAGGGGACTGGCTGTGCTGCTGCTACCCATATGTGATGACTCGTGTATATTCTAAACATACCCACAACTCTGATTTTTGAATGTTTGGTGGTTCAAATCTTGGCTGGTTTGGTAGCAACAGAAAGTTAACTGCCCTGCACATTCTCACAGTCTCATCTGAAAAAATGGACGGGGACAGTAGGAAGATTTAGCCACATTAAGGGTGGTTCCTACCATACAGTGCTGGCAGTGACATTGAAGAATGAGCTCAATTGAGACTGAGGCTGCCTGTGCTTTACTTCTGGGGAGAAGCTCACACAGGCTTCATTATTCTTTTAAGTGACTCTGTCTACATGCCTGTTATGACTCCTTGCACTCAGAGTGGTTGACACTGAGGGGAGTGTTGTCTGTATTTGCAGGCCGAAAATAGGATGGTCAAAATAAGAAATAAGGAAAATATTTGATGTTCCTATGAAAAGAAATAGTTCTTCATTTGTTTTGGACAGAAAAAAAGTCATTTCCACTAATCTCAGTGGCACTGCCTGTACTTACCAGAAATGAAATCGAAGTTTCTATTGCATGGATCAGTAAGATCAATTTGACTATGTAACAGTAAACTGCTTAATGATTCCTGATTCAACAATCCTCAATATCCCAAACAGCAAATCTTATGCCTGAGTTTAAGGAGTGAACTTGCTGATACAGCAACTCACCAAGAGATTAAAAAAGAAGGGAGGAGAAGGAGAGAGAAAAAGGAGCATAGGCACCAAGGCCTTCACTCTTTAAAAAATATAAAGGGGGGAAGCTCAGTCTGAATGCACCGATAGCTACTAACTGCAGCAGGGCTCAGCGAGCGCACAGCCAACACCACGACTGCTGCAGTGTCGAGGTGTCTCCAGTGTATTAACACTCTTGCTTGTAAGGTAATGTTACTGCCAAGAAGATTCTAATGTCTTCTGTGCTGGTAGAAGCTAACCTAAACTAATGACAGAGATGCTGCAAGCACATATCCTAGTGGAAGTTTCCTATTTAACTGTATGTGCACTGGAAGAAAAAGAGAGGCTGAAATTTAGTCTGCTCCTGTTAGCACCAGCTGCTTTTGTCAGCTGTCTTGATGTGATTTAAGCTACAGCCATCCCTCACTACCATCAAATTAGAGGCTTTCAAAGCGCAAAATTGCGGAGAGCTTTACCATGTAGTGGTCATAACTGCAATTTGAGGCCCTTTGTGGCCCTTTGTGGAAGGGGGTTGATTGTCTTCATTTTCTTTTCTTAAGTTGAGGTAATACTAGAAAGAATAGGTCTTTCCCATTCTGTTTTTGTCTGCACTGGGTTACACGATCTGAGTTGTCTGCTCCCTGTCTTGTTCTTTTTCTCAAAAGAAAAATATTGGGTTGATGCTACTAGTGTACAAAAGTGTACATTGCTTATGAATTCCAGTCTTCAGGTGCATATAGGACTTTATATAGGTATGTTTCTAATTAAGGTTAATATAGTACAATTAATTAGCATGCTATATTGTTATAAACTCTTATGTTATTCCCTCTTAAGTCCTTCACACTTACAAACGAAGAGATCTGAGTAATTTTGTTCTAGACTTTTTGTTCTGTCTGCAGATGTTCTTGCTGGGGCTCTCAAAAGGGCAGTTCACCGGCTTAACTCTTCTCCTGTAGTAGCCTACAAGGTTTCAAATATTGCTTACGATGTCTATAGCTTGTCTATGCCAAACATTTGTTCCCTTAGAAATCAGTAACTTGCTGACTGGAAGCAGTGCCCCAGGGAACATCTTGGGCTTCTATGCTTTTAAACTTTAGGAAAGACCAAACTGATTTAACGCAGAATAGGATGATTCTGAACTATCACTGATTCAAGGGAGGTGATTGTGAGCCCTAGATTGTCCTTGGGATTCTCCCAAATCTGCAGATGTCTCTTACTTTCAGTGTTTGAAGTCCTAGGCAAAACTTTAAGCAGCCGGCAGAGCCTTTGGTGTCACTTTCCAAAGACATCTGGCCTGCTGGCACACACCAACCGCTTCAAAGCTTGGCTCTTCCTTTCTTTTGTACTGTCTTGCCTTCCTCTGAAACTTTGCTGTTCCTCTGGAGTTGTAGCCTGATTGCACAGAGTATTTCCCACTGGCCCAACTGTTGGCAAAATTGCTATCCTTAAAAATTCTTCCTATAAAAACTGCTCATTTCGAAGAGTTGCAAAGTCCAGGGGAATGTTACAATTTCCTGAATCTGTATAGTGGTCCTGGGACAAAAATTAGTATATTGGACATAAAGTAGCAGTTTAAATAGTAACATGTTAGGTGCATCACAGGAATTTGTGGCACAAGAACTAACAGCACTTCCTCCCCCATGTGTACCCACAACAACTCACTGCAGATGAAGTTGGCTGTTTTCCAGCAGTACTGAATAACCCGTGTTTCTCTTCCCGCTGTTTGCCCGCTTTTGTTTCCTATTGCTGGAGGAAAAGTCTTCACTACTAACCCCACCATTTGGGCATTAACCTTAATAGTGGATGACAGTTCAATACTTCCAACTTTTGCTGACCTTTAGTTTTGTTGCAGATCATTTCTAATGTGTGTGTGTATGTTAAAATATTTTAACCACCTGACTTTACATTGAGGGGAACTGTTAATTCAACAAAACTGTGTAATAATATATTTTTCTACCACTAGGAGACGCTTATCCAGAGTGCTGCTGTTGCATATAAGAAAATTCAATACAGATATGACGTATTTGCTGATATACCTTCTGGTGAAATTTCAAAGCACTACTTTATTTTAAAGCCTATTCTCCATCTGTTTTTATTAGCAACACATCAAAACACAATTTGCTTTTTTGAAAAAAATGCTCTTCTAATAACTAAAAGTTGTCATTGAGTAAGCCACATAAAAAGCTCAGTTTAGTTAGAAAATGAGGGTTATCCTGAACCGATTTAACACTAAATAAAGCATGTAACAAGTGCTTTGCTGCTTTTTCTAACTGTGATGTTATGCTTCACCATAGTTCCTAACACATCTCTTAAAATCAAAACTGAATCTAATTGGCACTGGCTCTTAAAGTGTTCCTGTCCACAGGTTTTCATGATTAGTTCCAGTTACCTCAAACCTCAAATATTTCATTCTTTGCTGTACTAGGAAGTGAAGATTTAAAATAATCAAAGCTAAATCCGTTTATTCTTTCAGCTCCCCATAAATCTTTAATTTCAAAGTATTAAAGCGTATGAGTGAGCCCACAAAAATCCCTCCCCCCTCCTTTTTTTCTGAATTGTTCCAAAGTAAGTAAAATCCTGCCGATATTGTGCACTACAGACACTACTGAGAAGAGGCTGGCAGGATAAAAGCCCATTGTAGCAGCCTTAACAGCAGCGTTGCAGTTAAGGGGGGCTGGTTTTCTCCGGTGTCTGCTCAGCTTCCCCGAGCCCGCGGCCGGGAGGAGAAGGCCGCGTTCCCCTTCCCGCCCCGCTCGCTGCCGCACTGGGGCTCCGCCGGCCGGGAGCTCGCGGCGGGACGTGCGCGGCGCCGGCAGCNGAACAGGTGTCTCCACGTCCGGCAGCCCGTGTGACCCGGTCCCTTCAGCCCTCGCCGGGGCCCGTGCTCGGCCCCAAGGTCGCCCGCAAGCCCGGGCGCATCCCTCGAGACGCGGCCCAGCCCCGTCGGGGCGCGCGCTGCCTCCCGCCCCGCGCCCTCTTCATCCCCTCGCATCCCTGGGAGCATCACAGGAAGCGGCAGGAGGCAGAAAATGGCCGGAGCCGCCGGCGGCGGCAGCGCGCAGGTGACGAGCCGGGGCGGCGGCAGCGGCAGCTCCGGCTCCGC
>VWPW01017979.1:639358-699951 GCA_013389825.1 Crypturellus undulatus
GGCTGCTTCTAGAAGGCGCCGCGCCCCGCCCGGTTCGGCCCGGCCCGGCCCCAGCACCGCGCCCGGCGCCGCCGTTGGCCGCGGGCAGCTCCTCGCTTTGTGTGTGTAGCGTGCCCGTAGGTCTGACACATGTGCGCGGCTGTGTGCGTGTGTACATGTATGTGCACCCCTTGAGACTAGATTAGTCTGCACTTTTTCCGGTGGTTTAATGGGGGAGGAAAATCGCACCCACAGATCTGCCACTATAGCGGTGACTTCCTTTTAAAATGTATTTTGTTGTTTCTTAAGCTGCCTTTCTCCTCCCCTGTCGTTTTCATCTTATCTCCCATCTCCTTGTCCTCCTGTGCTCCATGTCGCTGTTGCCCGTACAGCCAGTGCCAGGGTTACAGCTTCACTTCAGCCCGGTGGCCCCGCTTATCCCCACGCGCAGGGGAGCCTCTGCGCTCCCAGCCTCACGCAGTGCGTAAGCCTTAAGGCCGTGTGCTTGTGGTAGGTTGTCTCGAGTTTCACTGTGTGAAAAGGTGAATGTTACTAATAGTATGTGCAATTGGAAGCTTTTCATCTCCAGACCTCGATATTACTTGTTGTAAGTTAATGAACTACTTTGGAGAAAACTTGCTTTTATTTGTATATAACATTTTGAATCTCCAACAAATACTGCAGAATGTAAAGTCCAGGTCTGCGTCTGTGATGTCTGCTCCTTAGGAATGAGGCCATTTAAGTGAGGAAGCCCCGGAGTGTTGCCTGCTGATGCTGGTCGTTATCTTCAGTGTTGCACACCCGTTACTAATTGCTGCCGGACTCATGACCACCAGAGCTACGTGTTACTGATCTGAGCTGTAATCGTGGTGCTCAATTTTGTCATCAAGCTTTTGATTTTCCTATAGCCAGGAATTAAACGGAGCTGAAAAGTATTTCATCCTTAAAATGGGCGGACTTTCTGTAGACGTACATGGACCTGGTTCCTGTTGGCATCTTGTGAGCTGCAGGAAAGGGCCTGCCGAGGCCTGAGGCCTTGCCCAGGTGTTTGAGGCTGGCAGGAGGCATCGGGGAAGCGTCGCTGGAGCAAACTGGTGCCCTGCAGTGGGCAGGGCCTTGAGCGCAGGCCCCACTGGGCACCTGGCCTCACTGGCGAGAGGACTTGGCCTTACTTGGTTTGGGGAAGGGATCCAAGCCAAGCAGCAGTAGCTCTGTTGGTGTAAGCTGCGTCTTCGCTGGGGATTTGCTCTTTACAACTCAATGAGCAAATCCCATTTCTAAGGTAGAGAAGGCCTTAGAAGGTGTTGGATTAAACCTTGCCTAGGTTGTGATGTGAGTCACAGGGATTACTTACAGAGTGGTTGTTTCCTGCAGAGGTATCTGCAGAATCACTAGGTGAGAGATTTGTAATGTCTTTTTT
Organism: Crypturellus undulatus; assembly: GCA_013389825.1. Taxonomy (NCBI): domain Eukaryota; kingdom Metazoa; phylum Chordata; class Aves; order Tinamiformes; family Tinamidae; genus Crypturellus; species Crypturellus undulatus. Next base: position 640,758 of record VWPW01017979.1, read on the forward strand.
TCCTTTCTACTTAAAATCTTGGATCTTCTGATATGTAAAACCTTTCTAAATATAAATATTTAACTAGATATCCCTTGTAAGGTATGGATGCTAATTAGGGTAGAAAATAACCAACCATAGAGAAGATTTATTTTGACTAATGCTATTAAATTGTCAATATAATTTCTTTCATTAAATAAATTTTATGGAGAGAATTAAGGTCAGATTATCTGGAATAAGATTCTTATACACACTGAACGTCTTTGATTTCAGTTAAACTTTTGCTAAACTTAGGTTGCTCACCTAACACATTGAGAGCAAAATTAATTTTATTCTGAATCCTATTAAAAGTAATAAGCATCTATTTGTAAACTCCATGCAGGTAACAAAATATGAACGCAGCTTTGGAGATGGATGTTGTTACATTTAATTTAGTGAAGACCTCTGAAAGCGTTTCATATATATATATATATATATATATATACACACACACATATATGTATGTGTATATATATATATATACACACACACACATATATGTATGTATATATAATGAGGGAAGCGTGGAATGATGCAGTGCAAACTCGGTTCAGCTGCGCGTCAGCCGAGCTGATGCTAATCACACTGTGGGTGCGAGTAGCTGCTTCTTGCTCTTCACCCTGGGGAGCCCCTGTGCCTCTCCCCGCACAACTGCAGCGGGTCTCAAGGGATGGATCTGTTACGCCTGCCCTTTCCCAGGTAAATGAGCAAATGAGCAACGTATGGACACATCTTTTTGGGATTTTTTAAAAGGAAGGGTGCGCCAGGGTGACTTATCCCCCCATCTCATGTATTGGACACATGCAAAATGGCTAATGAACTGTTTTAGGGGTGTTTAAAAATTTCACTGGTGATCAGATAGAAAATGAAAATCATTACTAGTGATGGAAGATACTGTGTTTAGTTTAGTTGTCTCTCTCGTCTGTTTAGCATGTTGGAGATGTTCTGCTCTTTTTCTCTGAATAAACGTGAGCTTTTCTTACTGCTAGTGTGTCAAGCTGGAAGCTATTTTGAAAACTGAGACCACGTGCTGCAGATGTCAAATGATACAGGCCCGTCCCTTCTCCTCTGTCCATTGCTTTCTTTGTATTTGCAGAGAGATTCAAGTGTTGGGTAAGGAGAAAATGCTGGCTTTAAATAGTGCTTCTAAGGAGATGTTATTTCATATTTTTTTGTTTTTAAATTGGTTACCCTGTCCCTTAAACTCTTGATGTGCAGTTTCACAGTACATTTAATCTGCTCTAACAAGCTGCTGTTGAAAGGGTCTCACTGATCCAACAGAAAACTAGTTGTTCTTCCTCTGGGTTAGTTTTCTGTGAGATCAGGTTCCCTGTTTGCCTGGCTGCGTGATTGATAGGCCTGATGCTAGACAGATGCCGTGCCCACTAATGCCTACAGAAAATCTTGCTTGGAGCAGGAAGGAACCATTGTGATGACTGCCTGCAAATGGAGAGAGCTAAGAGAGGAGGAAATTTTTGCGTTAATTCAGATTGATAAAGGCTACCAGAAGCCTGCACACTTGGAACTTAAAAAGGCATTCCTAGCTATTAAATCAGTGAGATCCAAAGCAACAAACAGTAAGAGTTGTAATGATAAGAAATGTAACTGCTATGAAGAGAGACCCAGATCTGGTTTTGTGAGGACTGNTGCCCACTATTGCCTACAGAAAATCTTCCTTGGAGCAGGAAGGAACCATTGTAATGACTGCCTGCAAATGGAGAGAGCTGAGAGGAGGAAATTCTTGCGTTAATTCAGATTGATAAAGGCTACCAGAAGCCTGCACACTTGGAACTTAAAAAGGCATTCCTAGCTATTAAATCAGTGAGATCCAAAGCAACAAACAGTAAGAGTTGTAATGATAAGAAATGTAACTGCTATGAAGAGAGACCCAGATCTGGTTTTGTGAGGACTGGAATATGTCTTTGTATGATTTGAGTGCATTAAAAGTTAAATGGTGCAGTGGATTTTTAATATATGCTGGTTATTTTTTTCCAGGTGGATTAGATAAAGCTAATAAAAGCAATACTGTAAGAAAGAGTGAATTTTGTTTTCAGTTTGTGTTTATTATAGAGTCTTATGAATAAGATAATTGGAATAGATTCTTCTAAATTAACAAAACTTACATGTGAGGCTTTTTTCCCTCTCCTTAGAGGCAATAAAATTCTGCACTGCTATTTAAACAGTAATTAGTCTAAAAACCTGAAGACTGAATTGTGTAGTCTTAAAATTATATTTTTATCTCTCAGTCCTACATTACATGGAAGAGACATGTAATGAAAAAAAAGTTTTTCATTATGTTTTTTAGAAGGTTTCTTAAATTGGTGTGATCAAGTGGCTTTGCCTTGGTTTTGGAAAACTGCACTGGACTTGATGCTCTCCTGCTGGCTGGATGTTGCTGTTTGTTAGACTGCTTTGGTGCTGATGCGGCATCAGCCTATAAGGAGGCTGGAAGGCAGCTTCTTGCATAAAATTGTATTATTACAACAACTGGAATTAATTTGAAATTAAGAGGTTACTTCTGCATGATGAAATATCTTCACACTCTCTGCAGCAGCTGATTACAAGTGTTCCCTTGCTCAAATTCAGGCTCTGGTCTAGAGCTGCCTTTTTAAGTTTGAATTCAAAAATATCTTGTGATTTGTTACTGCAGAACAGTCAGTGTTGCTAAGTCAGATGTGTTGAGATTAGTGTCTGAAACAGGTTACGATTCAGGATGGTTCTGCTGATTTTATAGTTCTTATTGTAAAGAGCCTGAGACGCTCAAATTAACGGCTCAGGAGTCTTTGTTGGGGTTTCTATGGAATGAGATTTATTTATTTATTTTTTCTTGCTGCATTTGTATTGCTAATGGCTCTTTGTCTGACAAAATGGAGTCTCCTATACTTGCTGCTAACTGAGCTCTTTCTTTGGCTTTATAGAGGGGTCTTGGATTATGGTGCTTCCGACTTGGGGTTCAAGTTTTAATTACAGCGCGAGCTGTTAGAGAAGCTTCTCTGTAGTTGTGGAGGGAAAATTAGTTTTCTCTTCTGTTAGTCGGATGCACTTTTGCACTTCCCAAATGTCTTATTTCCATGCTTAATAAAAACATTTGAAGAAAAAACGCTTCATGGAGTTTTCTTTTTGCAGAACTTCTTATAGATTTTATAGAGCAAATCCACTTGCTCTCTGAAATATCAGTTGCCTCAGTGAAGTATTATACAGCAGCAACTGAGGACATGGGAACCATCAAAATTTGCTCTTGCAGAGATGTTTTTTTTAATCAAAAAAGACCTTTCCTGTATTAAACTGCAGTATTTTGTAAGTATCACTTAATTTTGTGAAAATATAAGAGGTCTTACATTTTTATGGCTGAACTTTAATTCTGCTTAAAAAAAAATCTGCTCCATGCCAATAAATGTTAAAAGCAATCTCATCTTAGTCTGTTGTATATACACGCAGTGAGGCTGTGCTGAGCTTTTATTTTTTAGTTACACGACTTGTCTGTGCATGGCACTATTAGTTTTGGGGAAGAGAGCTTTGCCTTGGCCAGAGTGAACTTTCCGCATTGGAAATACCAAGTGATGGGAGAACAGGTTTTGGTTTGCATTGCTCTGAGAGGCTAGGCTTTGTAAATGATCCTGTTTTGTGGTATAATTTAGTAATTTATTTTATGTTTTTAAACTCTGGAATTCAGAGTTGACCAGAGGAAGACTATGAGCCTGCAGCATGGCCGAGCGGCCTGGGCCACTGCAGACGGACGGTGCCAGCAGGTCGAGGCAAGTGGTCCTTGCCCCTCACTCGGCCCTGGCAAGCACTGTCTGCAGTGTCCAGTGCTCAGCCCCCCAGGGCAATGCAGCTGTGCGGCACGTTCAGGGAAGGGGCCACTAAAATGATTAAGGGACTGGAGCACCTCTTGTGAGGAAAGGCTGAGAGAGTTGGAACTGTCTGGGGAAGAGAAGGCCCAGGGGCATCTCATCAATGCATAAAAAATATCTGAGGGGAGGGTATAAAGCAGATGGGGGCAGGATCTGCCCAGTGGGAGGATGAGAGGCAACAGGCACAAGCAGAGACACAGGAAGCTCCATCTGAACAGAAGGATGTTTTAACCTGGTTGTGGAGTCTTCATCCTGGAGATGTTTGAAAGCTGCCTGGATGCAATCCTGGGCAACAGGCTCTAGGTAACCCTGCTTGAGCAGAGGGGTCAGACTGGATCATCTTCAAAGCTTTCTTCCAACCTCAGCTGGTGTGTGATTATGTGAAGATTAATCATATCTTTACAAGGACCTGAATGATGTAAAAATAAGCAAAAATAATGATGCTGATGTGTAATTTGCTTTGGTTCTGTTGCTGTTGTTATTAAAGAGCAAATAAAGCTGTTTTAAAGTTGACTTGCTAAACCGAAGGTTGCATGTAATCAGCATGAAAGAGTTGCATGTAAGCAATACGTATTCAATACATCAGGTAGTTGGCTGATTCTGTGTAATGTTAATTTAGAAAAATGTGTGGTGTTTCCTGCTCTTGCAGGTTGTTGGGCTAACCTCCATCATGTCTGGACTCCTGTCTCTCTCCCACCCCTGCATTCCCCCATCTCTAAGTGTTTCCTACAGCTGAGGTCAGAAACCTCTGAGCCCTGAAAAGTCCTGTCTGCACAGGAGTTCCTTAAGTGCTCTAAGAGAGGCATTTCTGATGGTAATTGTGTGGAAATTCGAAGGGATTACATGGTTTTGATTCTAGCTAAGTCTTTGAATAGGAAGGTTTTGCATCTTCAAAGAGGAGCCATTTCTTATGAGTAGCCTTGTAAGGATGCTTTGAGAGCAGAGGCCAAGCTCCAACCTGGGAGAGCAATTCCATGTTGGATTATGGGTTGCTTTGAAACATTAGAACAGTTTTACTTTTTATTTATTTATTTTTAAAGTAAAAAATCCGAAGAATGACTCTCTCTTAGATCAGAGAGCTTCCCCCTCCTCCCTGAATCTGCTTGTCCAGTGGAGCCCTCTTTGTTAAATGGAAACAAAACCACATCTGTTCTGACTGGCTCAAGGGATTAAGCACCAAGCTCTCCATGTGAAGGAGAATTGGGTGGCTTGTGCAGTGGCTATGTTTGCAGGCTAAATTTCATTTTTATGTGTGGGTCTCATAGTGTATGTGTGAGGGATTTTTTTTTTTGGTTTGTTTTGTTTTGTCATTCATGTTGACCTAAAATATTTCAGAACTATAACACAGCAGTTTTAGTAAGATAAATGCTGTTATTTCTTTTTGTTAATAATAATTCTTGGCTTTTAAAGAATGGAGCTTAAAAATCATGTTACTTCAGTTACTTTTGTTAACTTTCAGGGTTTGCTAAAATCACTGGGATACTGTTGAAGCAGAGGAGCGATCTGCTTGCAGGACTGAGAAAATAAATATGGCATTTAGGTAAATACAGCCCCAAATTAATAGTAAGTTTTTTGTTTGTTTGTTTGCTTTTTTTTATAAGTGAAATTTCTTGGCAGAAAATGATGCTGCTTATTCCATGTAAATAAATAATTAGCTTTCTTGAATGAGTAGATTTCTACTGATTTCTGGCTTTTCAGTACAGCCTTGGTGGTGGGATGAAATCCTGACTGGTCCAATAATGTTTTCTTTTTAATTATTATTTGATTTTTTTTTTTTGGTAGGTTTTGGCAGGAAAAAAACTTAATATTCATGGAGAAATGTGCATTCCCCTTGACATTTAGTTAGGCTTCAGATTGACTGCTGATTATTCTGGAGGAAGTTTACATGACCGTGTTAACACACTGGCAGTGCTCATAAAGGCAATGAACTTTAAAAAGTCTCTCTGAAAAATTTCGGGAGATGTTTCCCGAGGTGCTGCCTGTGGCCTAGTCCTCTGATTTGTTCCCACACAGCCCTCATGGAAAGTCTTGAGCTATCCACATGGTTCTTGAGTTAAACTTTAATGTTAAATCAGGGGCATCAGTGGAGTTAGCATTTCTGGTTTTGTGTCCCTAGATATTAGGCTAGGACTGGCACTCAGCAGTTTGAAAGCCCAGTATGACGAATTAATGTCTTGATGATCGGCAAGTTCTGAACTGTTTTGTTAGTCTTAATATTCTTGCAGCTTCTGAGGTGCTCTGATGAAAAGTAGAATATAGGTAAAAACTGAGGTTATCATATAAGACCGATGTAAAGACTGTATGATACAGCTTGTACGAGCTATGGTAATGGGCTTGGAGAAACAGGGACTAGAAATAGACTGAAAATTGAAGGTTTTCCATGTCCCTGTTTGTGCTTTCAGATGTTGTGGAAACCTAAGATACAGGATCTCAAAGATTAGATCCATGTGGAATGTGTGAGCATTTTTCTTTGTGATGATTACAGCTATAAACAAACAAACTGGTATACCTGCTTCAAGGTAGTGGCAGTTAATTTATCAGTCCAGAAGAACATGTAATTACTTGTTGATCATAATTTCTGTCCTGTAGAAGAAATATGGGCAAGAACATAAGCTTGAATCATACCTTTGGAGTTGTGAGATAGAATACACTCATACAGTTCAGTTATGAAACTACTTTTGCCTTCCAATTTCTTTGCCATGAAAGCATTTTATTACAGGTGTTGAATTTAAGCTTATAATTTAATTTCTATTAGTATCTTCTGTAAATATAAATAAATGCAGTTAATGTTCATTAGCATCCCCTGAATCTTCCAGTCTGTCCCTCTTAGCATGATGTCGTGCTATCTGCTGTTAAAGGGACAGGAAAATAATCCATAGGGGCTTTAGTCAGTTAGTGCTCGCCCATCACTCCACCCCATGACAGTAGTCAGTCACATTTTTTGGTGACACTTGGCCGAATACTTTTCAGGCGTCATGAATTGTGGAAGAGGCGTTTTCTGTAGCAACACAACATTCTCCTGGTGTCTTATTATGCTCCTTGTTCCTTTCATGATAGTATGTCCAATGCCAACCTGTTCTGTAGTGTCAACTTTGCAATTTGTTGTAGTTGTCGATGTGATGTTTCAAACACATGCGCAGTCCAGTTGTCTGTTGGGGAGACCTGATACGTTAATGCCACGGGCGAATGGTAAGTGCACGTCGGAAGGGGCCTAACGATGACTACCCATTACATATGGACGTGTCCTGAAGCAATCGGCACAAGGCCAGGACCGTGCAGGCTTCTGGGGAAAAATCATAACGACTGCATTGAGCCGTGGAGTTCCAAAGGGATCGTGCATGTAACTCAGAGAATATATACAGTTTACAGAAGAAGATACTTTAGTTTGGCAGATATCTATTGCATTATCTGGAAGCACCAGGTGACATTCAAATCATAATTGTAGTGGTACGTGAGCGCAATGCCAATAACTGGCGATTCTGCATGTTCAGCTTTGAGTGTATAATTATCTTTTGAATTAGTGATATTGAGATACTTCATCAGATTAAAAGATAATACATCTGTGACTTGCAGATAGTCAAAGCACACCAATTGATTTCTAAGGTTCCCAATACTCACAAAACCCTGGATTAACTAGCATGCGAGATTACTATCAACTTCTGAGGGGTGTAAGGAATAGGGGTATTGTTTAAAAGTAGTGGTATTAAAGTAGTGCAAAAGATAAGAACAGAATGCTACTAAAGACAGTATGTGAGTAAGGCGAGGTAGCATAGACCATTATGGCAGCATAGACCATTGTAAACCCAAATTGTAGTTCAAAAATAAACTGAAATCGTTATGAGAAATACAAGCACAATAATAATAATAAGAACAGTGGCTTGTATACATTCAAGATCTACATCATCTTCCCAATTCAGGCATTCAGAGGTGGGTCTTTTCCTCAATCTTGAGGAACAGGCAGCTGATCACTCCTGTCTCCTTGCTTCATTTTCTCCACTAGCTCCACAATATCCTCTGTCTTTTGGTTATGCAGCAGGGACTGAGGCAGGCCTAGAGCTTCTCCATAGTGTGCTCCATCTTTTCCTGTCCCCTTCTCCTTCTCTCCTTGTCCTTGGGGGTGAATGGCCTCTCTTTGAGGTGGCTTGTGCCAGGTGCACCTGCCTTTTCCGTCGGGTTTGGGCTCATTGCCATCTCCTGGGCTGCTTGATGGAGTCCTAACGGCATCTGCCCAGGTAGGTCCATGTATGGGCGGAACCACAGGGTTGTGGTTATTGGCCTCGGTGGCTGTTACACAATCTCTCACATTTTGCACCTTAAGTTTTAGTACTGTGGGGAACCCTTCTACCAAAGGTTTTAAGTTTCTGGGATTTATGGGGGCTTGTAGCAGTACATCATGTGTACTGCTACAGCCTGAATGCAGGCAGCCTTTTGCATGGCTTCTCTTAGTTCTGTTGCGTTCCTGAGTTTGTGGTGGACTTTAAAAATTAATGGCCTCTAACTGTTTGCATTTAATAGGAGTTTCTATATCCAGAGGGAGCACAAGAGGGGAGCAGAAATGTAGGTGATGTGGGTAGATATATTAGAACTTGTACAAGTACTAAGATATGACTGCTGGTGATGGGTCCGGAGCGTCTTTCTGTAGGAGACCCCTGCAGATAAAGGCTTCCCAGCCCGGCTAGCCTGAGCTTTCATTCTGCCAGCCCCTTTTTTGGAATGGCCAAGCATCGTGTGTGGCTGGATGCTCAAACCTGTTGGTGTTTTTCTTGTGGTAGAGCAGGTTCACCTCGAGCGTGGGGTTTTGGATGCCTCGCAAGTGTATAACCGAGTAAGCCAGGTCTTCCAACGGGAATGGTTTACTGTAACGTATCCTACGTAAAAAGTTTCTGTCAACATGAATCAAATTGTCATGCTTAGCTAAATTGTCATGCTAAAAATGTCTGGAACTTTTATCATCATCATTAGTCTACCATCATGCAAATAGTAATAATAATAATGTTCTAGTCTGTAAACTCTTCTGATGAGAAGCTTCTCTTGTCAGTCCCATTGAACATCTATTCCTTAGCAGCACTTCAGTTCTGTACTTGTGTAGTAGGCTAGAGCAGGACATCCCTCCTTCACTTACATAGAAGGAGGCTTCAGAGATGATGGGAAGGTCATGGACCTTCCTCTCCTTTATCCTCAGTGGTTTCCCTTGTGAGCCAGAGGAGAGGGAAAATGTTTTGAGTGGAAGGAAGCATAGAGCCACTAAGTGGCTATTTTAATTGCTGAAGCTCTTCTCAAACCTGATTTCTATTTGTATCCCACCAAGAATGCAGGCTGCATAGGTTTTGATTTTAGTATCAAAAATACTGTATTGTCTAGAGGGTTCAAATGAGAAGAGAAAGAAGAGAACCTGCATAGGGATACCCTTACTCTAAACAGAGCAATTTTTTTTTTTCTTTTCGTTGCCAGTGCATGATATTGTTGTGATGAGAGATAACCCATTGGAAGTCGGCATCTCTCGAGAGGCAAAACAGGCAAAGTGCGCTTATAGGCTCTTTATATAAATAACTTCCAAACTCTATAGTTTGCATCCCAAAATTTCACCTCTCATGCTCTTTCAGTAGTCAAAAAAAGGAACCAGTCGTCAAGTTGTGCATAACAGATATGCCCATGATTAATCTTGTAATAGAAGAATGTTTAAATAGCAGTAAGTGCATTCTGTTTGATTTGGGCTCGCACATAACTTGAGCAGGCACTGTTATGGGGTAAGGTTAGGGATGTGATGCGACTGTTTTTTGTAATCCAAGTTTTCCAAAGTTCTTCTAAAACAACTTTTTATTGTGACTATACTGTTGCTTGAGGTGCAAAGTATTGTCACTATACTTTAACTTGAGGAAGTGGCTAAGATTACACTGAAGCCTTGCTGAAGAATTTTTGTTTTGCGTGATGGTCTTGTTTGTTTTAAAGTGACTTTGGTGTACAGTCACATTTTGAAAGTGCATATTTGATTGGTTTCCTACAAGCAGAGAAAACTACTGGCATATGGAGAAAAGACACATCAAAAAGAATCTTTACTCTTGGTTCCAGTGTCCTTCATACCTAAAGATTTAGTTTCTTTCCCCTTTTCCCCCAGCTTGGAGTTGCATAGCAAAATGATGACAGAATTTGTGTCTTCATGTGTGAGCTTCATGAAAATGGTACAGAATTAATCTTATTAGAGTTGAAGTAGGTGGACCTATCAGTTCCTTCCCTGAGATGTTGTCTCTCTCTCCTTCCTTTTTTTTTTTTTAATGTCTCTTAATTCTTTTATTAATGCCATTACTGGATTTTTTAAAGACTGCATCTGTAAGCTGATGGAACAAGACATGTCAATATTTGCCTGCAAGAGGCAGAAGAGGAAGCATGACTGGTTTACCCTGTTAAGATGTTTAAAAAAATTCATTTTTCTAAGATAAGCTCAGTTTTATACTATAATAAAAGTTGTATACTGAACTAAAAAAACTTTGTGATTTGAGTGGGGGGGGTAAAAGCATGCAGTCAAACAAGTCATGCAAATATCTAAGCAAATAGTAGTTAAGTCATGGACAATAACTTCCAGTCATGAGTTATCGTTGGTGCTTTTTTTGGATGCGTGGAGGGAAAAACTCTCAATTGTTCTGAAGTTGACTGGTAACTGAATCCATGTTTGTGGGGCCAGACACCAAAACAGTTTTTGTTCATTATTTCTATTTATCCAGGACATGCCAATTACTGTGCGTAAGTAGAACATAATGTGTGAGCAGGCCAATATGATATGGTGCTCAATTCAGTGAGTTACTGGAAGACTAATTTATGTGAAAATAGAATTACAGGTGGGAGCTGCTCAGGGGATTTTAGATTTTTGTGTGAATGAGCAAGATGCAGTTGCTTCAAGGAAGTACCCTGCTGTGTTTGATGTAGCTCTAAGATGTTCAAGCTTGGGAAAACTTTATGAATATTAATTGAAAGCACCTCATTAATTTAGTAAGCAATGCTGACCCTGGGGCAAAGCCAGAGGGTGCTTGATAAAAGAAGCAATGGGACTTTCTACTCCTGCAACTTGCAAATAAAACTTAATAACAAAACTAAACTCATCCTAATGCTTCCCCAGCATTCTGTTGGATCCCATCTAGCATTGTCATCTCTGCAGTGGGATAGTCGTATGTGATCTGAATGTTAGTGTGTGGCTTGCTTCCCTGCCAGGCTGCTCAGTACCTCCTTCCAGCTGGTGTGATACTTGTGCCTCGCGCTCTTCTCCTGGAGCCCTTTTGCCTAGGCTGTTATCCTGATCGTAACAGACGAGCAAGAATGAGGGTGGAACTGTAGAAGTTTGGGCGTGTACAGTTTTAGCAGTGCTTCCATGTTCATGAAGCAGTGGGGACAAAAGCCTGGTAAGCAGAGGGTGACCTGAAAGAACTGAAAGAAATAACATCCGACAAAGTGATCCCCCTGTCCTCGTCTTTCCCCACATTTAGCACTTTTCATCATGTTCGAAGTCATGAAATATTTAAATTGTTGATTGAAACAGATGTATCCAGAAGCAGAATGTAACAGCTCCCAAGCTTTGAAGTGCATTTAGGTGTGGGGAGTGACTTGATAAATGAGCCCATTATGTTCAGTTCTCCCCCCTGGATTTGCTTGTAGACTCTGAACTGGAGAGCCTTTCTTCTCCGTGTGAGAAGCGAGCAAGGTGTCCTGCCAGTGCGTGTGCCGGAAATGCTGGAAAAGGTCTTATAGAAGGTTCTTCTGTTCTTGGTGCGCGCTGGGTTCTTAGGCTGGGTGCTGGGAGGAATTCCTGTCACATTAAGTCTGTGTTCCTCTTCTGCCTTTTCCCAGGTAGCGGTGCTACAGCTGTTGTCCAGGCAGCACTATGCAAACCCAGGCAAGAACGCGTAGCAATAAAGAGGATCAACTTAGAGAAGTGCCAGACCAGTATGGATGAGCTACTCGTAAGTAAAGCAGAGAAAATGTATTGTAGGGAGACAATCTGCTGCTTTTATCTTAACTTTGCTTGATGTAAGAGTGAGAGCAGGGTTTTATGCAGGGTATTAGTGGAGGGGGTAAAAGACTTAAAATAATTCGAAAGAAAGATACCTCACCCTAAAATATATCAGGCAAATATATACTCTGCAGTTCCTTAAAAATAAGAGGTAGAAATCGGAATCCTTTGAGTTAACCAACTGTTGAGAGCTCTGGGAAGAACCTTAACCTTGCTTTCTGGAGACTTGTTTTTTGAGAGGCTACTCTATGGTCATCTTACACTTCTTAATACTGAGGAAGTGTGTATGTTCATTTGTGTAAAGGCTAACTAAAATATAACAATAAAACATAATAGGTTTTCTTAAAATATCTAAAGCACAGAAAAAAAAGACAAAACCTAGTTGTTGGATTATTTCTGTAATAAGAGCATTTTGGAAGGGAAAGGCTGGAGGTAAGAAAAGCTCTGTGACTGCACACCAGGGAGCTCTTGTTAGAGCTGGTGCCACGCACCGTGCAGCAACATCCAACAGGCAGTGACAGACCACAGGAGCAGGACTGTTTGTGAGGGACACTGAGCAAAGGAGGAAGGCACCTGCAGGATGCTCTTTGTGAAAGGAACCGCAAGAGTTTTTTCCTCTGCACTTGCTATAACAATACAGAAAAGTTGCAAAGAACATTTTAAAAGTTAAACTTGTTGCTTTCTGTCATTCCTAGTCAGGTTTTTATGAGCCTAATGCTTATTTATAGATAGGCAAGAAAACAAGAATTGAAGGATGCAAAACCATTCTAAAAGTGAGAACACTCTCTTCTGTTCCACAGGTTATACTACTGCCTAGAGACTGTGGGCTTTTTCTAATGCAGAAATTCCTGCCTCTGAAGGAAATGATCTCCTCAGCAGGGAATTGCCAGTTCAAAAGATATCTTGAATTTGATACAGAGGGTATGGTCCATCTAGTTTCTTCAGATCAAATGGCTTGTTTACAGTGGAGGACCCAAAATGCTCTTCCCCTTGTTACTGAGGGTATTTGCCTTCAGTTTACCTAACAACTTGCACGAGACGTTGCTGTGTCTTTAGAGGGCTGTGGCAGTGAAATGTATCACGGAGGTAGGGAGGTTTCTGCTCAACTAAACCCAAAGGATGAGTGTAGCTCTGAACTGTGGTTAAAGGATAACAGCCCAAGCTGAGGCTGTGCATCATTTATTAATACCTACGGCCCATAAAGAACACTTTCATAGGCTTACCAACGCTGATCCTTTTATATTACTTTATGACAGACTTTATTGTTTATTTTTAGCAGAATTTGAATTAATGGCGGAAATTAAGAATTAAAAAAAAGTTATACCAAATAAAAGCAGGTACGGCTACTGAAACTCCACAAGAAATATCCACGTGATAAAAAGACATCGCTACAATTTGATACCAGCTCGTAGAACTGGTAGCACTGCCAAGATGCCCTCACTGTCTGTCCAATGAGGCCATAGATCTTGAACTTCTGGTCCTATGTTGTTTTCTTTTTGTACAAAGGCAACTGTTCCATGCCATCATTTTTTAACATAAGTCAGTATCTACTTTTCTGTGTTCAGGTGTTCTCTTTTATTTGTTAATCTGTATTGATCTCAACATAAGTTCTCTCTCTCTGAGTTCATAGGACTGCTTTAGAAGGGTAACCAAAAGGCCACATATGATATTTTTAATCCTACAGATGTATGCATACATGTATGCACATATATAACTAAAACTTTTTTTCCCTGAGGGATTTATTCTGACTGTGTTTTAATCTAGAGATTTCTAAATTTTGTTTAAAAAATTTATGCCCTTTTCCACAATAATTTATCTTAAAAATATTGTTATACCTGTGCAAGCACTTTTACTTCAGTTAATATTTAGAATGCTCCTGGTTTTGATTTTTTTTCTTTCTTTTTTTCTTCTTTTTTGTTTTGGTAACATGATTTTGAAGCTGTTGAGTTTTTAGTCACTACTTTTTCTGATGGAACAGCTTCCCCTGGCATAAGGATGTTCCAAAACTGTTCCTGTAAAATCCTGCTGATGAGTGCTTGCTTTATGATGTGCAAAGTCACTCTTGACAAATCCTCCACTCAGTGGCCTTAGAGAAATGGAAATGTTGCAAGGCTGATGCTCACGTAAGCAGACTTAGGATTTGGGCTGTTGTCAATTAAAATAGAAAGGCAGTGGGGGAGGGAGTTTAAATAATACCAAGGTTACATAAGCTGCCAAGCTCCTGAAATGCAATACTCTGTTTCCTGCATTGTCCCATGTTCTCACTATTGTAAGCTAAATGTAACTTTACTCCGTGAGCCAAGAAAAAGTTCCTGTCTTTAATATTATCCTGACTGCCTATCTTAAGGAATGCCCTTATCTTTGATATTAAAGAAATAAAATTTATAGAATAACTTACTCTCGGTGTTTTAAGATTATAAACTAGGAATACAATGAGTAAATGCTGGTTTGAACTACACTTTAATGTTCATTTCATCAGTAATCCAGCTGTATGTTACTGTTTACTGTCTTTTACACAGTAGACAAATAATATCTGTTTTCAAGGAGGAGCTCCTGTATCAGCCAAGCTTGCACAAGGATACAATGCAGTGCTCTCAGATAAATAAGAAACTCCTGAAGCTCTTCAGTAGAGTAAAATAAAGTAGAAGTAAAGTAGAAGTAAAATAAAGGAGGAGGCTTTTATCTTCAGGCCCTGGCAGACCTATTTCCAGAGAATTCTCCCTTTCACCAGCAAACATTTGAGACTGTACCGGGTAGCCCTTCCAGGCTGGCTCCTTGACAGAGCCCCTTGCACTTTACAGCCAGTTCCTCAGAGGTGCCACATTCCAGGTGCCTAGGAGGTAGGTTGTTAGGAAATACAAATACAACCCAACTATCTGGCTGCTTGCTTGCAGCTGGGCCCCATTCTTGTGAATACTGCAAGTTAGTGCTGCCACTGAAAGCACTTACTTTGCAGCTGCCTGTTAGGTGTCACCTGCCCTTAATGCTGACACACGTCTTTGTGTGACCTATCCATGAAACTGGACTGGAAATAGCCTGACCAAAAAGAAGCTAACTTTTAATCTGGGTGTGCTTTATTTTGTTTTGCTAGGACTTGACCTGAAACAGTTACTAAAGCTGACTCTAAAGGTGTCTTTGGCCATGGTTACCCTGATTGATCAATTGATGTGGGCAGCCCAAATACTTATAGCACTTTTCAGTTAAAGACTGTTAAGCTTAGTTCAAGCAGCTAGTTACATTTCTGCACTATTCATGTATGCATAAAGCAGATTAGATGTATCTTTGCCCAGTGGCAACAAGCAGGCTTTGTGAGGCCTTGTGATGTTGCCAGCATTTGCAAAGCAATAAAGGAATATAAGAAAAGAAATAAAAGAGTGGGATTAGAGATCCTAAAGAGTTAGGATTTGTTAGGGAAAGCTGCATTAAAATCCTGAGTAGTTTGACTTGAGTTTATGCTGACACATCTGCTGAGAAGGAGAAATGTATACCACATTTCTTCACTGCTTTTCCCTCTGCTTTCTCCCACTAAAATTATTATTTTCTAAATTGATCGGTTAGCCTCATTGCATGGGTGTACAGACTTTCCTCCTTGTGGAGTTCAGGGCTAGGAGGCAGTCCGGGGAGGAATCTGAGATGTGTCATACTGCAGCTTGACTTAATAGTCACCAAAAATATGAGGGTATTAAATCAAAGTCTTTAAAGCAATAATTAACTGTCATGTGATTTATGTGCACTGCAAATAACCAACAAAAAAAGACTTTAAAAATATTCACTGAAATGAGGCTGTAAGTAGAAAACAGCATCTGTGGCAGCTTTAATCAATCTAATAGGGAACAGCCACAGGCCCTGGCTTTTCAGGGAGCAAGAGGAGGTGGAATAATCAGTTTTTAGCAGAACTGGCCTGCGGACTGGCTCGCTCTCCAGCAGCGTGTCCCCTGGCTCCGGGACGTGTACATGCCGTGGGGTTGGTGACAGGCACGGGCAGGGGTAGCCTCAATTGCTGTGAGGCCTAAAGGCCTCTACATAGTGAATCCGGAGCAATCTGTGTTTGCCTGAAAAGTGTTACCAGAAAAATTTTGTAAACCAGTGAATGGAAGAGGGCTCAAACACTCTAATACAAGGCCTTCATTCTTGCTGTGTACAGCTGTGGTGTGTCACAGATGGGGTTACTTGGCAGTGCCATGTCATGCATCTGTTGATGGCTTTGTGTTCCTCTACTCAATTGTTTCCTCTGAGTTTTCCTCTCAATCTGTAATGTTGCTTTTGCCTCTTGCACTTCCGTCTGTTTGCTTGGCTCTGTGGTGTGTGCCTCGCCAGCCAGCCAGAAAGCAGAGTTGGTGACGCTGTCCATTGTGTCCTGCAGCCTCTTCCTCCTTCTCTCCTTCTGTCCCATTCTCCTGTTTCTGAATCCTTTTTGAACAGGAAAGGCAGCAGATTTTGATCTTCCCTCAAGTTCTGTTATCTGGTCTCTATCTACCTCCAGCTCTTGGAGATTTCTCATTCTTCATTGCTCACTCTGAACTTGGAACTTTAGGAATAATTTCTCTGCTGTGCTAACAAGAAAATTAATTATATTTGTGTCTCCTGGCCAAACTTCCCTCACGTTTCTTGCAATATTTTTTGTCTTGCTTATACATTTACGAGTAAATTGCAATGTTTTGGTGCTTTGATGCATATTTTGTGCTTGTTTCAGTACTGTTACAGTATTTCACTTCAGAAATCGATTAAACTTTCACTTTATTCAAGCAGAACTGACAGCTGGCCATATTATGCTGGGCTTTGTATTTCTTACAGAAAGAAATTCAAGCCATGAGTCAATGCAATCACCCCAATGTGGTGACCTATTATACTTCTTTTGTGGTGAAGGATGAACTTTGGCTAGTTATGAAGCTGTTAAGTGGGGGTAAGTTGCTCTCTTTTATCTAGTTAGATGTAAGAAATGTATATGAATTTTGTAATGTTCGTACCTTATTTGAGCTAATTGACCTACACCAACCAAGGACAGGAGAGGGAGACTGTAGGAGATGAACCATAGAGGTGTGCTGAATGATGTAGCAGGAATGTGTGAGGTTAAGTTTTTGTATGGTTATTGATAATGCATACAAAGAATTTCTGAAATTTTTTGTTCATATATTCTGAATAGAAATATTAAAATTTTATGGTAAGAATGTGTAGGAAAAACTATTCTGAGAAGAATTCAGTTTCTTCAGTCAGTGTGTGGTTTGTTTGCCTGTTCTGAGATATAAGTCCAAAAAAGGAGGGAAAAAAAAAAAGGCATATATTTCTGACTTTGTAATAGACTTTTCTCACTCTGGGAGTCACCCGTGGAATATTGTCTACTATATGTATAACATACTTTTTATTGCTTAAAAGACTAACCAAATAGGCTTTAGAATTTTTATAATGATGCTTATTGGTATGAAAATCTTAGTTATGGGAGAGAAAAATAGACTGAACTGAATGTGCTTGTGGTTTAGTAAACTGAACCTTCAGAATAAGATGGTGAAGTTTTGATTGTTAGTGGTGTTCTTCAAAGTTAGTCTGATGGCAACAGACTTCTGCACCAGTTTTGGATGATAAACATCTGAACTATAATATAAGATGCATCGTAACCCAGAACTTGTTTCCTGTTCTTGTCTGGTTAAATGTGGGAAATTACTGATTTTTTAATAGATGGAAGCTTAGCAATCGGTTAGCAGATCTTTCTAATGGAATATTGAGTAAAGTATTCCTGACAAAGCATTGCTTGCTTTTCTAGTTAATCAGATAGTTGTGTGCTTTCTTCTGAGTCAACTAGCTGACGCCTTGGCACATACATTTGAAGATTTAAATTGGAGTAGCATGGAGAAATTAAAAAAATGCTATATGGCTTCTGCAAGAGTCCAGTACGATAAAGCTGTATATATGCCTTTTTTCCTCCCTTGGATCTGCAATATAGGGTCAATGCTTGATATCATAAAGTATATTGTCAATAGAGGAGAACACAAAAATGGTGTCCTTGAAGAACCAATAATAGCAACAATTCTTAAAGAAGTTTTGGAGGGTTTAGACTACCTACACAGGAATGGGCAAATTCACAGGTAAGGAACATACATATCATGAAAAGCATCTATAGTTGCATCTGTAGTTTTTCTTGATACTGGTAAGCTGCTGTTACTTAACTAAGCAAATTGTTTTGCCTTTCACATACTGTAAATACCAATATTTGATAATTTGATAATAATGATAATGCTCAGGCACATGCTCCACTGTATCTTGTCACTAGTACTTTGCACTTGTCTGTGTTTTTATCTTGTTTATCTCCTTAATAGAGTAAGTTTGTGCTGCACTAAGCCTCTGAAAACTGTGGTCTGTATTTCTCTGGCTGCAGGTGTTGCTAACATCTAATACCTAATCTGAGTTTAATGCATGTGACAAAATTTCTGACTTGTGCATCATGTTGCACAATGAGGCCGTAACCTTGGTCGCTCAGGTACTGCTGTGTAGGTAGCATCTAATACAATTCTACAGCCTTTTCTTTATGACCATACAAGAAGCAGGTTTGGTGCCCTAGGAATGACTGTTGGCTCATGTGCACCTCGTGGTGGTTCCCTGACTTCCCCGCTGTAAACTGTGCAGATCCCTCAGGCTCATCTGCTGTAGTGATCCAGGTTGTGTCTACTGTTTGGATGTTGGAAACACTGTATTTTGATTTAGCTAATTAGTTTTACTGAGATGAATTTGCCTTTTAAGGAAGAGTGTCTACAACGGCCTCCCTGTTTCAAGTGCTAGACTTTTACAAGACCCTCTTTTAAACAAAGCCCAGATTTGTTGCAGTCAAAACTCAGAGAATAGAGGTAGTGCAGATGCAGCACAGGAATGGCTCTCTGGACGTGTTTTTTTGTGTCCCATCTTATAAATGACCTGCCTGTGATGTAAATCCAGAAATGTTTCCTTTTAAGGGTAACACAACTTTTTGAGATCGGAATTGAGAATT
Organism: Crypturellus undulatus; assembly: GCA_013389825.1. Taxonomy (NCBI): domain Eukaryota; kingdom Metazoa; phylum Chordata; class Aves; order Tinamiformes; family Tinamidae; genus Crypturellus; species Crypturellus undulatus. The sequence goes on from VWPW01017979.1 coordinate 659,605, forward strand.
CCCCTTATGTCTTCTTAAAGCAGCCTAAAAAGAATACGAGACAGATAGCCATTTGTTAAATCTTCCTTCCTTCCTTCCTAACAAACAAAATCTAATTAAAAAACTATGCAATACCTCAGAAGTGCTCTTTGAAACAATACAGTATCCATTTTTTCTCACGTTTACCTTATAGGTGAAATCTGTAGTAGTATCAGGTGGTATGTGCCAGCTGAAGATTCTCTTTCCAAAATTACTGGGGGATTTTGTTTTCTCATTTTAATTAATTCTCATTTTTGTATAAGAAAGCAGATGATATTACTTACAAAATAGCAGTGGCGCTAATTATTTTCAGTAAAAGGTACCTTTACTCAAATTTGTGATGTTTATGATGTTTTCTGAATGAAAGATGTAGCCTGTACATTATAAATGGGATTTACTTTTCTCTTTTTTAAAATGGGGGCCAGCTTCAGGCCATAAATATTTATACTTAACTTAAATTTAAGTTAAGTTTAAGATTTAAGTTAAATCTTTAAACTTAAGTTTAAAACTTAAGTTTCAGATTTAAAGAAGATAACTTTTCTTCCAATTTTTCTATTTCATTAATGGGGTGGTTGGATGTTACTACGTGTTAATTCTTCCTATAAATCTTTAAGGCAGTTTGTGAGATTGCATTGCTAAAAGCAGGCAAAACAAGACTTTGAAGCTAAATATTTATTTTTGACCATCTGCTTCTGAATTCTGCTCACTCTGTGAAAGCTTAATTTGGGTCTCTTTATACAAAACAACCAAACAAAAAAGATAATGTTTGTGAAAGTGTGAGCTCAACATACCGTTTCATTGTCAAGCACTTATATTCAATGCTTCAGTTCCTTTTTTTCCTTTTGAAATTTCAGATGGTAACGTGAAGATAATATGTGTGGGCGTTGTTATTGTTTTTTTTTTTAATGTAGAATATGTACCTATATGCCTTTCAGACCTGAGAGTAACTCTTTACTTGTGTGTTTTAGGGATTTGAAGGCTGGCAATATTCTTCTTGGTGAAGATGGCTCTGTACAGATAGCAGGTAAGGCAGTGGTGAAAGTGTAATGGCCAAGCAATACAACATGGGATCTGAAGCTGATTTAGGAGTGATGGATACTTTTAGAATACTCGTCTATGTAGTAGTTACTTCTGCAAGTTGTCCTTTTTCAGACTTCAGGATGCTTAGCTAATGATAGTTACTTAGGAAATGTTATTTTTCAGTTTTCAATCAAATACATCAGAATATATTTTATATCCTCTTAACATTTCCTTCCGTCATTTCTACCATTAGTCTTACATCAGTATTGGTTGAAAAACTAAGCATAGACAGTGTCTCTTGTAGCATCCTAAATAAGCTCTGAATGTATTTATATTCTTGAGTTCTACTAATAAGAATCAAATTATTTGGCCTTCATAATATAGGAGCTTAAGTACTGAGTAAGACCAGTTTCTCAAACCTTGTATCTTATCTAGGTGATTCATGAACTGTGTCTTTGTACAACACTATTCCCATACCAGGTTATTTCAAATCTTTGGTTAAAAAACACAGTATTATCAAATTTACATCCTTTTTGGTTTGTGCTTTTTTCTAGTGAGACAAGTGAAAATTACACACTAAAGCATATTGGAATGTCAGTCTGATGTTCTTCTATTTTTTTGTATGATTGCCTTAAAGCAAAGCAAAGTAGATGCTTGATGCTTTTGGTCATTACCTTCTGGCATTCTATTGCTAGAAGAATGTAATCTGTATATTCATTACTCTTTCTCTTTTAATTGTTTGTTGTCCTGCACTTCAGCATACTCTAACCTCTAGTTATGTAATCTCTGCCAATAATTTAAGAAACAAATATATATACATAGATAAATAGATAGATGAGAGACTATTCCCTTTTGTGCAAACTGCGTTAAGATTTAGTAATGATACTGGCTGTAGCTCCTTGTCTTTTAACAGCAGATGTAAATCGTATCTCCAAGTGAGCATTTGGAAATGGGAAGTGACAGACATTTTGGAGTCCATAACTGTAACTGGTGAGACATATTCCAGAAGATTAAACTTGAGGGATGTTTCAGTGATAACTCTACCATTTATTTCACACCACTTCAAGAATTAGGGTATCATGAAACATAGATAATCTGTGCAGGGGTGAATATCTATAAGTAGACCTCGCTTTTAAATGTAAAATCTTTGCCTTGTTAGTGATGATTTAATTGATTTAAATTTTTTCCCTCCCTCCCAGATTTTGGTGTTAGTGCATTTTTAGCAACAGGAGGTGATGTTACTCGTAACAAAGTGCGGAAAACGTTTGTTGGTACTCCGTGTTGGATGGCCCCTGAAGTAATGGAACAGGTATTCCTACTGCTTAAAAAAAAATTGTTTTAGTCTTTGGTTTTTAGAACTTAAGGCACCATCATGTTATTTTCTGTCTGTTTTTCCTCTAGGTGAGAGGCTATGACTTCAAGGCTGATATGTGGAGTTTTGGGATAACAGCCATTGAATTAGCAACAGGAGCAGCACCTTACCACAAATACCCTCCCATGAAAGTAACTATTGCTTTTCATTGCTTAATGTACCAGGCTTCAGATTGCCCAGATTTTTTTAGTAGATCGTTTTTTCTTGAAAAGCAAGCAGATTGTTCTTTCTTGAAAATTCAAGACTGAAAGAAGAGTGATTTTGTAGGCCCGCAATATAGGGAAAGGTATTGGGGGAGGTGGTTTGTAGGAAGCTGTGTAAGGCACAAACCTAGAAAGTGGGACTCTGGGACTTTGTTATTAGTACATTAGTGTTATTAGTCATATTTCATTCCTTTCAATTAAAAACTTAAATGAACAGTATTGTTGAAGATAGAAAGGTGTGCAGCACTCTCTGTGCTTCATTTGTTTTCTTGATGTCTTTTTCCCATGTTTTTACCCATCAGTGTCTAAAAGGTGTTCACCAAAGTGTTCTGTATTCTGTATAGCAGAAAGAGATTATTGATCGCAGCAATCTCGGTTACTGTTCCTCATTTCTTGTTTTCTTCATGAGGAGAACAATGCACATGTCTGCCTGGCAGAAGCATACTCTCTAATCATGTTGTGAAGCTTGGGCTACCTTTTCTAGTATTTTGTAGTCCACTTCTCATCTCCTTGGGGAATTGTCATAGGCATATATATATATATATATATAGTTTTTAAATGCATTTGTTTTTACCAATGAATTGCTCTGAGGGGGATATATGAAAACAACGTTTTGATAGAGCTGCTTTATTTTCAATAGCATCTCAAGTTACCTGAAGATACAACTCTGAATAGTCTTACAACTTTTCATATTTTAAAAACAGAATATTTTGGTTTTATTTCCATATTTTTGTACCAAGTTAACAATCACACGGTACCTGTTTTCTGTTTGGGTTTGCTGTAGGTGTTAATGCTGACACTGCAAAATGACCCTCCCACTTTAGAGACGGGTGTAGAAGACAAGGAAATGATGAAAAAGTATGGCAAATCCTTTAGAAAACTAATTTCACTATGCCTTCAGAAAGATCCTTCCAAAAGGTAGGATGTTATTGTCATGTACAGTAGAATTAATTTTAAAAATATACAGACAACTTAGTTTCACTGTTTTTACGTGTCTTTAAGTGTATGATTAAAATTTCTAAAAATCAGCCTTTAGCCATCTTAATCTGAGCAGACACAATTGCCTCTTAATTGTTCTTTTAAGTTTTCTTCTTTTGGATTATTAACCTAATTTGCTCATTTAAATATCATGTTAAACTTGACACTAATCAAGCAAAAGTCCTTCCTCTGTATCTTAATTTCTTATTTGAGGTAAAATATCAATCTTGATACTGTACATAGGTCCAGGAAGACTGTTTAGGTTGATCAAACAACTGTTCATAGCCAAGCAGATCAACCACTTGACCTTTATGTTAGAAATATATTTGTTGATTTTTTTTTCATTTTATAAAATAATTTTAGTACTTTCTTTAACTCCAGAATATCTCCAGAGAAAATTACTTATTTTTGTAATGTGAAGGAGGAGGCTGCAAACTTGTTTTCCTCCTGTGACTGGGCACACATATAGGGTAACATCTTTTTGATCTGTCTTGATGTGTTTTTGAGACTTGGATTTCTAAGATAATGAATGTTAAACCCTCTATTCCAGAACCGCTGCTCAGGTTTCAAGGTCCCAGAGTCATTCCTTTATTTTTATGCAATCCAGTTTTTATAGGCCTCTTGAAGAGGGAGCTGGAAGAGGCACATTTTGTAATTAATATTGTTTCCTGAGGGTATTTAATCTGTCATTTATCTCTTTCTCAAAGAGTTTCAAAAATGTTACTATAGGAAAAGAGATTCTTCTGAAAGAGCAGTCCTGGTTCAGTACTATGTTCTGTCTTATGATGTGTAACTTGATTTCACTGGTGTTTCATTAGTGTGAGTCCAAGATGCTGTTTTAGTGAGTCAGGTTGAAAAGGTGACAGCTGCACCCAGAGAACAAATATAGTTAGGAGAAAAGAATATCCATTACATGGCAGCATCCTTAATTTCTTGAAATCCTTCAAATTCTTATTTTTGATTGGAGGCTCATTTGTGTACTATTTTCAGTTTACTAAGCCCTGTACGGTTGTTCTTATTAGTAGCAAATCCTGATGCTTTAAGCTTACAATTTGCTGGCTGCTTATGGTAAGAAAGAAATACATTTGGATAATCAAACTGCTTTTGAGTTTCTGGCAGCCAGCAATTTTCAAGGCAAGATTAAACTGGTATAAAAACATAAGTAGTAAATAATTAAAATAGTTTTCCTTCTCTCCTTGAATGCATAATGCCAAGAGTTACCTGATCTGTGGTTAAGATGTCAGTGTTGAAACGTTAGTGAAGACACTTGAGTGTCTTCATACTCGTGATGGACCTGCGCTGACCTAGCCCTGTAGATAGGTGATGTACCAGTTTCCCCAGCCTGGGAGCCGGTGTCCTTAGGTTGTTTGGGCAATGCTATTTTTTATGTTTCTCCTCAAAGAGTAGTTAATTCTGCTCAGAGACGCTTCAGAGTCACTGGGACAAGTCAGAGAAATGCCTGCTCTTTGTGAGAAATACAAGATGGGTGTTGCGCTACTGGCACTCCCAGCATGGTGTTTCTGCTCTGGGGGAATGAGAGAGGATGTGCTCCTCTCCTCAGTGCCCTAACTCACAGCCACAGCCTGCGTGGGTGACAAGTCCAGAAACACCTTCCAGACCAGTTTTCTGACATATAGCGTAGTGGAGCAATGGAGAATATGTGTTTGGATTCTAGCATTCAACTTTGTGATGGTAGTGGATCATTAAAACTTACCTTCAAGTTAAAAATTGACGAGTTTAAGCTTTAAAGCACGCCACAGGAATTTATTTCTTTTAAAATTTCTCCTTGCACTGTACCCATCTGAGATTTATGGGAAATTTATTGTTTCACCAGATATTCTCCCCTAAGAACCCTACAATCTGTTGCTTTGGGAGAACAAGCACTATCTGCAGCTACTGTTTGTTTCTAAACTGGATGTTTATACATTCTATAAATTTCACTTCCAGTACAAATATATACATACACATATGCCCTTACTACTTTCCTCACTTCTTCAAATGTGTGCTCACAGAAACAAACTAGTTCAGACTTTGATTTTTGTTGTTGAAGCTTTTTCATATGGAAGCTTCTCACTGTCTGAGCTAGTCCATGCTATATCTACTCCCTTGCATTAATTCAAATAAACTATAGCAAACATTGTTTTCATTTAATTAGAAAAGGAAGTCTTGGAGATTCCATCTTCCTAAGTTTAGCCATCTTGAAACCAGTGTTGAGTAGTCGTCTGGGCTACTGGAGGAAAGAATAAAAACCTTGGAGGATTCTAGCTGAGTCTTAGGGGCTGTTGTCAGTTAGGTAACTTTTTAGATCCCTAGAATTAGCAGAGATGCATCCTGCCACTGAAATCATTTTGGGAGATGTGAGATTGTGGAAAATCTGGGGTAAACTTCAAAAAACGAAGATGCTGAAAAGAAAGAGAATGGAACTGAACTCTAAGTAAATGTGCAATGTCGACGTTATTGACCTTACAGCTGTTGATCTGTGTTTTACTTATGTGTTGGAAGACAACAACCGATAACAACTTCGAGGTTGTTCATCTGTTTATGCATTCTCTTAATGGTGTCAGTGTAGTTCCATGTCCATAGCTGCTCAGATTGCCAGAGTAAATGCAGGTATTGATGCTACTGTTTGCAAAATGTAATTACCCTTTAGTATCTCTGGAAGGGAGTTGCTGTGGTGCAAAGTTCAGTTACACGGATGGAGTCATTTAGGGATGCAGATATTACCTGACTATTTTTGTATGTTGTACGGATAAAATACATCTGTATTGAGAGAAAGAGGGAGAAACTAGCAATTTAGATACTGATTTTTTTGGGGGGGTGGTGTGTGTGTGGGGGGTTTTGCTATAGGGGAACTTAATTTTTTGGGTGTATGGTAAGTGAGAATTAATTCGGTAGCTATTGCCATTCATTCCCCATTCATACAGTACTAATTCAGAAGTGTTAGAGGCGTACCATTGAACTAACGTCCTGTACTGTATTCACTGAGAGGGGTCTTTGTTTTCTGTTCTAATTTATTATTGATCTTTCAGGCCCACAGCAGCAGAACTTTTAAAATGCAAATTTTTCCAGAAAGCCAAGGTAAAATGTTTAACCCTACAAGTAAATTTTTCTCTGCCTTAAAATCTATGTGAATTTTCTTCTTTACTTGTGTTGATTTTAACTTATCAAATGTTGGTTTTGCAGAACAGAGAATACCTGATTGAAAAGCTTCTCACTAGAACACCTAATATAGCACAAAGAGCAAAAAAGGTAAGTGCAGTCACCTTTCCTCTCTAGGCTGCAGGATGCAGGGGAAGGTGGGGCTGTTGTTGCTTTACGTTTTAGCTTGAGTGATGGCTCTGTTCTCTTACACACTCCTTCAGAGACAGTGGTTCTTGAATGAATGATTTCTTTAGCTAAGGTTTTTCCAGGAAGCCTTGGGGCTTTTTGACTTTGTTTGGCTCTGCCAAAGCAATATATATCATTGTACATGAATTTTCTCTTCCCCTCCCACAGTTAGTTGGAAGGCTACAGATAAAAGGGTTGTATAAATGAAGAGTGACAGATCCGCAAGCATGTAAGTTCATAAACTGCAGAATACATAGCTTCATTTCACTGCCTAAAGAAAGGATGACAATACTGCAAACAGTTTTTATTGAAAGATTACTTTTTTCTTTGGATTACTTAAAATATGACACTCAATTATGTGGAACTTGTGGCCAAATCCTCCTAAAAGGGCTGCTGTGTTGTTCATGCCTGTGAGCTTTATCAAAGAGGGACTGGGGTAAAAAGTACAGCCCCTGGGAGGCTGTATGTATGTATTTGTGTGCTGGGATTTCTTGGTCCCTTTGGCACTTGTGTAGGTGTATTCGTCAGGGGTGATGCAGCAGAACTAAAAGTTTGTAGTTGGCATTAACAGGTATTTTAAGACTCGAATACGGAGCAAGCACTGTTCGTAACAGCTAACAAACAGTTGGTGAGTGTTATCACAGAGTGTGTCTGGAGCTCCCTTTCTGTGGTCATTTAACTCCTGAATTGAACTTAAATGCTTAACACTTCAGCTCACTGGACCCCTTGGTATGAAGAGTACGCTCAGGTTCTCATTTGAGCTTCTCAAATGGCAGGGTAGTCTGTTCAGTCCCGCTTTCCAAAAGCAGTCCTTTTGGGAAGATGTTTTAAAGAGTGCTTCAGCAAAACTGTCACAGTCTTGTTTGACACATCTGTTCCAGTGGATATCTGGATATTTGCAAGACTTTTCTTAGATTTTCGTAGTAGTGAACTGGCTTGGTGTTTGTTACCTCTCAGTGATATTCTGACAATAAAATGTAATTCTTCATGGTCATTCTGAGTGCAGGAAACCAGTTACAGAGACTGTCAGTGGCATCTAAATGATGCTGAGTTGCTTCTCGTTCTTTGTGAAGGTGCAAGTAGTTTAGGAAGTGATGAGGCTTTGTGGTAGTTCACGTAGAGGGCTTTAAGGAGAGGACCCGTAGAAGAGGGAAAATGCTGAGAAAGTATCTGGAAGATGCGAAGGGAGGAACAATTCAGCCTTTTGGCCATGTGGTGGCAGCAATGCCCACATAAACCTTTTTTTTTTTTTTTTTTTTAATGCTACATTTTGGACACAAGAGCAATAATTTAGTCACATTTTAGTGCTAGTTTTATTTTCAATAGAGTGAGAGTCTCTTGCCATTCCTCTCCCAGCTGTGTCTTTGGATCAATTGTAGGAACCATTTATTAATCATCCTATACAGATGTACTTATTTATTTAAATAACTTAGAATATGGATTCACAGAAGGAATGCATGGTAGTTTGCCCTGCCCAGCCAGCCGTAGTTTTTTGGGTGACTTTGGACATTTTTTTAATTTGGGTCAGGAGTGTCGTGTGTATTTTAAGAAAGCAAAGCATAGGATGCTGCAGACACTAGTAGATTAAAGACCTTTTAATTATAGCATAAAATGGAAAAAAAAAAGTTTGCTGCTACTGAAAATAATAAATTTTAAAAAGACTCTATTAAAATTAATTAGGAATTTTAAAATTTAATTTGCTTACAGCTTTGTGTAGCTTCTGTTTTAAGATGCTTTAAAATTTCTATCTCTTTAATATTAAACTGTAGGATTTTTTTAAAAAAGCTTTTGTAAGTAAGGTTTAGTAGCTCAAACTGTCACATATTAGGTAAGGTGTCGAAGAGGCCAGTCTTGGAAGTAGTAATCCCTGTAATGGAAAAAAGAAATGTCTCTAGGGGAAGATACAGAAGGAGTTTCTGTCATTATTGCTTATATTATCTTCTGTAGCTCTTGGTATGAAATGCCTGTAACTAATGATCTATGGTACCATTACTAGCACTTGTATCAAATCTACCCTGCAGCAGCTTAATATCCTTTGCAGTGTTCCCATGCATATGATTAGTTTGCCTTGTTGTACAGAATTCCAGCATCAACTTAGTTTTAACTTTTTTTTTCCCTCTCATTTTAAAATAGTGTTCTTGTGTTTTGCCGTTACTTTATAGGTAATACTTGGCATCTGTTTCGAGTAATGTGATTTCTAGTTTGCTTGTATAATCCTGAGAGTGTGTGTTGTACAAGTGTTTTTATGTTTGTGGAAAGCATTCAAGGCTTTGGAGAATCTCTCTCAAATTTCAATTTGATAAGATTAAACAGTGTATGTTTAAAATCCTGTCATGTTAGAGTTGTAAATCACATCTTAGTAGGTGTATCTCCTTGCCCAACGTTTCTTTGTGTTTTATAATAGTGCTGATTTTGAAATGATAGCTACCTTGCTGGCATGCATTTATCTAAGGAGAATACTGAAACGTTTTGGGAATTGGTCTGTGCAGGAGGAAGAGCCTTCCTTGCTGCTTCTGAGTAGGACATGTTTATCTATAAAATGCTACTAATTTAAAGGAATTAGCATGACATAATGCAGTGGGTTTCATTAACGTGACCATTTGTGAATGGGCAAGTGGTTTCCAATAGAGCTGGACAGAGCTGCTGGGAGCGCTCCTGTGTCAGCACAGCCTGCGGGAGGGGTGTCCCGAGGCTGCACCTCCGCCGGCCTCCGTGGCAGAAATACCAACTGCAGCCCCTTGCTACGAGGTGTAACTGGCCTGCGTGCGTCAGGGCTGTGCGTGTCCCTGCTGAGCTCTAGCTTGCCTGCTGCAGGAATTTGTGTTTTAAGATATGTCAAAGTAGGTTTAATTTTTGATTGAATGTTAGATCTTTGTTGGTTTGTGATTAAATTGCTAACTTGGAATAGAGGAAGAAACTTACAAACAATTCCCAGAATTCCACAGCCAGTTTTGAAATGTAGTCACACTAAAAATTAATTATAACTGTAAGTACCCTGTATGCCCAAAGGCCCTGTGTCAATTTTGTGGTTTTATAATCCTGTTTCTTTAATTTTGAAAGTCTCCTGCATGACTGCCAACTTTAGAGAGTAAACAGGGAAAAACATGTATCTGCATTTCATTTTAAAGCTGTCTGAAGTGCTACTAGTTGAAATCAATGTTGAGTAATAGCTGGGCTTGAATTCTGCTTTTGGAAGGTGCTTTATCCTGTTAATAGAAGCTCCTTAGACCTTAGGGTTGTAAGTTAACTAGAAAAATCTGACATTCAACATAAAGAGAGAATTCATGTGATAACAGCTTTCACTGGAACTTCAGTGGAAATATCTATTGATTGTTGTAGTTATAGCTCTGTAGTATAGCGGTTTGGGGCAAAGGACTGGAATAGTGAGTTAGCATTATCAAAGAGATTAGTAATCCCCTCTGTTTAATGAGGAAAATACCATTAGACCACAGTTTTTTTGGACAGCTTTAACAATCTGACACCCCCTTAGGAATGCACCAATGCATAAAAAATGTTTCGTTGGTCTGGTGCTGAGCTGCATTACGAGGTGCTTCATTCATCAATGATGATGTCTTGCCAAGGGAAAGGTATTGCGATATTATTTTTTGAAAATAGCAGCTCAGCTGTGAGTAGTGACTTTCCAAAGTATTTTCACTTCCTCTCGTAATTTTTATCTACATTACTCTGCTCAGTTTCTGCTTTTTTGTTGGATGAAATGATCACATATGTATTGGCAAGGCTTTGTGAGGGAGGCTACTGCAGCATTGAGAATTAAATTTTTAGTTTACCCAGAGAACTTGTACAAGTGAAAAGGAAAAAAAATGTGTAACTTAGATTTTCAGTGTCAGATTTAGAGAAACTAGAGGAGAAACTGTCATTCAGACTATGCTGGCTTTTTGTTTTCAAAAAGTTGTTGAAAGTTCCTGGAAATTCACATTACTGAAAAGTGAATAGTAGAAGTGGAAGCAGTTTTCAGGAAGCAGCACCTGCTGTTGCATCAGCTTTCTATTGTCACTTCAGATAAAGATTGCAGTCAGCATTTCTGTCAGAGATACTTAAAATAACTGTGTACTGTGAAACACTAGGAGCTTCTTAGAGAATATAGGTACAGTCATCCTTTCTTTCCCAGGATGTTTTTACCATTTGCGTAGCATTTGCAAAATTATATTTGTTCTCTCATACTGAACTGATCCTGTATAAAATAAAACAGTGTGTGAAATCAGTAGATTTGGTAGACAGTCTTTGTGCTTCAGGTGGCCACGTGCATCTATACGGTGCTCTGTATTGCTCTTTCTGCCTGGATTTAAAAGCTCACCTGATCTTGATCACTGCAAAGCAGCCCTCCTCTTCTCTCAGTGTTTTTTCTACTTGTTAGGATATCATAGTTCAACTTCAGGATTCAATTTTGTAGTAAAGAGTAGTAGTCTTTTGAATATCAGCACTGCCCTCTTTCCTTGGTTAATGTATTTGACTTGTTAATCATTCCAGCAGAGCAGAATGGCTGTCTGCACTCCCAAAGCTTGTCATTACCATTGCAGTTGGTATGTCAGCTTCCTTCAGCAACCGTATTTCCAAAAGATGGAAAGATTTTGGAACATCTCAGCTTAAAATGCTCTAATGGCATATGAGTTCTGGTGCAGATATCTGGCCAATACCTTGGTGATCATGATAAAGACCAAAACATAGCTTAGTTGTGCCTAGAAGTTAAAACTTGGAAGTAAATAAAAAAAGATGTAGAACATGAACTGACATGAGACTGGCTTTAAAGTTCCAAAGCTTTTTGGGTAGTCTAGGAGCTTTAAATATTTGGTATTTATTTGCTCTGTTGAAGCTTTAATAAATGCAGCCGTAGTATAGTCCTAAGGGCTTTGTTGAAAGAGTCGTGATTTAAAGAATCAAGGTAAGAGAAAGAAAGCTCAGACCTGATGCTGGTGGTAGACTCATTGAAGAAGAAGCAAGTTTTGTAACCAGCTGCAGGGACAGATAGTGCTGTTTTGTCCTCCGGTTCATAACTTTTGTTTTTCTGTCTCTTGCTGAGACTGTGTGGGAAAGATACTAGCTTTGCTACTATTTGCCTTCAAAGAACTGAAGCCTCCATCTTTGCACCCATGATATCCAACAGCAGATAGTCTTTGCTTCTTGTCTCTCTTAGATTTTAACTGGTGCCCTATGTAGGAAGAAATGAAATAAAATTAATTGTTGCTACTAAATCTCACCCCAGTCTATAGGCCAGATGGTTATTGTGTCAATGCAGCTACCTCCTCACACCTAGCATTGCCACCATAGTGTTTTGAGGCTTCTCATCACTCTCCTTTGAGCATGGTGGCAGCAGAAACCTTTTCTGCCCTGTCTTTGCTTGTAAAAGTAGCGGGGAGTTCTGGGGTATGTGGAAGCTGAGGCAGCAGCATGGGTCTTGCTTCTGGTAATGTTCCGTTTTTGGGGAGGTTTGTCAGGAAGCTCAGGCAGGGACATGAATCCCAAAGAGGGCTCTGTGGTTGCACAGTGCCTCAGAAGCAGTGTTGGAAATACATGGAATATATGGAATAATAAAGAAATAACTGTGAGGATCTCTGCTTTCATGTAAATTGTCTGCTTAGCCTTCCTAGTTCTAAAAAGCAAACTGACAAAACAAAAATAACCTAAACTGTCGGGTTCGTTATCAACCCGTGGTGGTTGTCCGTGGTTATAGAGGGAATACTGAGGCCATCCACCTCAGGGTCAAGAAGCACTTACACCTATGGGATGATATGCCAAATGACGTTTATTGAAATACGCTGCTGGTTCTTATAACTTCTGTCCAGGTGGAAGCTGTCTTATGTACCAATTAGGCTCCAGATATCACTTTTTGCCCTAATATGGTTAAACCCTTGCCCATTCTGTGACACCGCGAGATCTTCCGTCCGCCATTCCTTATCTCTGTTTCTGTCACGTGCAGCAGGTCTCGTTAACAGTACGGCTGCAACCCCCACACTAAACAACAACAAAAAGCAGACCCGACACTCTGGAAGAAGTGAGAAGTAAATAATCTTTGCTGATGAGACCTTGTAAAGCCTTTAGAAATAAAACATGTAGTTTCATGCTATTTGTTATGACATTTCATTCTTTCTGTGTTTGATAGTGAAGATGTTCCTGAAGCTGCTGGGGGAAGCTGCTGGGGAAGTCCTGGTCAAGCATGACATCCTTGAGTTGTGCTACCCAGTGGCAGTGCAACAGGTTTGACTTGAGTGGAAACTGCTCTTAGCTCGAGAAGCCAAATCATGGCACAAGCACTTCAAGGTTTAATCGGGGAAAGGAAGTTAAGGCTGAGGCAGAGCAGACGGGTATGCTGGAACAGTAATAATAGTGCATATGCAAAGACCTGCCTAGTTCTGAGGAGCAGCTCCTGGATAAGGTTATTCTAACTGTGCATACTCAGGTAAACATTAGGTAAACAGTATGTAATGAGCAAGGGCAATATTTGAAAAGGACAATTGACAAAGTTGGGTTGTATGGGAAAGGCATAGCCAGCAGAGGGTGGCAGTGGCACACACAGGACCACTTGCAGACCCAAGTTTGGGCTGCAAAAGCCTCACACAGAGAGCAGTGGTTCCGGGTCTGCAGGCTTCAATGCTAGAACCTGTTTGAACTCACTGTTGATATCAGATTAAGAGACAAAATTGGAATCTATAAAATTGAGGACTTACATTCATTACTTTCATGCCTGTTTATAAGCAATTTTGGAGAACTGTACTCAAATCTCCATTTTGATTGCCTTTTTTTTTTTAGTCTTCAATAAACTTAAATCTGTAATATGTATGGGATTCAGAATAGATATTTTATAATATATGTGAATAAATGGGAAAAGAAGAAATGTAGAAGAAAATAAATAGAAAAAGGAAGAATACAGAATTTCCTCTTGAAATGGTGTTTTCAAGCCTTTGAACTTGGGAGTAAGTTAAGAATATATAAATTCTTTGAATTCTATTTTAATAGGGTCTTTTTGTAAATATTCACTGACTTGACCGTGCTGTCAGTGAAACCTGCTTTGGAATGAGTCTTCTGCCTTTGAGTAATTAAAGCTCTGTATTTGTCTTCTGTCTTTTCCCCTCTGGTCATTTATGCAAATAAAGAGCCTGGAAGATGGAATGATTTGGTGGTTTTGGAAAATGTTGATTATAGGAGGAGGATCCAGTAATTCCCTCTAACAGAAAACTTTGTGGTAGTGGTTAACTATCTTCTTGCTCATTTAGCTGAATAGCTAGGAAAGATATAACCAGAAGGTGTAAAGATCTGAATCTTTATCTTTCTTTGTCGATATTTCAGGCTACTTACTAACTTTGCCAATATTCATGTTTTTGCATGGTTTTCTTAGATTCTTACAGATCAGCTTCTTTGCTTTAGCAAAGGGGTGCAGGGAGGAAGGAAATAAATGAAATGGACAACTTTGTCTGAAAATGAAAGCCATTTTGAGTTGCTAACCCTGCATATTTGTCCCATTACTGGGATTTCTGAAAAACGCTGAAATTTCTTGGGGAAAAAAATAGGTTAAAATTTGAGATTCACATGCTGGAGCACGTATTTTGTGTACATGCATGAACTTATGTAAGTTCAAGATGTTTTACACAAAACTTAAATATTTAGGAAGGCCGAATTAGCAATGTACAAGGAATCATCTTCTAAAAATGTAATTTTAAGAGGGATAGTGACTTCTCTGTGTTGGCATATTTACAAGCGCTAGTAACTGAAGCTGACTTTTAAACTGAAGGAATCCAACTGGAGTTGGAACTGATTTGGAATTGAAAGAACTGATGTTTCCATATCTTTCTAGTTTAAGCAAAAGGTTTATAGTGATATTGGATAAATGTGACATTATGGTAATTTCATTCCACTGGGGTGTAAATAAATGCAAAGATGTGGGGATTTAAATTTGCTTCTGTATCTTAGGAAAACATTTAGGAAAGATTTGCAAGAGTGCTAAAGGCAAAAAATTTAAAATATGATTGCTCTATAGACTTGTGTGGTGCATAGAGCAACAGTCCTGTATTTTGGATGGAATAATATGCAGAGCAAAATGCTGTGCTAAAACTATTTTCTCTAATGTCCTATTCCTCATCATTATTTTTCTTGTGAAATAATAGGAAGAAAAGGCATGGTAAATACTCGTTACAAAGTGAAAGCTTTTGAGACATCTGTTTTAAACCCTTTAAAGTGCCAGTACTAGTTGGCAATTTAAGAGAAATTCAGTACATCTTTTCTATAAGAACTTCTGGGATCTGCATAATGGGGATGTCTTGTCTCCCACAGCAGCAATTAGCACAGTCTCAGGGAGAGGTTAAAATGTACAACATCAGTTGACTGGTTCCTCCTTGCTTTGAGCAATAAAAGTTGGCAGACTTGCCTAATAGTTATGTGCATATCAAAATGCTAGATAGCAACGGATGAACCATTCACTTTTGAACCTAGTTTGTATTTAGTCCATATGGCATTTTCACAGTGTAAGAGTGTTGTGTGAAAACACTCTTCTGGTCGGTTGGCTTTTTACTTTATTTCTGTTTTGTTTTTCCTCCTTCTTTTGCCAGATTCATCTGTCATTCAAGCTCTCCTGAACTAAACCAGATTTCCCTATAAAGTTTTCAGAGAGCAGCTGGACCATAGGTTTCTGTGTCGTGTGTCTAAATATTTTAATGATGTGAAGCACACTAGAGGTTGTTCTTACAACCGACAGAATGATTGTGCTCAATGTTTATGTTCCAGGAATCAGAAAAAAATGTGGATTCTGATGATTGTTTATAATATTTCAAAACAACACATGCTCAAACTTTATTTTCTTTTAATCTATTAACTTGCAATTTTTCTCATATAAAATTTTGCCTAACATAGTGTGTATTTTCAAAATCTTGGAAAAAACGGCATGCGCATACAAACTTAAATAATTGAGAGTATTAGGAAATTTTGGTGATGGACTGATTTATTCAAGAAGCAAAGGCTGATGTCTGATTTGTTCAGATTTCGTTTTACTACTCCAGAATTGATGCACTTGCATTTTTAGGCCAATTTTTCGTTTGAAATGTGCCTGAGACACACAGTCTTTGTTCTACCAAGGCTCTGTATTGCCATGCCTGCTAGATGGCCCTGTATCAGGGCATCTGTAGTTAGTGGTGAGGCCTGTAGTTAGTGATGTCCCCAAGGGGTTGGTCCCTGATCCAGTCCTGTTCAATTTGTTGATCCACGACCTGGATGAAGGCACAGAGTGCTCCCTCAGCAAGTTTGCAGATGATACGAAGCTGGGAGGAGCAGCTGACACCCCAGAGGGCTGCGCTGCCATCCAGAGGGACCTGGACAGACTGGACAACTGGGCGGTGAGAAACCTCCTGAAATTCAACAAGGCCAAGTGCATGGTCCTGCCTCCAGAGAGGAATAACCCCAGACACCAGTACAGGCTAGGGACCGACCTGCTGGAGAGCAGCTCTGCAGAGGGAGACCTGGGCGTCATGGTGGACGACAGGTTGACCATGAGGCAGCAGGGTGCCCTTGTGGCCAAGAAGGCCAATGGGGTCCTGGGGTGCATTAAGAGGAGCATCTCCAGCAGGTCGAGGGAGGTGATCTTACCCCTCTACTCAGCCCTGGTGAGGCCACATCTGGAGTACTGTGTCCAGTTCTGGGCCCCACAGTACAAGAGGGATGTGGAGCTGCTGGAGAGAGTCCAGTGCAGGGCCACGAGGATGATCAGGGGCCTGGAACATCTGCCCTATGAGGAGAGGCTGAGGAAGCTGGGCCTGTTCAGCCTGGAGAAGAGAAGGCTGAGAGGGGACCTCATCAGTATATCTAAATGCTTCAAAGGAGGCAGTGAAGAGGATGGGGCCGGACTCTTTTCAGCGGTAGCCACTGATAGGACAAGAGGAAACAGCCCCAGACTGAAACACCAAAATTTCCACAGGAATTTAAGGAAAAATTTCTTAACAAGGAAGGTGACAGAGCACTGGAACAAGTTGCCCAGAGAGGTTGTGGATCTCCTCTCTGGAGATCTTCAAAACCTGCTTGGACGCAATCCTGTGCCACATGTTCTAGGTGGCCCTGCGTGTGCAGGAAGGTTGGATTAGATGATCTCTAGAGGTCTCATCCAATCTTAATGGTTCAATGAATCTATGATCTTTTTGAAAACACTGGAGAAGAGCACGTCTGCTTGCAAGCAGGTTTTCTCAGTGTCTCCTGGAACTACAACTCCTGGAACTGCAGCTGGTATTTGCATTTTACCTGTGTGGGGCAGTTCCCCTCTTGCTTTGCGTCCATGTCTTGATGTCTGGTGTGATGCCCTGTGTCTCTGCTCCTCCACTTGTTGTGGAAGAAGCCAAGGTGTTACTGATTTTGCACCACACTGCAGGGTGGAGAGCAGTAGTTGCTTCCACATTTATGAAGTTGCCATCTGTCAGGTGATTGTAACTACATGCTTTTAGCCTTTGCCTGTTATTTAGGAAACTAAAGCCTTTATATTTCTATGAAGAGAGTTTTACAGTTGGCTTCTGGATTTTTGTGAGTCACTAATCCTTCAACCTCCAGAGCTGCTACCCTTTCCTGTGCTAAAAAAGCTAGTTGAAAAAATGTTTTATTTTACTGTAATTTCAAAGACTGTCTGAAGTAATGATGAAAAAAAATTGGTGAGAGTAGCTGAGAACAATAAGGGTTCATTAGAGTAAAATTTAGCAGTATGATCTTTTTAAAAGCAGAAGAATTTTCTCAAATAGAAGTTTAGAGCTTTTTAAAGCAATGAATAAATTCTCATTTTATATTGATTGTTTGCTTCTCTCCTTTCCTGAATGCTCTGTGGTTCCAGATTGTGGGTATTTTTCTCCCCAGGTTGAGAACGTATCGCCAAGTCAATGCCAATTTCCTTCACCTTGAATTTTTCAAACTGTTCCTGAATCCAGAACATTAATAGGATTTCCTGGAATGTACAGAATATTCCATCAAACAACTCTTAAAGAGCATTACCTTGGTTTTTCTGAGCCAAGATGTTCTTTCATCTTTGCTGCGTTCATGACTATTACCAAAAAAAATCTGAGGCACTTTATTTCCCATCATGAAAGCGCTCCCCATTTTGTTGTGGGAACAAAGCTGCAGGAGGAGCCTCCATGCATTCTGAGGACTCTTGAGGCGAAATGCCTCTGTGCCTGGAAGAGGGAGACATCTTTAAGGTCCTTCCCTTTTCTGCCTCAGAGACAGTTTCAGCTGATACTAGAGCAAGCTAGAGAAAATGGAAAAGAAGATGGGGTGTTTGAATAACAAGCTTGTCATTCCTGATCCCCGAAGCACGTGGGATTGTTTATTATCTTGAATACTGTCCCGACAGCTGTAGTTGAAGGACATCAGTGGGAAAATGAAAGAAAACTTTCCCTACAGGGAAAGCTTCTTAGCTTCGTGTTGTGGGCTGCAGCATTTCTGGAAAGATGTGTGTTTCAAAACAACCAACAGAAGTGAGGGCTGCCTTGTGCAGGTCAGGGATTGCAAGCTGTAGAGTGGCATTGGCTTTTCTCTGGCTAAAAATCAATAGGGAGCAGCGTTGGCTTCTGCCAAGATTTCCACAGGTGTGTTTTAGGCGCATGGGGTCTTTGTGTTAACACTTTTTGTTACTGGAATCCTTAATGCTCGTTAGTGCGGTCACTTTTGCTTACGTACAGACATCTCATTTACCATACTTTCAGGTCATTTTTATTCTTTCATGTAAGATCTTAATATTCAGAAAATGTTTGTTCCCTTTCTTTTTCATTCCCTCCCACAAAAATGGACTTGTAAGAGATTGCAGAAGCAAAAGAATTGGTGATGAATAATAGATTCTTCTTTCCCCAGTCTGTCTGGTGTCTACATAGAGCAAGCACATCAGTACCTAGAGGACAAGAATTTGTTTTGCTTCCTGATGCTGTAGCCTTTTTTCACTGAGCCTTGGGGAATGTGGGCAGCTTGTGCATTCTGATGCTAGAGCACTTGCTCTGTCAGCAGGCCTGGGTTATGGCCTGGTTTGAGCTGACCTTTGATAGATGAGGCTTGGAGCTGCCCTGCTCATCTGGTTAAGCAGATGTGCTCCCGGGAAGCCTGGGCACACTATTGTGGGCTGCAATGTTAATTGTCTGTGCCAGGCCTTGAAAGGGTGAGGACAAATGCTTCTGTCAACAGCTTAATTTATTCTTAAATCTTTGCAATTCTGGTGTACATTGTTGGCGTAAGCACTGGCCAGAAACAACATGGCCAGTAATAATACATTTATATTCAATATTTTGTGGTAGTTGTGATCTTTTCACTCACTAATTTGTCAGACATTCTCTGTTCCAGCTGACATTTGTATTGTCTTTTTTCTGCAGCTGTAGTGATGCTGGCAGCAGGTTTTCAAGTTTTCCCTCCTGCTAACTGCCTTTGGTTGAAGATTACAATGATCCAAGCTGCTTTTGTGTTGGGTGCAGTTTAAATGCCAGTCATTCCAGTTCGTTTTTATTCTCTTTGTGCTTTTCTGATTTATGTGAAATATGTTTTATAATACGTGTTAATTTGTCTTTGTAAGACTGAAGGCTTTCATTGTTTTCTTTAATAGCTAAAGCTATGAATCAATTCAGTTTCTATTTTGGAAGGATCATTTAGGTTTTCTAAAACAATAAAACTGCACATTTTAACTTATTTCCCTTTTCTTCAGAATGGTTCTACTGAGAGATGTAATCCTTACATAAAAACCTGTCAACATGGTGTATTTCAACTAAAGCTGATCAAGAAATAGCATTTATGTACTACTGCATGGCCCAGAAAAGTGTTTCCTTCAATTTTAGTAAAAGTTTAAGAAGTTTTTTTCAGTTCCCTGATCTGTCACAGATTTGCTTTTTGGCATTGGATAAATCACTTCATCTGTCCTTTTTTGTTTCTTAGTGAAAAATGGACTAACAGACCAAGAGAAATACATAGTACATCGTGAACTGCTCTGAGCTTGTAATAGTAGGGNAGATTTGCTCGTTGGCATTGGATAAATCACTTCATGGACTAACAGACCAAGAGAAATACATAGTACATCGTGAACTGCTCTGAGCTTGTAATAGTAGGGGCTATATGAGTATTTATGTAGAAACCACAGGTTTAACTGCCAAATACGAGTTTACAGCCTTGAAAATCTGAACATGAAGATGCGTAGATACTCATTTAATTGCCCGTACGTAAACAAAGGAAACTGGAGATAGTGAGAATGAGGAAAAATACAGCCCCTGATGTGGCAGGAACAGTGGCTCCAGCAGCCGCTGGAGCTGAGAACGTGTTTGCTGGTGTGAGCTGAGGTGAGGACCTGCCTTTGCCCCCATCTGCACAAACTGCTGCTATTCTGTTGCATGTTGGCCGCCTCTGTTATCCGTGCTCATGCTATAGGAAACTTCTGTTTGAAGGGAAAAAATGAGATAATCCTTGCCCTCCCTTTCTCCTTACAAGCAAACTGCAAACCATGATGTTTTTACTACCGACACATCAAATAAGTAGCACAGATTCCTGCTGTTACTTCCATCTCCTTATCTTCTATAGTTGAATGCACGGATGTACTATAGTTTAATGCACGTATGCTTAATTTGTTCAAAAGAATTCTTCTGTGTATTCCGCACCTGTGTTTGTAAATTGAAAAGAAATGATCAAAACTGAAAATGATGCAAGGGTATCACCTAGAGAGATATTATACCTATTCTTGCTTGAGTCGAAAGAAATATTTCAGATATAGCAATTACAGCAGTGGTTCCACTTAGCAATTGCTTATTTTTGTTCCTTTGTTGAAAAAGGCCTGCTATAGTTGCTTTTAGTGTATTTGCTGGGAATGTATAGCTTGTCCAAAAGGTCAGAAAGTCTTGGTAGGATGTGGTAAAAAGTTGTCAGACTTACAGTGGGAAAAGAGACAAGATGTTGATTTGCCAGCATGGTGTGTTCATGTCTTGCTCTATGTCCTCCCTGTGTGACTTAGTCTTTGTGGCTTTAACCAGACCAGGGCCTTTTAGTAGAGCTGCTCTTAATCAAAAATTGTTCAGCTTCATTTAGCAAGTAGCGTAAGAGCTAAGCACACCTGCCAGTGAACCTGTGATAGACAACACCTTTGCAGTTTTGCAAACACCTTTGCAGAATGCTTTTAAGGTAGGGTGCATTGCTACAGCCAAGAGAAGATTTCTTTCCTGTGAATACATAGAATAATAGAATCATAGAATGCCTAAGGTTGGAAGGGACCTCTAGTGGTCATCTAGTCAACCCCCGTGCACGCGCAGGGCCACTTAAGAGACGTGTGCTGTTGGAATCAGTCTGATGAACATATGACAAGTTTAGACTCTTATTTTTCTGCCTTCAGACAGCTTTGAAGAAAATCATTTAATTTAACACGATACTTTATACTGAAGTAAATTGTTTTCCTTTAGCCATTTTTTATTGCTTATTAAAAGGCAATCTATTTAAAAACTTGAAATGTGCTTCATCTTCATCAGTAAAGCTTTCTACTATAACCCTGCCAGCATCATTAAGCACCATTAAAATCTTTCTAGTTAGAATAAGTGTTCAGAACAACTGAAAATGGATGCAGTAGAGATTTTGGTTAGCGCATCAGGCAAACCAGCCTGTTGTCATGTTCCGGGTTGTGACTGATGCCTTTTCAAAGGTTTTTATATAGATGTCGGGAAAGTACTTGTGCTATTAAATAAAAGCCTGCACCAGAGCTGTTCCTTGTAGGACTATAATTTATACTCACAAGCACCAGGGAAGTTGCCTGCCAGATTCCCTTGTATCTGTTACCATTCCTGATGATTTGAAGGGGAAGAGCTCACTGATTGTGCCTGGGCTGATGGCAGCAGAGTACAAAGCTGCTGTACTACTGCTTCCAGTTCCTCCTCCTTGCTCCTGTCTTGTAAATGCACAAGCTGCTGCTTCCAAGCCCTGCAGCAGCTAGAGCTAAATTGGGTGTATTGGGAACTTGGTATGGGAAATAGGGAAAATGGTGTAGGATCCTTCAAGTGGTGGAGAAGGGTATGCTCAGTATGGGTCAGTGCAAGGCAGGAATGCATTACAGACAGCTGTGAAACTGAACTCGAAGCAGGCTGTATGGTTGTATGGTACCATAGGTATTGGCAGAGAGTATGTACAATGTGGAGTTAAGTCACTTAGCTCCTGCTACAGTTTATTTTGAAAGCTTTTTTATTAGGTGCCTCTCCAGTATTTCTTCTCAGCTGGAAACTGTGCGTCTGCTGAGTTAGTTCTCCCTTTTGTGGGCTGTGAAAAATTTAACTTTGCTCCCTTTCTGTTACCAATACACTGTTTTTTTTTTTTTTTTTTTTTTTNTGGAATACTTGCTTACAGGCCCTACAAATTCATAGTGCTGAACTTAACTGTATGAGCATTTAAGTTATGCAGCGTGAACTCTATCAGTAGTGGAAAATAATCAGAGAAACTGATTTTTATTTCTGTACCAGTGGGGTTTCTGATTATTGTTCTGTGCTTTTAGCAATCTCATGAGTCTAATAAACTCTTGTTCAGGTGTGGTAAGAACTGCTGGAGGTTCTTTTGTTTTGCTTAGATAGGCTGAGCAAAATCCTGGGGAAAAAAAAAGCACTTTGCCAGACTGTGAAAAATGAGCAAGATGGCATCAGAGGGTATTTGATTTGGGGATTTAGCTGCTGGATGCTCCTATTACACTTTATTAGGCTGATTTACAGGCATTTGCCAATTAGCGTATCTTGGTGCATACCTGCATACCTTTTCACTCTGTGTGCAGCTACTTTTCTTTTTTCTTAAAGCATTTTATTTGTATCTTTTGCATACTTTAAAGCTTCTTAGCAGAAGAATAATTACAATTCTTAAGACTTGTCTCCCACAAACAACTTCATCTGTGTAACCTCTAGCACCTTGAATAGCTTTCTTGTAATGAAGGTGTTAGCTGAGAGTAAACAGTTCTCATCTGCTTCATCTTCATCTAAAGAATGGTAAAATGTGTACAAAATCTTTTTCCTATATGAATTTTACATAAGTTAACTGTTCCCTGTGTCCCAGTAATGACCCCTGAGGTCTGAGATTATTCCAGAATGTCAGTGATTACTATAGCAAATTAGTGAAAGCACGGAGAATAAAAACAATATAGAGCTACTGATTAACCAGGTCACTAGTGCAGACTTTACACGTTCTCCATCATACAGGTATGTTATGTTTTTGTAGGTTAGACGGGTTCCAGGTTCCAGTGGTCACCTCCATAAAACAGAAGATGGGGACTGGGAATGGAGTGATGATGAAATGGATGAAAAGAGCGAGGAAGGCAAAGCTGCTTTTTCTCAGGAAAAGGTAACTTCTGTTTGTGCTGAGATGTGAACAAGATATTCTGTCTTAATTGTTAGTACTTCTGAATCATCAGTCTGTGACACCCATATCTTAATACTTCTTTTTTTTTTTTTTCCAGTCACGAAGAGTGAAAGAAGAGGAGAACATAGAGGTAAACAGTTCTTTATTGATGTTTTGTTTTCAAGTGTTTATGTAAGGAGGAGTTCTGGTTTAATTTTTATTTTTAAAGATGTGAATTATGTTGAAAGTATTTTTGTTTTGGTCATAAAGCCTTGTACGGCAAGTACGTGTGGGGATTGTTGGGCCTGCAGCAATTAACTAGAGCACACATTGGATAAAATGGATAGAAAAATCAAAATGTTATATTCCTGCCTAAGAGAATTGGTTAAGATAAGGTGATTTGGCTATTTTTAATGAATCTTCCTGGCTCTAGCATGCTAATTGCTCTTTCTCTGTCTGTTTTGGAGTAGCCAAATAATTTTTCATTGTTATGATGTGTATCGTGACTTGTAGTTGGTAATTAAAATGCTGCATGTCAAATCTAATAAAATAGTTCAATATGGTGGCATAGTAGATTATTTCATAGAATTGAATAGAATTTCATGTTGAATTTGATGGGCTTACGCTGACAGACTAGGTGCTATAATTAATGACTTAATGAGGTTACCAATTTACAGCCAAGTTGCTCTTATTTTGAGAAGCTCACCAGGTGGTGGCCCTTGACATTTCACCCGCAATTTTAGATTTTCTGATTTCCTCTGGTATCGTACAACTTTTAGAAAGATGAACAATTCCTGCTGATTTGATGGTGTGGGTTCCGATGATGACCCAAATTTTCAGTTGCCAGCGCTAGCTTGCGTAGTGGTTCTAGTGGAGGTTGCATTCTATGTCTGAGGTGTTGTGTGGCTTCTGCACTGCTCCTCATGATTCTCTTGTTTTCAAACAACTTGCAGATTTCCATATTTTGGAATTTACTCTGGGCTTCAAATCCACATCTAACTGTGAAACTGATTTCAAGTACCTGAATCTGTAGAAGTTAAGGACATTCATAATTGCGTAGATGAAGTGGCTTGGTTGTAGTTTTCTCTCCAGGAGACTTGCTAGAGTTCACAAGTATACAGATTGTCTTTGTTCATGTGTGATTTGTGAAACTCCCTGGGAAACACTGTTCTTGGCTGTAGCAGTCAGAATAGCTTGTGTAAATTAATGCGCTGAAGAAAATGAAGGGAAATTCCACCTCTGCATGCTAGTATGCTTAAGCCAGGTGTTCTTAAGGAAAGTCTCTTTGAGCTTTGTGGCTTGCTGAAGGAGTGTCTTTATCCACCTGTGTGTCTGGTGTTTGAGGGAGGAGTCACTTGAGCAGCATTACAGCCTGCAAGTCTGAGAGCTTGATTTCACTGAGAGGTTTTTCATGCCTGTTCATTATATTACTTGGGCAAAATGGGTGACTGTGTGTTTATGTTTTTTTTAAAAAACTCTAAATATGCAAGTCTTGGAAATGTTTTCCTGTGATGACAGGCACAGAAGTGGCCTGTCTAGTCCTGATTCTGTTCTCTGAAGTATAGTTTCTAATGAAGACTGAAGATTTCAACTAACCACAGTCTTTATATGTCTTACAAATTCAGAATTCTGTATTTTGTCAATCGTTTTGTACATGTTACTCTTTGGTTATGAATTAACTGTTTAATTAATAAATGAGAAAGAAATCTTCATTCTTCTTTGTCTTCTATTATTATTATTTTTTTATTCCTAATTGTTGCAGGAGGTGCCTTGGAATTGAGACTAAGAAAATTTTTGCAACCTGTGTGTGTTGTTCTTTGGGCTGTGTACTGTCGCACACAAAAATACTAGATTTGTTGAATATGCAAAAATATAAATAGTAATTTACATCAGTGGAAGGAAATGATTTGAGCTAGAGAAAATCCATTTCATTTTTAGTGATCAAGTAATGTTCCAATATTCATTAATTGGTGTTTAAAATCTAGATGCATGCTGATTCTTGATACACTACTAGTTCTTAGCAACTGAGCAAACACAAGACTTTATTTAAAACTGAAACTGCATCGTACAAAATTAATGTTATTAGTTTGGTGCTCTCACTGTACACTGTATTACTATTACTTAGTAGTTTATCAGAGTTTGATAAAAGGTGGATCTAACATCCAGTATTTTAATGTAAGCTTTTTCATTTGTGTCTCTGAAATATGGCAACTTTAATGGTATCACCTGTATTTTAGACTGCATTACTGCAACTGTTTAAAAGGTTTTTGAGAGTGATGCTGACTTCACATTGTTAGCATGGCAGATAATTCAGGATTTTTTTCCCTTTGACCTCCTTTATAACACCTTTTTTTTTTTTTTTCTTCTTTGATAGTCTCAGCCTGCTGTTAGTGACGAATACAGTGAAGTTCCATGTGCAGTGAATCTTGTTTTAAGATTACGGTAAGAGGTTCTGCAATTTATTTTAGTGTTCATTTTTAGTTTATTATTCCTGATCTGCGTTATTTTCGTAATATTACTATAAAGTGTTAACTTTACTCTCCCAGTATGACCAGTATGAATAATATTTCTTTTACTAATCACTATCTTTTAATTGCTTACTGAAATAGAGTAAATGAAAAGCAGAATATGAACGTGACTTTGGGCTAAATGTACCCTTCATTAAGTATTTTCTTTCTTCTTTATTTTTTCTTTCCTTGCAATGAAGGATCACAGGGTGAGATTTTTAATGGGTTTCTTTCACACTTCAGCAGTCGTCAGCCTCTGTCAGAAGTAAACCATAGCTGTATTACAAGTTGCTTACTCAAAACATATTTCATTGGCAAGTTTGATCAGCCACTGTGGAGAAATGACAGATACTTTACAAAAAGGATACAAATATGTCATCTGACTTTAGTGTGTTTGGAGTTTAAACAAGTCAGTTTACCTTCCACTAAAATCCATTTATAAATAATGTTTGATGGTGGCACTCAATTATGCAGTTTAACTCTTGGGAAAAAAAGTTTTTCTTTTTTTTATGAGAAATTTGATAGCTTTCTATTGTTTTATAACATTTTTCTGAAGTTTAAAAAAAACCAAAAACTAAAACTTGCTTTAGGGCTTGTTTTCATCCTGTTTGTATTGACAAAAGATTTCAGTCCCTCAGAAATATGTCTATATGTCCCCAGAATATGTCTGTATTCTAGTTGTATTATGGGGAAAGGTTAAATGATATTTTTATATTTACTAACAAAAAGATTAAAAAACATGGAAACGGACAGCTGTTTACAGCATTATGACCAGTGAGTTAGGAACAAATAGCAGACTTATGCACAGCAAATGACTCTAAGATGGTAACATTAAAAATAATAGGAATCAGAAAAAAAAATACGTGCACAGAATGAGTGCTTGAGTGGATTCCAAAATCTATTAGCTTCCCTTTTCTTTGACTACTTCTGCAGTGACAGCTACAAGAAACTGCCTGTCCTGCCAAAGGTTGTTCATTGAAGGAAGCATATATATATTTTACTGTGAGGACTGAAAAGACTTTCAATTATTTGGAAGCTTTTAAGTTGTCCAGTTTATGTAACTGACCAATTACATCATCAATACTCTTTTTAATTTTCATTTATCAAACTGACCATCTTGATATATCCATGTAGAAGCACAAGTGAGATGCCTGGGCAGGTTTAAATTATGATAAAAGGTGTGGGGTTAGTTTCTAGCCACTTAATTGCAGTGATGGCATATCTGAAGGGATAGCATCCTGCAAATACAGTGAAATGCTAGGGATTATACTTTCAATTCTTTGCAGCTCTTAAATTGCGAGTGAAGGAAGAAAGTTCTATTTACATTATCAACCTTTGCTCCTGTTATGAATCCTCCTAGTTTTCAGATGAAAAAATTTCTTCTATCACCTGAAGCAAGTCCACTGTAACTAAATTCATGAGGCTGCAGGTGTGATGGTTCAAATAGTTTTTCTGGTTATGCTAGTTAAAATTAATGCTTGAATGTCTTGTTGTGTATAAAATTAACAGGAGTCTTATTTGGGAAAAGGGCATATCATAAATCAATAACTTTTAGGAAGTTTTCAGTTGCTTCCATTATCAGTTTACTTGTGAAAACATGTCTCAAAATCATTGACCTGTCAATATTTGATGAAGTACCTATCAGAAAAACTTTGTGAAAGGTTTTTCATCTTTGATCTTGCGATAGGCGTGTCCATAGTGGTCCTGGCTTGTCTGCAAAAGGTTGCACCTGGGAGTTAGAGGACTCCTGGATTTTGCTTTTGTGAATTGTGCCTTGTGTGACTGTGAGGAAATCCAGGGTCAGGGTTCTTCCTCCGATCTCCTGAAGATTCCTGCTGCGACTTGGGCACTCTACTGAATGCCAGATGTTCCAGTGAGGAAGTACTCACAGGATGGTACTGCACCAGCTGGTGTGTGTCACAAGATGCTGTTTTAGGAAGATGGTAGTGTTTAGAATGTTAAAATATTAGTGTTTGAGCTATTGCTTTAGTCTGTTTTGTTCTAATTCATCTACCTTTTTGTAACCTGAAGAGCAAATGTGTAAGATTCTCCCAAAAATTCTTAAAAATAAATTTCCTATGTCATAGGATGTGTGCCTCGTGGCTCTCAATCACTAAAAGTCAGTCCCAGATTATAGAGAAACCCTCGTGTACAATTTGGGTGCTCACAAGTGTCCTTGTGCTCAGATTATTTTGAGTTGAATAATCTTACATTTATGGTAGCTTTGTATGGGGAGAGCGGCTCTGTGGTCCTTTGCTGTGATTAACTTTCCAGTGCTTGAAAAGTTTTACTTGGAAAGTAAAAATGCTGCCGGTTTTGGAATTTGTATTTAATGAAAACTGTAGATGACTTGCTTTTGTGCCAGCAGCATTCCCTTGGGATTGCAATGTAGTGAACAGCTAAAATGCTCAGAGGGATTTCTGCATTTATCCACCTCCACTTTAGACTTTAAACTGTTCTGTTGATGTCTTTGGTGTATTGATCAGTAAGTCATATAGCTAGCTGATGGAGACTTGAGCCCATCAGAGGATTTTTATGAGATTTGTTAAAATGAAGCATAAGTTGTGAACCATGTTATTATAGAGTAAGTTAGCTATAGTGTGAGGAGAGAAGCAAACAATTCCCTGCAGTGCCTTATCTAGTACTATATATAATCTTTTTTGAAGTACAGCTTGACATTTAGATAAACATTGTGAACATTGCATGCCAGTTTTGCAGGCTTAAAACTCAGTATTCATCCAAAACGTTGGAAGCTTTTTGTCCTAAAAGAACTCTCTGGAGGCAATTAAATTATACAAATGGTAGTGGCTTGATTACTTCAGAGTGCTCTGGCTTTAGGCGCTGGGAATTATCATTATTAAAGAAAAAAGAGGGAAAAAATGATGTAAATACAAGAGGAATGGGTTGTCCGTCTGGGGACGAGAAGGAAAGGGAAGCAGAGATGGCAATAGACGACGGGAAGGTCTCACCTCTGCACTGCCCCTCTCTGTGTCCCTGGAGGTGGTGGAGGCAGCAGTGTCTCCTGTCTCGCGTCTCGCATGCCCATGGCCTGTCCGTGTGGGGGCCGCCGGGGCGAGCGCTTGATGTGAGGCGCCGTTTCCCCAGGTCCTCGTGCAGGCAGGGCACGGAGCTTAGCGTGGAGAAACACCCGTAGTGCTTGCGGTGCTGCTGACTTTTCTCAGCAGGGGAACTACTCGAGGATCTGGAGTGGAAGCAGAGGCTGGAAAGTTTGAAGACTGGACAGAAATTTGGGACAGGCTAGAGCCTCGGAAGACATGTCTAAAGAAAAGGAGCCTTGGAAGCCATTTCTAGAGAAAAGAAAAGAACTTTAAGAACTGCTGCTCTGTCTGGGTCTTTTCCCTTCTTTTCAGATCATGTTATTAGAACAAAACAAAACAGCTCTTAGAAGATAATACTGTGGAAAAATAATACAAAACTGTTCCAAGAAAAGTTAATAGTGCATAATAAAAAAATAAAAAATGATCCTCTCAAATGAGGAATTTGGGCAGAAGGATCAATGTTTTTCAATATGGCTGTTACTGGATAGCCACGTCGTGTTGTTTTCCCCAGACAAAGTAGGATTGGGCTGGATCAGTAATTGAGCCAGCAATGCCAAATTAGCCCCAGTCTCTGTTTAACAGAAATGCCATGTTGTGGATGAGAGGCACAATTCACATGCTGAAATAACAACCTTTAAAGAATCCCATGGCGCTCTTTCTGGAGAGCTGCTAGTTTGGATAACCTCCAACTTGGGTATCTGATTTTTTTTCTATCTTTGCTTTGTATTTAATATCATTTTATTTTAGAGAATAGTCTTCTCAGGAGGACTAACCTGTAAAAATATTCTCTACAGTCTGAGTGCAGGTGGCATATTTGAACTTTAGGAACTACAGTCTGACCAACGGCAGTCTCAGTTGCCTCTTTAGTTGGAGACAGCATTTTCCAATTCACTTATAGCAGTCCAAAAGGCAGAATCTTGGAGTATTCTGCCCCAGAAGTGAAATTAGCAGCAGTCTCTGAGGTAATTTTGTGCAAAGCTTGTGAAAGATTCTAGTATTAAATACTTTAAATACAGACCATTAGTATTTTTAAAGCTCAAACTTTAATTAAAAGACTATTTGAATTTTGTCATCTAGAAAAACAAAGCAGGTTCTCCGAGAGTAGTTATTGCCTGTCTGATGCTATGGAAGATATAGCTATGACACCAGCTGTATAAACTGTCATGTTGACCTGTTGCTGCTACTTTATCATCTGCTTCACAATAAGAGAAGAACTCAGAGGTGGGGAGGAATGAATTCTGTATTCCAAATTATTCTGTCTCATCAGGCTGTGCACAACATGCATCTCAGCAGAGGATGATAGCAGGACCTCTGCAATGACAGGTTGCCTTAAGGCAGCTCTCTGTGATTTGATCCTCCAGCAGGGAGGAAAGGAAGGAAATACCACTTCCATTTGAAATTTCCAGGTTAACTACAAGGTTGTTAAAGTTACAGATAGGGAGGTCACTGTCTGAGGGTTTGGCTGTTTAGATTTAGAGTGGAGGTATTTCATGTTAAATTGTGAGACTTCTTAATGGGTGATAGTTAAGAATTGCAAATTATCTGAAGCAATCTGAGATGGTTAAATTAGCTCCCAGGACAGGAAGGTAATTTACTGAGTGTAATTTGGAATGTCCCAGCACCTCAGGTAATTCAGTTCATGTGCGCGAGATGAATTAAGCCTGTAGAAGAGCGAAAGGCGCAAATGGAAATTTTTCACTCAGTGCACTTGTAGATAGAGTTCTTCAGGTATATAAAGGTGGATCTTTCTTAAAATCATTTGTAGAGAAATTCTCACACCTGTATGTATGTAACAGCACTTTGATGTTCCGTCTTATTTGAGAACATAGTTCTTCAGCTGGTTTATCCCATTTTGTTACCGTGTCATTTGATCCTTTCTGAGGAATATGTGTCTTTCAGGCTCCTGAAAAGTTATACGTTTCAGAATAACTGTTCCTGGAGAAGCTAGTAGCTGGCAGCTGGTTATGCCAGACTACAACAGGAGAGTCGTTAGGACCAAGTGAAATGTGATTGCCTCCACTTGCCAAAACAGAAGTGATAAAACCTCAGTCAGTAGACTGGGCTGAAGTTAAAGTGCTAATCCTGCTTTAATGCAGGCCTGTTCTTGAGCCTTTTTTCTTATAAAATTAAGTACATATAAAGACACAAAAGACATCTGGGATGGAAAAAAGTCAATCTACCACTAGCACGGTGTTTGTGTTTGCACAAACCATATTAGCGTGTTGTAGGGACGTGCGATTTTCTTGGCAGTTTTTTTTATATCCAATTTGCTAGCAATGAATAGAGGTAAAATGAGATGTGCATGTGTAGATGACTTAGTGTGCAAAGTGATAAGCAGATCACTACCACTCAGGAGCAAGGTGATGGATTTGGTGCAGGAAAGCCTTTGCATGTTGTTCAGCAGAAGTCAGAATAGGCGAGTAGAAAGCTAGGCAGTATGAGGAATAGAATAAGGGGCAAACCAGGAAATTGTAGTTGTATACAGCTATATGCATTCACATAACTTGTAGATATATGTGTTTTTTCCCTTGCCTTACATGTTGTGTGTGGTATGTTTCAGAGGTGTCTATATAAATCTATGATGTATAAAACAAAATAGAGCAAAATTTGGGAGCAGGGCTTGATTAATCATTGTCTTAACGCGGGAACTGGATGAGTGAAATACAGGTGTCTGGCGCTAGTTTTGAAACCAGCGTAATTGTTTATAAACCAAACTGAACTGAGGTAGTTTCTGAACCACAGATGGTTCACAGCTGGAACAATATTGCAGGAAGCATTGCTGAGTCCCGCTTTTATCTCCTTTTTTTTAGGCATCCACCAAGTCTACTTGGATACTTGGATAGAGTTACCAAGAAGAAATATTCTCATGTTGTTGTTGTTGTAAGGTATAGATTTTTAGGAGAGGGGGAAAAAAAAAAGGCATTAAAACCCGCCATGTCCTGGGTAGATTCTGTTTGAACTTGGTAATTTACACGGTAGCATCATGCAAGAATTATGTCATATCTAATATTTTTCATGACACAGTTTCTTAGGGTTTTCTTTTTATCTTTAAAATTTTTTTTCAATCCAGTCCATTTTGAAAGAAGTGGGACTGGTGTGTACCCTTCACCAGGTGCAGGTATTTCTCATTATTTTTCCTTTTCAGAGTGGCTTTTGTTCTCGGGTGTATTGAATCACAACATCCACAAACAAGCTCCCAGCTGTGCAGTAGATTTATGTCTAGAAAATAACAGAGCTTCTCTATAGGACAAGAATTGATCCAGTAACAAGTATCATAAGATAAAGCATTTGTAGAATTCCTGAAATCAAATGTACGCATGATTACAGTATTGAGTGCTGTCCTGTGTTATATTTTGCCATCACCTCTGGAACTGTTGGCCTGGAAAGCATAGAGCTGTGGGGACATGGTTACTGAATTGAAATTTGTTTTCACAGCATGAAGGCTTGATGTAAATAACCTGTTTAATCATGATATTTAATCATGACTGAAATCAGTAAGCAGGAAGCCTTGATTAAACTATTGATTCTAATCCTGTTTTCCATTTGTACCTCAATTATTTTTTTCAAAGTTTGATCTTTAGGAATGGTAAATTATGCATTTCTTGTTCACTATTTAAGGATGTTTTTATAGCAAGCTGTATTTTTATTGAAAAATGAATTAAACATTTTTAGATTTGTTTTAATTAGCAAGCTAAAACAATCCTGGGTGTAATTGTTACTCCATCATTTATTTCATAGAGGACTGGTATATTTGTTTATCAAAACAAGTTTAGTGCTTAAAATAGATTATTATTGAGCCAGTGAATCGATATATTATTTCTGCTTATTCAATTTAGGTTATCAAGATTTGGATGTCTAAGTATTTAGAAGGTAGAGAATTGGGTGTTCAGCCTGCATAGCTATGTCTGTAAATTGTACAGATACTTGAGAGCATATAGAGGTGCAGCAGATGCTCGAATTTTAAAATCATTAGAGTTACTTATTCTATTCTGACTTTCATTATTTGCAAAAGGAAAAGAGAGGAAAAACACTTCCAATCAGCTTTTCTAGTTTGAATGAGTTATCACCTGGGTTTTTAGGATCCAGACCACACCTGGTAGTGAACCAGAAACTTAAAGTAGTTCAGGCAAATAATGTCTCTAGACAAGAAAGTGAAGCACACTTTTCATTTTTAAAGTCTGAACAAACCCCTCCTTAATACTAAACAGAATGCAAATGAAATAGCCTAACAGCTGGAGTTCACCTCTAAGTTAAAAGTAGTTTCCCTTGGTTGTGTATAGCTTAGCTCAGAGTCTGCTCCTGAAAGTTGTTAAATTTATTTACCTCATGAATGTGCATGTATATTAATGGTTAACTATAATATAGCTTGCATTTTGATAATGTAATATTTAATCCTAATTGGATAATTTTCTGATAATTTTAAATGCATTGCACTGCTTGAGAGGCTGTACTGCTTCCTCTACCTGCCTGAGAGCTGCCTTTGAGTGTGGTGATAAGTTACACTTGACTGGGGTGAAAGCAGCTGAAATAGTAGTGTCCATTTTGGCTACGTGTTGCCTTGTGTTTGGCAGTGGCAGTGTCTTGTGTGTTTAACTCTTTATTATTGCAACTTATTCCCGAATCCTCATATACAAATCATATTTCATCCCTTCAGTAATGTCTGTGGACAAGAGCAAGTTGTGTACACCCATGGGAGTTTTTCAAAACCACTGATGTAGATGACAGTTTTAATGGCCTTTGAAGAGCTTTATATTTCAGGCAGTATTTTACTAATATATACAAGCTGCATCCGCATTCTAGGTGATAGCAATCTGTAAGCAGGACTGACTTTAAGCATCTGTTCTGCTACTGTGAAAAGTTAACAAACACCCTTCCATTTAATCTAGGTCTTCCTGAAGTCATTAAAAATATGTTGACAAGATTCATCCCTCTTCACAAGACATGATGTGCTGCCGAATAGACGTGGTCTGCTCCTGATGGTAATGAGAAGGTGGCATATTGACTAGTAATGAGAGCGGAGCAAGGAAGTGTGAAAGAGAAAGGGATTTGCATAAACACACAGTGAATTCTCTGGAGGCTGTTGCTTCTTTACAGGAAATGGTCTCTTCTGTTGTGTTTATGTGATCCCATTATAGCTTCAGGGTTCTCATTCGGTACATTACTTTTGTAGCAGGTTTCCTTTTATTGATGTGTTGGCTCCTTTTCTGCTGGCTGGGTGGTATCATGACCTTAAAAAGGAAAAAAAGAAGGGTGTGTTGGAAGGCAGTGTAGCCTTGCAGGGGTAGGAGAATCCTTGTCCTGGCTGAATAGATAAATTCACGCATCTGCAGAGTAAGATAGCCACAAGGCAAGGAAACAATGTCAGTTTTCACTTTCCTCTGATTTATATAAATTAGCTGGAAAAAAAAAGCTTGAAACAGAAAGTATTAATTTCTCAAAATAGAGATTAGGAGCATGTATGACCTGTATCTTCAGTGTACTCTCAGTTGATGTTTTTAATAGATAATACTTATGAAAGGGTATTGCGTGACTTAAGATTTTAATGGAATCAAGCTCTGTAGCATACTACAAAGTGACTTTTACTATAAAATGTATGAGTAAATTGTTGTCCTTTGGAAAAGTAAACTCAGTAGTCTTTGTGGAATGGAAATAGCACGTTGTCTTCTCTTTCAGTGCTGCTCTGATCGGTTTTCCCTGTATATAATATAGGGGAGTGACTGGAGATCTAGCATGTATGTGGGTTAAGCCACTTATATGAGCTAGGCTACAAAAGGAGCTGTGCTCAGTTAGTAAATTAAGCCACAAGAATGTGGAATTGAGAAAGCGATGACAAATTACTGTGAGAATGAAGGAGACCAGAAACATAAGATAGGATGGATCCTGCTGTAGGATATATAGTATAGCCATCCCTGATTACTGTCAACTCCAGCTTGATCTGAACTTCTAGTTTCTCTGCAGTGTAAATGAGGAGATCTGTTAAGTGCTTCTGTATTTTTAACTAATACAGCAACTACAGTGAGGAAATATCTCTATTTATGATATACCTCACTGCAAATACCATACTGAGTCATGTTTCTTAAGCCATGCTGGCTCTTCTTATATATTCTAACTTAGTTTATTTCAATGGTAGTTTAAATGTGGGTCAAATTTAAGAGGGGAGGGACATCTTTGAGATTAAATTTTGTAAAAGTGTGATGTTTATTTTCAGTGTCTTTTTGAGGAGTGGGGAGGCTGGAATTTTTAAAGTTTCAGACTTGGCCAGTGTTTTAGGGAGGAAATTCTGTCCTGGAAATTCTGTCTCAAGTCCCAACTCAACTGGGACTTAAGAGAGGATTGAAGAAGAAAAGCATCTTTTTAAATCACACTGAATACATGGAAAAATAAGTCAAAAAGAAGGTAGAATGTGCCTCAAACCTTCTGTCACACTGTCAGACTCTGTTAGAAGAAAAGTTGGGTGGGAAGGAAAAGGGCTATGAGAGTTCCATACTCACAACTCCAGGAGAGCACACTCTCCTGCTACTTCTGACCCAGCAGTGAATAGTCCCAGATCTTGTTTGGCCTGGATAACCCAAATACTGGATATGCTAATTAAATAGTTGAATTGAACAGTAGTATTTGCTTAAGAAAAAAAATCAAGCTTCAGGCAAGGGAGTGTATTTGTGAAATGCCAGCAGCAGTAAGTAAGTGTGTTTGAGCATGTGTGGTACCTGTAGTGCCTCCAGCACAGTCTAGTCAGCACTTCCAGTCTGCAGGGCACAGCGATGGGACAGGGGGTGACTGGAGCACCTGTGGCTTCTGCCTTCTGACTCCTCCTCCCAAAGGACAAGCATGGAGTCCTGCTTCTGCTGCAACTAACCAAAAGTCATCAGGGATGCAATTTCCATGCAAAGCGTGGCTGTTCAACACTTTCACAAACCAGCTGTGTTGATTACAGTTCTGTTGCTGCCTGCCTGTTCTAGGGCACTCATGTCTTTATATCAGTATTTGTGTTAACTGAGCAGCTAGAACTCCTAGTAGATAGAGAATATTCAGCAAATCATGTATAGCAAAACCTCATGTTCTGCTCCTCACATATCCTCCTTCCCTCCTCTCCTCCACCTGTTGACTCCCCACACAAAAAATTTTTTAAACTGATTTCTTTGGAAGAAAAAATATTCACTTGCAGCCTAGCAATACAGGTTCTCCAAGGTCTGAAGAGCCTCCTTCTGTTTGGAAGATGCTGAAGCTTGTTGAAAATAACAGCTGATGGATATCCCATTGGTGGATAAATTTTGGGAAACAATAAAGCACTAAACAAAAATGCTTGATAATCTAGCTGCCCTAGCATGATTTAAACCATAATTTTAATTCTGAGAAATCTAACTTTCTTGAGTCTTACTTACAACCTCGCTTACGTGGTAGATACTTTTACATTCCAGAACAAAAGAAATATTTCCATTTAATCTCTGAAATTTGCAGTTGCATCATTACACAAACATGATTTTCTGCTTTATTCTCACCACCTAAGTGGCAGCTCAGCCATGTAGATCTTTTACCAAGTGTGCAGAACACAGCTAATTGACTACAGCAGGAATTAAACTATTATTAGATAATTATCTGCAAGTTTTTGTCTTTAAGTATGGATGCCTTAGATCTCTGTTCATGTCTTAGGATCTTTTTAACAGAATCATATCAGTCTACACAGCTGCTCAAACTGCTTACTCTCTACTCCTTATTTTTGGAAGTCTTAGTGTTATTCTGCAGCTTATTTCCTTCAGAAGGGAGTGGGTGTCTTTTCAAGCTTTGCTGTCATCACCCAAGGGCAGGATGGTCTCAGTTTGGGAGTGGGGGATTAACTGATGTAATTGAGTCTTGTCTGTCTTTTTTTTTTTTTTTTTTTTTCTTTCTCTCTCCTTGCAAGAAAGCATAATTTCCTGGAACATCCGAAAGGAAATCTCACAATCTTAATGGGCACATCAAGCAATGCTGATGAGAACATTATCATAATGAAGTTTTAGAGAATATGTTCCCATAAAGGGTGAAGTTCTAAATTTTGCAATTACTTTACAAGGTACATAGCTGCCCAAATGTCTTACTATGATTTGTATTGAGGTGTCACTCTTGTTTAAAGCAGCCCTGTAGTATTTGACCTGTTGGAGGTGTCTACATGATGAAAAGAAACCATCAGGAAATGAATCAATCAGAATGTGCTAAAATGCACAGACATATTTAAAATTTACTGCTTTTAAAGTAGATGGGATATCTGTATCCCTGGCAATTAAGGTATGGGAGTCTGTAATGACTCTGAGCCAAAAGCAAATACAGAAGAGGTATTTTAAGAGATAGCAAAAAGGTTTGAGCTTGCATTTGTAAATAGAAATAACTGTTTTTTCACAAACGCATTAGTGAAACTAGGAACCATTAAGAAATGATGAAAAAGATAAAATTACTAATCACTAAGCTTTTAAAGTGCTTTTCTTCAATACCTATTTCTGTCTTGCTAAAATAGTATGTGTGTGCTGCTGCATGATAAGAGTGTAATGGATGCAAATAAAAAGAGAACTTGAATGAAAAAAAAAATGGTACCTGGAAAATCTGCCTACAAATAGATTGAATTTTCAGGCAAGTGTATCAAACTAATGTGTGGCCAGCAGTCGCATTGGTACTAGCTAGAGCCACAACAATGTGTGAAGGCTGGAGAAGAGTATGAGGAGCTTTCATGGGAGAAATCAAGTGCCTCTTCTGTTTGGTGGAATAAATAATGGAATAAATAATTTATAGAAATCAATAAAGGTCTCAAAGGTAATGGAACCATAAGCAAAAGCACTTACAGGCAGCTAGCAAATTAATCTTGCGAAACATCATTTGTTTTGCTTTCCTGAATAGTGATGTACAGTTAAAGGGAAAACAGCAGCATCCTAAGTTCAAGATTGTTCACCAGTAGCAATTCCAAATAGGAAGGCTGGACAACTGAATACCTATAACCTTTCCTAAGATTTTACCCTCACTTTAATAAGAGAATTGACTCAAATTTCTATTTGGGAAATATTGCAATTTGAAAACCAAGTAAAACACATTTTTATCCTGGTTGAGTTGGTATCAGGAGCAACTGGTCTCCCACAAAGCTGTATCAGTCTATTAGAAAGTGCTAATATTTGCCAGAGTTCATAGTTATTTAGTGCGTTCATATACATTGTCTGTTCTGCTTATGGAAATATGTGAGAAGACATCATCTAAGGGCTTAATATGTTAGTTTGTAATTAAGATAGCTATAAGAGTGATAAATTACAGAAATTTTCCTCAACTACTGTTAGTGTTTGATTCTATTTCCCTATATGGAGAAAAGAAAAAAGGTGTGCAGGCTGGAGCAATTAGTGTAGCTGTTAATAAGAGGTTTGTTGGTGTACGTCTGCAAAGGCGTGAGATAAATAATTTATTCTCATGAATTACTCCTTTCAAGTGTATATGGAAAATGGGATCTGCTTCCCACATTCAGTCCAAACATACCTTGTTTGGGAAGAGTAATAGTTTCTCCATTTTTAGAGAACAGCAGTTTTAATAAGTTTCTTACATAAAATAAATTTTAGCAAAAGGAAGTGGTTTACCTAAAGCAACCTCAGAGATGAGTCATATGTGGCTTTTTTTTTTTTTTTTTCTCCTTTTTGTCAAAAACCTAATCAAACCTTTCTAGGGAAAAATCTCAAGAGAAGTAAAGTTCATACCAATTCTCTGTTGAATAAAACTAGACTTAAGTGTAGTTCTGCATTTAATGGCAGCTGATTTCTGTAATGGAAATTAGTGAGTTGGACAGATTTGGCCTGGCTAGCTGCATTATCTGCCCTTTTGCACTGATCATCCTTAACTCCCATAGTTTTTCTGGGATGAACTTTGGGGAATTTGAAACCTTTTCAGATATAAAGTACTGTTTATTCAGGAAAAGAGGAGTTTTCAATTTAAACTGTACTTCGTACATTACTTAGTACTTACTGCATAGCTCATTTTAGTGCTTCCTCTCTTGCTTTTGTCTGTTTTGCAAGGCATTCTGTTTTGCTATGAGTTGTTGAATTTTCAACTGTGCAATACTTTTTGCATGTATTTAGCAAGTGATGATAGTTTGAAGTCACATCTGAGTGTGCAGGACTTGGGTTTAGTTTTCCCACAATAAGATTTCACGGCCCGGCACACTGTATTATGAACTTGCTTACAGCTAGTTTGCTGAGGAAAAGAAGAATAATGGACCGCAAAGCACATTCAGTTGCTGTTAGTTTTTCAAGTGGCCAGAGTTATTCACTGGAAAAAGTGTGCTACAGAAATTAAGTTGATGCCTAGGCTTGGTCTGCTTGCCAGTTCCACAGACGAGATGGACATCTAGTTTGCAAAGAAGCTAATGTTTTATCGATGGTAGATATAATTGACTAAAACTGAAGCTGGAAAGGTGCAGGGAGTGGAGGTTCTGCAGCACAGGATGAGGTTGTAAAGGAATTGTAAAGGAGTTAAAGATGTTTAAGTGTGTTACGATTGTATTGTATCCTAAGCTGGCTGAATTGGCCAGTTTACTTTATATAAGCAGGGTCTGTTTGTGTGTGTGTGTCAAAATAACTGGGAGTCTTTCCACACAATATCAGGGATGGGATTTACAGCAATTGTTGCTGATCTGCATGACCTCGTGTGGAAATACCAGTAGTGGTCTGGCTCTCATATGCAAGTTTGCCAAAATTCCTTTCCTGCTTCAGAAGTGCACATTTTGTGACTAGACTTAAGCAGAGCATTCAGTGCCCCTTTCCAGGGAGCATCTTCCGAAGCCCATGCGAGTCACTGCCGGCTGCAGCCCGTCACGCGGGAGCAGGTGAGAGGCTGGCAAGAAGGGTGCCCTTCTGGCCTGCACGGGCCTTGGGGCTGCTCTGCAGGCAAGTGCTGATGGGCTGACATGTATGTAAGGGGCAACTGATTTTTTTTCTCCTACTACCTTTTAGGGGATGTATGGTCTATGTATGTATGAGCATGGGTGTATTAAACTTAGTACTGAGTTTTATTAAACTTTACTGAGTTTACTGAGTTATCCAGACATAATCTATGATTACTCCATACTGATACTTGCAGATCTCGAAGGGAAGGGCTCTGGAGCGGACGCTCGCGCCGGAGCTCCTTGTCTAGAGGCGAACAACTGCGGCCAGAGCCGCCGAACGAGCAAGCGTAGAGCACGAGAGGCAGCCCCGGCGGCGACCCCCGTGCGGGCAGTGCTGAGCTCGGGCCCAGAGGCGGCTCTGACTCAGCGGGGGCGGAGCCGGCAGGGCAGGCGGGATCGCAAAAGCTGCCCCTGGGAGCGCGAGCGACCGGGAGCGCGGCCAACAGAGCGGGCAGACAGAGCGTGGCGCGTCAAGGTGCGTGGCGCGGCAGTTAGCGCGGCAGTGGGCGCAGGCAGGAGGGGCAGGCGAGGGGCACGGAGTCTGCCCCCAGGAGTGGGAAGGAACTCTCTGCACAGACTCTTCCAGCAACAACAGAAGATCAGGAGAAGCCATGGTCTCCACTCGGCAGAGAGCTCTCACCAGGAAGAGTGTGGCGACACAGACTGAACTGCCACAGAAACATGC